>JAOQMQ010000003.1:23223030-23239521 GCA_027563845.1 Erythroxylum subrotundum
CAAACCTAAATAAACTAACATAATCCATTAAATCAGTCCAAAAAATTGAAAAACAACGCAGAACCCAGGCTTACCGTTGACACCACGGGAGGAGAGACGACAGGGGCAGTTCTCGCCGGAGATGAGGGGGCTTCTTGTCGCCGGAGACACGGCAGCTGGTCGGAGGCAAAGGGAGGAGGAAAATCGCTGGAGGAGAGGAGAGAAAGAGAAGAGGAGAGTCGGGCGCATGAAGAAGAAAGGGGGGAGGCGGCCGCTGGTTTAAACAAATTTTGCCGACGGAAAAAATCCGTCGGTATAATTAAAATTTTTCGTCATTATATGAAGTTTCTGAGCCTAATTCCCCGACGATTTTTAACTAGAATATCGACGTACTAATCCGTCGGAGAATTTTATGTCCCCGACAGATTTAACGACCGATATTTCATTCCGTTTGTAATTACAGACGGATTATAAACTGTCGGTATATGTCCGTCGCCAAAATTTTCCGCGAGTTCTTCCCTCCAATTTTCGCAACAGATTTTGGCACCGTCGCACTTTTCATTCAATATTCCGACGGAATACGCTATTCCGTCGCCATTCACAAACGATTTCGTGTCCGTCGGTAATTATCCGTCGCTATTAATGAATTTTCTTGTAGTGAGTGACTACCTCTATAATTATATTTCATAAAGTATGGATTTGTGTAAGGATAAAAATACAATATAAGATATAGTGTAATGCAATATTTACTTTTTATATAACTAAGCCTGGTACAACAACTTAACTTTAGAAGTTTCAATTAAATCAAACATCAAGATTTCATATTAGATATAAAATGGTAAGACTTTGAAAGAGTTCGAGTTAATTATTTTAGGATGTGATGCTTAATTGAGGCATATATTATGCATTAAAGTCTAGAATTAAATTAGATAATAAAAGTTTATGAGATATCCAAAAGATTAGATATAATCTTAGAGACCCTATTAAATGAAGTGTTTGTTTCAATGTATATTTTAAGAGAATATTTCTCAGAATAAGCAGTAGGAGTAAGATCAATTTTGAAAAAGTTCAATTCTTATTACAATAAATCTAATTGGAATTAATGTCTTTGTGGATGTATTTGATTTATAGTTGAAAAGTTATGAGATGTTAAAAAATGTACTTTTATAATGAATTCAAAATTTTTGTTTTGGAGATGATTATGAGTTTACCATGTCTACAAGAAAGTTTATAGGTGTATAGTTTTCCTCTTTAGTGGAAGTATATAGAGACATGTTGTTCATAAAGATCAATAATTTATATTTTCAATTATTGAATAGATGATATTCCAAGAACAATCCTTATTAGATATAAAAAGATAACAACTTAATTGTGAATTAGATTTATAGAGAGATATAAAAGTTATTTACTTATTTCAAGTCCAAGTAGATAGATAATGTACTAAAGGTATTTAGTACTGTTTGAGATATCTGATACTTATGAAGTATTAAAGATATCCATTATTTTATGTGGGAGTTGATATTTTAGTTCATCTATGTGGGTGATACTTATAAAGTATTAAAAATAAACATTTTAGGGTGATACTTATGAAGTATTAAAGATATCCATTATTTTATGTTGATTTAGAAGTAAATCCTAGTTAAGACATATTTTACTCAGAATAATATTAATTTGAGTTTAGAAATGTTCAAATGTAGCACTAATTGCTAACCAAAGTATAATACCTTTTTCATTGAGTGAAAATAATTATTTGGATCAAAAAGTTCTTTAATAAACTTGGTATAGTTCCTTACATTGTTTAGATAATAATGTACTATAGAAAATAAAACCATTGGGTATGTCAAAGGCACTAAGGTTTCATCAAAGATTTATGTGCATAATTTAGGTAGTTTCTCTTAATTATGATGATATTTGAGATGAAAGTTGTAAGATTCAAATAAGTACTCATTATAAAGGATCATGTAGAATTCTCTCATTAGATCATTGTCCTAGTAGTAGCATCATTGATTTAGTACAAGTGGGAGATTATATATTTATGTCCTATTCTGTTGATTATAGTTTAGTGACATAAATAGATGTATATGATAAAGTCTATAGGATAAATGTACATTGCAAATAAAATTATAATAAGATTATAATTATGATATTCATATTATATTTATGCATTATCCCTAAATTATTCTTAGTCATTATTTTATTAAAACTAGAAATTAATAAAACATAAAAAGACTTGCGCATATTATGCTTCTTCCTTATGAAAAAAGTATTCGATCTCATAAACTAAAATATGGAGATGCTTAAACAAACATGTGGATGCTTGTTAAAGAAAAAATTCACTAAATTGATACAAAATTTTTCATTTAAAAATTAATTTTATGTTTATGAAAATTCTCATTATGATAATTGTATAACTGATCATTTGACTTGCGATTTCCAAAATATCTCACATAAGGATTGCTTTGTTTTGATACTATTTATGATCTATTCTAGTTAAGATAGCTTAATTGGTAGTTATTGAATATTGTATGAACTATATGGAGGTAGTTGAGTAATCAACATAGAAATTATCACCCTAAAATGATTATGAAGAATATTCCATTGTTCAATTATTATTGATCCAAAAAATCCTTGACTAATGTAGAATGATACTTGGATAATCATTTTCAAATATTATTAATAAAATCAATTTTTAATGGGGAGAATAGATATGATTTGAATCAAATAGAATAGATATTAATTTCATATTTTATAAATAATTAGAACATTGTATAGTGAAATGATTGAATTATATGAAAAAATTATTTACGAAAAGATTAGTTAAAACTACTTTGACATTTATAAATATTTGGAGGGTCATGAGGTCTTGTTAGGTGTCAATTTTGATCTTAGGATAAAATTTGTTTTATCAGAGAATTAAAGATGAAATAAATGAGTATAATTTATATAATCTTAAATGATTTAGGATTATAATTTATATTCATTGCAAACATATTTAGGAGCCTAATGAGTTACACACAAAGAAAACATTGAAGAGAGAAAATATGTTCTAATCAAGTTGAATTTGATTGTAAAGTTTAAGAAATTTTATGATCAAGTATGTGATATTTTTTAAAAAGACCCAATACGATATATTGGATCTTATTTAGGTCCGATTGATACTTAATTAATATTTTATTTCAATTAAAGTACTACAAGATCCAAAAGATATTATAAATATGTTTCAAATTTAAGAGAGCTTAACATTTCTTACCTATCCCTTTTTAAATCATTTGTAAAGTTCACGTTCTTTAAATATTGTTAGAAGTTAGATATGTATGCAACTTAGTTGGTTGAAATAAATTAATTTTATAAACGATTCAAGAGAAATGTTAAGAAAAAGATCAACTTTTATAATAAAATATGAATTATAATAATGCTTTATTTAGTTTTGTAGATGAACCATGTTATAAATTTTAAAATAATATTGATTTTAAAAATTAAACCAAAAATTTTTATATTTATTCTGGTGAACTAAATTTCGTCCACATTTTCCAACATTTAACTAATTAATGACCCGACAATTAGCTCTGATCTCTCCAGCTTTACCCGTCAAAACACCTAGTTGGCCCATCTTTATCATGGCAGCAGCGAATTTCGTTTTCCAAAGCATGGGGTCCCTTGCATTTAGATTCACTTGGCTAGCCGTCGCGGCGTTTGTCAAAAGTGTTTGATCTGATACAAACAAGCCTCGGTTTGCAAGGATATTAACGTAGTAGCCAGAATCTAAAATAGTTGGACTTATAGGGTCCATTGGAACCACCGAGTTGGGATCTACAGTACCACTTCGTGATTGTGGGCACTGCTGCTTTAGCATAGCTGCATACATGGCATCTAAAGTTGGATCTTGCCTGAATGTTTGGCTGAAGTTATACAATCTATTACTGAAAGAAGTGCAGTGCGATCGACCAATGGTGTGTCCTCCTACAAATAAACAAATATATCAAACATTCACATGTAAATAGTTATACAATTTACAGTTTCCCATGTAGTTATTATCAAGTAATCTATCTTCTAAGAAAATAATGCAAGGTATAGCCAGCTGTACCAGAAAGGGTAACCATTTCTTCTTGCGAGAAACCCTTGTTTGCGAAGAATTGAGTGAGTTGGTTGACATTGAAGGAAGGGGGAGGCAAGTTGGTCAATGTTTCGGAGGCCAGAGAAACTCTGCCGTCTCTTCTTCCGGCAGGAACATCATAGCCAATCCCACCGGTCTGCATATTAATTGGATCAGATTATTGCATGCAATGGTTCAGGGAAGCATATTTGTGTGGTTAATTTAGTTACCATCTCGATGCTGTCTCTGGCTGCAAATGCAAGGATGTCAGCACAAGAAACAACCCCTTTACATACGGCTTCAAGCCTAGCCTTTGCATTATCAATGACTTGGAATCCTCTTAGACTTGGATTATTGACTGGAGAGTCCTTTTCTGCTTTGTTCGAGGAAGTGGAGTCAATGAGCACGGATGCGTCACAACCCTGCATGTAGATAAGAGTCCGAGCATGTACGTATATTAGTTAAATTTCTTTTTGTTGATCGTCATAACCACTCCCATCTCAAACAAACACTTTTTTCACTGCCATGCAAACACTAGAATATGAATAATCTGAGCATTTGTAAGAACACACAATTAATATACCCTGATAAAGCAGTCATGAAAGTGCATTCTGACAAGGCCAGCAGCCACTCCTGAATCTCTCATAAACCCTTCTCTAACAGCATCTTTCACAATTATCTCAGCTAAACCGCATGGCTGGCTATAATACCCAACTCGAAGTTGAGAATTAACGCCTATTTGGCAGAACCAGAGAATCACAAAAACCATACCTAGTTCCTTTGGACACATTCTTTTCCACTAATATTATATAATATCTCTATGTCACACTTCAAAGATCTACATGTAACAAGTTATTCCAAAGTCTATTTATAGTTGGAGAAATGCTATAGTGTCTAACCACATCATCATTAACAAATCGATAATCAAAGGGAACATAGGTTATGAACCGATTGCGCAATTAGTGTAAGACCACAGGGGGTGGAATATCGTTGCTACTTGTAGAAAAAAGTGGACTATTAGTAGTGTGAGTATCTCAAGTAGAAGAAAAAGACAACTGGATTTGGTTTCATGTCTACTTACTATATCTTAATGATCTAGATTTTCAATATAATACTGGCCACAAGCGACAATATTTTAGCGGAATCACGCGTAAATTGGAGGACCCGAGCTGGCTCAAAATGCAAGCAAGCAGATTTTGGCGAGAGTAGTTAAAGTTGTGTACATAGATGTCAATGTAGTCTAAATCAAGAGCGGCGAGAAGGGGATAAAAGGGCTATGGAGCAAGTTAAACGATACCCTGAACAATCTTCCTGCTTCTATTTGTGAAAGAAATGGATATATTTTATTTCGAATATATTGATTAAATTGGATTCCAACCATGTAATCATAACTTTCAAGTTTACTGGATGAAGTTGCACGGAGAGTGTTGGGAATTTAGAACTCTCAAACTCACACTCAAAGATATTTGATAGACAAAAATATCAGAAAATAACAATACAAGAAATTTTACGTGAAAACTTCCAAACCGGAGAAAAATCACGGGCACCGAGAAGAAAATCCACTATATGAAAAATTCTTACAATCACACAATTTTTCCTCTCACCCAATCTCCTAATACACCAACACACGCACAAAGAAATACCCAAGACAAACTCTCCAACTCTCACCTCAAAAGAGGAATTTAACTAGAGTCAAATTTGTCATACAAATCTTTGACTTTGTTTTGGTGCATTAAACAAGGAAGTAGCAACCTCCTTATATAGGCTCTTAACTAGAGTTAAATCTGTCATATAAATCTTTGACTTTATTTTGGTGCATTAAATAAGGAGGTAGTAACCTCCTTATATAAGCAAGAGCTTTGCCTCAATTGTTGTCCCCAACTAATATGGGACAATAAAGGAGCCAAAAAAACTCAACCGAGAGTACAAAATAGAAGTAGAAATTTATAATGAGTTTCTTAATTTCACTGTAGTTTGAGTTTGGAAGTCTCATTCAGATAAGGGTTATTGGTGATGTGGTGGTACAAACTAATAAAATAATTAGCATATAACACGATAATTTATAATAGGAAGAGACTAGTTATTAAATGGAACTTAAAATTCAGACTGCCATTGTTAGGTTCTACATCCTTTTTATTAAGTTGGATATGATTTTTCTTAATTTTTGATCCACTGTGATGTATTATTGTTATTATGCAAGACAGCTCAAAAATCCTTAGACCTGGACTCTGGTCGACGTCTATGCACAGCAGCTCTCTAACTCACCGTGTTATGATTATGCAATTTAATTAAAACTATGGTCATTTAATCTGAGAGTTTGTGGTGGCAGCAACTACTAATCTTTTTCTTTTTGTCATTAAGTTGCATACTGTAGATGTGATGTTGGAGAACTCCGAAGATTCCGTAACTAAACTTATCAACGACAAAACATTAATTTTTAATAGTACAATAATGATCATATTTATAAAAACAATAATAATATTGAATACTTAATACCAAGTAGAAAAAGCCAAGTAATTGAGCTGTCCTCGATTGCTACTTTTCTAATTTGCTGCTCATGATAGGCGGCCTAACAATGGAAAGGTAAACAGTTTACGCTATTTAAAACTCACCTCTACATCTTCCATGTGACATATATGTCCATAACCATAAAATGTGTTCATACTTAACTTTTCCTCCCAGGAGTTGATTCCGTGCTAAAAGATAAATGGATGATGGTTCAATGAAAAAAGATAAACGAATGATGTTATCGGCCGGTGCGTCTCATAGTCCAGCAAAATTTATAGACAAAAATCCTCTTTGTACATTATAAATTAAATCAAAGTGATCGTTCAGCTTGGATGCCGACACGGGCATCATCTTGTTCAATGTTTCAAGGTTATTCATCAGAGAAGCAAAAGATTAAAAAGACTAGTATTTTGACCACCCAGATACGTACAACACGTTGTCAAGTGAGCTAAGCTATGTTAAAATAGGACGATGGTCTAGAAACAGTAACACAATGGATCCTTACTGCTAGTCTTCTGTTGGCAGATGTAACTACAGCTACTCGTGAGATGTTCAACAACCAAATGAATACCGTAAGAAGTGGAACGAGAAAATCGCACACATTTAAAAGAACTTTTTTTTTTTTATATATAAGAGAGAAAAGGAAACCGATTACACAACGAGTCTCGGGAAACAGACTCCCGACATATCCTCTAGGAGGAGTACATGACACCCAATAAGTGGAAGATCAAAATAAGTAATGCCAAGCGCAAAATGCTCAGCATAACTCGCTAGCCAATCCGCACAGCGGTTCTTCTCATGATAGATATGACGATAAACCACCGTCCAATTCCACGTAAACAGTTTATGAATCCTTTGAACAATAGGGTTATGGATCGAGGAGCGGCTGGCCGAGAAAGAGAGGAGTTGGATGGCCACAGCTGAGTCGACTTCCAGTTCGATCCGGTAATACCCTAGAGTCCACGCGAACGTGAGCCCTTCAAACACTCCCCAGAGTTCCGCAAACAGTTAAAAGAACTTTATGTGAGCTTAAAAAGCTTTTTGCATGGGCAAATGTGCCAAGAGTGTAAGACTTTAACACGAAACTTAACTTTAGGCTCAAGATCTACCGTAAACTTGTATAAACAGACACAACACAAAAAAGTATCTAATTTGCTATCCATAACTTGATTAACAAGCTTTTCAAGTACTTAAATGAGCTTATGGATCCTTTGAATAAGCTCCTCGACATATAAATAAACTTTTATAACTTCCTTTATGCTATTATCATCTTTCCGCATCTTTCTAAATACGTGAACTTCTTAGTGGGTCAGAATAACTTTACGTTTACAAACTTCTATTAGTAAGCTGAATGAGACCTTAGAGTTATCTATAGAAATCTTATTGGGCCCCATCACAAGCCCAATAAGCAAATTTGCCAACACTAATAAGATTCCATTTTCTTATTAAACTTTGGCTCATTTACTTATATCCTTTATTGGGCCCATTTATTATCTTTAATCCAGATCAATTTTAATTTTCTTAATCTTAATTTATACAAATTCGTAATTAATAATTGTTCAATAGGAATTTTAACACCAACATTCTTCGACTTGGACAAATATTAATTACAATAGCTGTAATGAAAATGAAAATAATAAAAGTGGCTAAGAAAGTAAATGTAATAATCAACCAAAATAAAACATTTGACCCAAAGATGATAAAAGTCCATCATTCAGTTTCGTAAGCCTTTCAATACTGAAAAGTATCAACTGTAAGACTTTCAATACTGAAAAGTATCAAATGCATGTGTCATTATACAACATAGATCTAGTACAATCACATATATCTAATAGCTTATTGAAATAAATGAGAAAATGAAGTGTGTCAAACTATAATGATATCTATATGATTTAAAATATATCATTGTTTCATTTGTTAGTCTCAATTTCTCTAAACTTTATACTAAACTTTAAACTTTATACTAAACTACATTAGATAAATTTATTCTCTCATTTAATGTTAAACTGTATTAGAGAAAAACTTTATGAGAATAAACACTTATATCCCCCTATTTCTTATCAAATCCATAGATTTATCTATATATCTGTATGTGTCCCGAAGATATAGATTTAAGGTCAATCTATATATCTGCCTAACGACCTTTAAAATGCTTACGATTGACACAATTTTTATGACTTTCACCTGTTTTATGACAATGTATCACAGATTAAATGACTAAACATAATGTGATGATCATCAATATACATATAAAATGCATAGTTATAATACATGAAAAACAAAAACAATTGTATCAAAAGCCAAATACAATGATCCCTAACTTACAACATCTAAGGACTTAATAAGCCCATACTATATACATGTCTCATAAAATTGATTAGGCACAATCCTTTAATTAGTAGATTAGCTAATATGTGCTCAATCTCTATATACTCCACTATGATGTCACCTTATGTGTACAAATTTCTTTACGATTAAATACTTGATCTTTAAATGCTTAAACCCTTTGATATTGTTTACTATTACTAAACAATATAACATAAAGATTATCACATTACAACCGAATGGGTCTAGCCTCAAAATTAACCACAAACAACTTAAAATTAATTTCCTGAGCTAAACCACCTGTAAAGCAGTCCTATAGCATGCTACAAACTCTACATACATAGTCGAGTAAGTTACCAGTGTTTGCTTGATATTCTTCCACGAAATAGCACCATCTATCGATGTGGACTTCCTATTATTTGGACATATAGCAAAATTTGAATTCATATAACCAATGAGGTCAAGATTGTTGACTTTCTTCAATGTCAAAATAGAATCCTTAGTTCCCTTGAGATATCTCAAAACTTATTTGACTACATTCCAGTGGTCTATCCTTGGGTTAGCAAGATACCTACCCAACAGTCCAGCAATGAATGCCATATCTAGTGCAGTGCACACTTAGGCATATATCAGGCTATAAACTACATTAGAATAAGGAAACATTTTTCATAGTCTCTCTTTCTGTATCATTATTTGGACATTGTGTCAAAGATAATCTCTTACCATGAGAGATAAGTGTTATAACATGTTTACAATCGACTATATTAAACCTTTGCACTTCCTGCTCAATATATGCACTCTTTGAAAGATTTAATAAGTTTTGAGATCTGTCCTAGTGAATATGAATACCGAGAACAAAAGATGTTTCACCAAAGTCCTTCATTTAAAATGCTTAGCTAAAAGTTGCTTAACCTCATACAGAATGGTCAAGTCATTTGATGAGAACAAGATATTATCCACATATAATAGTATAAAAATAACCTTGTTCCCTTTTACTTTGTAATACAAGCATCTTTCAACTTTATTTTTTATGAAGCCAAATGAGGTAATAATCTCATCAAACTTTAGGTACGATTGTCTGGAGGCTTGTTTCAAACGATATATGGATCTTCTCAATTTAAATACCATGTTAGCTTTATCTTGATCCTAAAATCCTTTAGGCTACTACATATAGACCTCTTCACAAAGATTTCCATTCAAGAAAGCAATTTCGACATCCATCTGATGTAGCTTCATGTTATAGTAAGCTACTATTGTCATTATCACTCTAAATGTATACTTAAATGATATAGGAGAAAAGGTGGCATTAAAGTCAATTTCTTCTTTTTGAGCGAATCCTCTGGTAACCAATTAGGCTTTAAACCACTCAAATTTACCCTTAGAGTTGTTTTTGGTTTTATATATCAATTTACAACTGACAAGTTTACATTGTCATACCTTATTATGGTTTATGGATTGCATCTCATCCCTCATTGCATTCCACCACAACACCATATGAGGTCCAGAAATAGCTTATATATCTAATATCATAGTCTTGTTTACTTAAATAGATTATGCAATCATATAATATATCAGGTCTTGTCACTCTAGTGGATCTCATTAATTGAATTGGTTCAACATGTTCACATACCTCGAGAGCCTTAGTTTGTACAAGTATGGGTTCCTGAACCTGTATTGGTATTATATTAAGACCTAGATCTACTAGTTATGAGTAATGGACATAAAATAATTATAGTATCCACCCTTTTATCATCTAAAGGACGAGAATGATCTCTCTCATTAAGATGAGATGGACCAGCCTCTTTATAGACATTAGGCTTCAAAAACTTAGTTGTTTGTGATTCCACTATTCTAGATCTTCCATCTCTACATAAAATTTGTATCTTTTAGAGTAATCGGGATATCCAATAAAGTTACAACTAGTGGAAAGAGAATGTAATTTATTTTCATAAGGATCATACAAAAGTACCTTAGTAAGGGCAACCCTATATAAGAAGATAAGTGAGGCTAGGCTTCCACCTTTTTTAAATTTCAAAAGGCATCTTTGAAACTGTTTTATTAGGACTCTATTAAGTATGTAGAAGGTAGTCTTTAAGGCTTCACCCCAAAGGTAATAAGGTAAATTAGTTTTGCTCTGCATTGATCTCATCATATCCTTTTATGTATGATTCTGCCTTTCAATGCCACCATTTTGTTTAGGACTACCTAGCATAGTGAACTAAGCTACTATTCCATATGATTATAAATATTTAACAAATATACCTTTTTCTTATCATAAAACTCTATGTTTGACATAACATTCACCTTCATGGTCAGATATGACAATCTTAATTAGCCTTCCTAATTGGTTCTCAACCTCAGTCTTAATGATCTTAAATTTATAAAGAACTTCAGACTTTTGTTTAAGCAAGAACACATATCCATAATATGAATAGTCATCAATAATTGTTAGAAAATATCTTGAATTACATAATATAACTGCATAGGATCCATATATATATATATATATATATATATATATATCCTTATGTATGAGTTCTAATAAGTTAGAAGCACAATTTTTTTCTTTGTTTTGGTCAACTTACTCCTGCAACAGTCAACACATATTTTCATATCATCATAATCCAGAGTTAGGAGAATAATAACTTTTATTAATCTCTCAACCCTTTCTTTGTAAATCTTGCCTAATCTCTTATGCCACAATATGCATGACTTTTCCTTAACGAGGGGTCTTTTTTCTAATAACTTGTTTAGCAATATATGAAGAAATATATATCTTATTAGGGGCAAGACATATTCTATATAAACTATATAATAAGAAGGCCCTTCTAATATTTTGCATTGAAAGATAATTTTACAATCAAATTTTTAAATAAAAATTATAACCCTCTTCATCTAAAATAGATACAAAGATCAAATTTTGTCTAAAATATGGAATATATAATGTGTCATAGAAAATAAATTTGAACCTTGTATCTAAGTTCAAACATACTTCCCCTATAGAGACTCATCCATTTCTTCGTTATTTCCTACCATTAGCTTTTCCTCTTCTTTATTCAGATTTCTCTTTATCATGAATCCCTGCATAATGGAAGCAATATGATTAGAAGCTCCACTATTTAACCACCAAGAACTTGATGTGACTATAGCAACATTAGATTCATGTATAAAATAAGCTGAGAAGTTATATGATAGCTCCTGCCTTTCTTTCCAGATTTTATATTTCTGACATTTAGCTTCTTATGTCCCTTCTTTTATAGAAGAAACATTGAATACTCAGATTAACTGGACCCCTAATTGCGCTGGACTGACCTGCATCTTTATGTGGAGGAAGTTTAGATTTCTTACTTTTAAACTTCTAAGGCTTCAATTTTGTCTTTCCCTTGGTTGCTATTAAGGCTGTATGAGCTAGATTTTATTCAAAAACACACTGGGTAATCAATTGATTTATATCCCAAGCTTCATCCTAAGAATTATATATGGTAACCATAATACCAAAATCTGATGGAAAAGTATTTAAATCTTAGTGCACACAATACAAGCATTAGGAATATAAATGTTTGATATCTTCAGCTTGGTTTAAAAGTGGAACATCTTAATTATGTATTCCCTCACTCCCCTTACTCCATTATATCTCGTAGAGTATAGTTCTTTTAATAAGGTGCCTATTTCAGCATCAAATGATACTTATACCTCTGTGAGACATTATTGAGGAAATATTTTACTATGTTTGTCTTTGGAAGTCCCCTCAGTAGATGGTCTAGAATGGATCTTTTTATGGTCAAATAACACATCCTGTTTGACCTTTCCCAGGTTGCATATGCTACTCTCTCAGCCTCTAAACTGATGGATGTAGGTGTTAGAGGTCTTTCCTTGATCATGGTCGTACTGATATCCACCATCTCCAATGCAAACCTATATCTTGCTTCCATTTCTTAAAGTTAAAACCAATAAGGGTTTCAATGGTGACATTGTTATTATTTACAGAAAAGGTGTCTACGACATCGATAATGTCAATTATCAACATGAGTGTCAAAGCCTCAAAACAGTATATGTACTGAGCATCTTATCACAGATATCATAGAACACCTGTGAGCTGAATGTATAATACATGCAGATAAGACCTCTATATAAAGGAGATCAAAGTACACACCATAAACTTTTATGATTTTATCATCTATGGGTGAGTAGATCATTTAAGAAATGGTTATACTTTACCAAATGCCTTTATGCACTTCTCAATCTTATATAAGGCCAAAACATATGAGCAGAATAGCTAAACATGAGACTAGAGACATCCCTTAACATACAAGAAAAATAGTCCAAATACTAACTCAAAAGGCTATTTTGGTGACTGCATTCTCATTAGAGCTTAAACTATTCTATAAACACAAGAGATACACCTGTATGTTATCCCCACATTCATCTTTATGGGCATCAAATATGTGACAACATACTATTCATAAATGAAAAATCCTTATGCGCAATCTCATTGTCAGATTTTAGTGCTAAAAACATTATCAACAAACTTTATTTTAGAATAAATCAAAAAATCTCAATCGGAATAATAATCATACGATGCCAAACAATAAATGTACCATATAAGATACCAAAACTACATGTATCTCTTTTATTTCAAATCAAATGCATTAAAATTCACTCAATTATGGCTTTGATAACCTTATTTGATTTTTTGGAGTTAAACCTTATTTATTACTAATGAAATAAATCCAAAAAAATTTAAAAAATTAATTTAAAAAATTCATCATTTTCAAAACCTAACCTAAAACATCTTGAGGGACCATTTTGTGAATTTTGAGTGTTTTAGTTTAATAGTGTGTTGATGTCAGCATTACGTGTGCTACCAGATGAAACATGTTGCGTAAGTCATGTGTAGCTCACGTGCTAGACACACACCGACCTTCATAATGCGTGTTCCCACCACCTTTATGGTGCATGGAACACATGCACGATATGAAAAGATACATCAACTGCCTTAGGCACGTGCATATCACGCACTAGATATGGGTCCAGCACATTTGAGCCTCCACGCCAGTTATCCAATGAATGTATATCGCACATGCCAAATGTTAAGCGTGTCTCAAAAGCACCCGGGTGCTTCTGCATGGCCCCTTTACCTAGTCACCAGAAAAAGGCAATTTCTAGTGACTTTTTTGGTGATTTTAAGCCAAAAAAATCACCTCGAATTCCATTTTTCTCGCAAGGCTTATCCAAAGTCAATCGAAAGAACAAAAATGTAGTTTATTAAAGCAAAAATAGATAAATTTCTCCAATTTCATTATAGATAACCTTAAAAATCTTCTTCCAAATTCATACAATCATGGAACTATTATAATACCACTGTAAGAGTTAACATAAACCTTAACTTTAGGCCCAAGATCTACCATGAACTTGTATAAATAGAGATAATGCAAAAAGTACTTGTTTTGCTATCCATAACTCAATGGACAAGCTTCTCAACTACTTGAATAAGCTCCCAGATCCTTTGAATAAGCTCCTCAGCATATACACAAGCTTCTGCAACTTCTTTTATGTTGTTATTGTCTTTTTACACCATTCTGAACATGTGAACCTCTTAACGAATCAAAGTAACTTTACGTTTATGAACTTCTATCAACAGGCTATAAGAGACCTTAGCAATTATTTATAGAAATCTTATTAGGCCCCCCATCACAAGCCTAATAAATAAATCTGCTCACACTAATAAGGGTCCATTTTTCTCACTAGACTTTGGCCCATTTAACCAAATGCTTTATTGGTCCCATTTATCATCTTTAATCCAGATCAAATTTAATTTTCTTAGCCTTAATGTATAAAAATTCATTATTAATGATTGTCCAATAAGAATTCTATTTCCATCAAAGAGAGCCAAAAAAATCCCGAAAGAGGCTTTCAAACATATAAAAAATACTCCAAGTTTTACCAAATTGCAAAAGCAATCATTGCAAGTACAAGGAAAGCCTGCAAATACTTAATTATATCAGTCTTTATTGCTTTCATTTTAGCTAGTTGGTTTTTGGGAATTTTATATCTCCTTTTATTGCTTGAAAATTCTTCTTACATTAAAAAAATCCAAAAATCCTTAAGTTAATAAATAGAACATTGAATCTTATTTTTTAGCCTGAAATATACAATAGTAAAGCTACACTACTATGTGACAGTGAGATATACTTTCTGATTAATTTTTAAAATATTAATTATGTAATAGTAAAACTTACGTTTGATTTAAAAAATATATAATAATGTCATATTACTATTCCTACACTTAAATTTTGTTCTTAATGTTTTAAAATATTAAATTTTAATTTAAATTGTATTCTATTATAAATATTAAAGTTAAAAGTACATTTGTCTCTTTAATAACTTGATGCTTTCTTTCTTTACATTTTATAAAAATGAGTATACATAGATATTTGACTTATACTTTTTGACTATTTTGACTTTTACCACACGCTTGCCTCTATGGCATTTAGCAACTTGCCCTTCTCGAGGCCTTTGGTTCTTAGCTTTTCCTTTCTTGCATTTAGGGCCATCACCCTTACACCCACTTTGTGTAACTATTGCAAAGACACTACGGCTTGCATTTCTATGCTCCACCTCAAGCTCCAAATGGCGGGAAATGTCATCAAAAGTCTTATTGGCCTCATTATAAGTAAGGATCAACTTCACTTGTTCTCACGAGGACTCAAGAAGTGACCTAATGACAACTAGAACCTATTGCTCATCTATGAGATCATAGTCTGCTACCTTCATTTCTCGAATCATAGAGGACATCACTCTAAGATGTTCAGTCATGCTATGCTTAAAGTCATCATGTATTAATTGAGTTTTCTATATTGTGAGCAGCTACTAGAGTTACACTAATTCACGCCCCAAATCCCAAGCCTAGTAGATGGTGGCTCTAAGCGATAAAAATATAAGATGGAACTCAATATTTGAGAGTGTAAAATGTGTGGGAGAAAGAAGTGAAATTCATGCTCTCTTCGACAACTTATGTTGATAAAAAAAAGTTAGATACTGCCACAAATAACTAATTACTTGTTGGCTTTTCTTTTCTTGTAAGATTAAGCTTATTTGTCTACTTTGATTTACTTGTGTCAACGTGAACACACTATTTACACTATTTTCCAACAAAAGGTAAACTATATTTGGTTTAAATTTTTATAGACTAAAAGATTCAAGTAAAAACTCTTATCTTTACAAAGATTAAGAAAAAGACAAATAGAATTCATTTCAGTCTTGTTTCAATTGACGATAACCTATATTTGGAATGGTAAAATGACTTCAACTGTGTGTTATGTTTTGAGTTTGGTGGATCGAGTTAGCCTGACGTGGAGCGGATTAAGTGAAGGTTAAAGATATCATTCCACTTCAAAAAATATATATTTCATGTCCTAAATTTATCAAATAGGATTTTTTATAAGATACAGAAATTCTCTAAAAAAGTTTGAAGTATAAGAATTTTTTTATAAAAAAAATCAAAGAGAAGAGAAGATTTTTGTCTTCTCTTAAACTAGCAATGAAAATTACTAAAATGACCCTATTAGACTAAAAACTGGAGCATT
>JAOQMQ010000003.1:23259430-23272250 GCA_027563845.1 Erythroxylum subrotundum
ACCCGACCTCCATGCGCAACCCAGAACACTCACTCCACCAACGGCGACACCTCTCAGGCAATCGGAAGGTGATCGGCAAGGGCAGGCAGAAAAAAATCGGGGGCTGCGTCATCTGTCCTATCATGAGTTAATGGATCGCAAGGCTAAAGGGTTGTGCTTTCGATGTGGGGAGAAATTTCAACCCCTCCATCAGTGTCCAAAACGTCAACTTTGGCTGTTAATATGGGACGACAACGAAACCATGACTGACAATGGAGAAATAATTGCATTGGAAGCAGAAACTAAAGAGGGGAATAATATAACTATGGCATGCCGCACCATGGTCCCTCACTTCAGCCTTGAGGACAAGGCTGCTCTTCAAGGAGGCGGTAATGTTAGGATCTTCGGGAGAGAGAGAGAGGATTATTCTAGAGGAAGGACAGTGGGAGAAGGGAGGAGTTAGTTACAGCTGATGTGGCTATTAGGCATAACAGAATGGCTTATAAAAGGGGAAAGAGAGAAGGGAGGGGGAGGGAGAATATTTGAGAGAAGATAGTGACAGAAGGATTCAACCTTCTGAGGAGCAAATCTACTCTGGTTAGGCACTATTAAGTTACTCCTCCTCATCTCAAGCTACTGCAAGCCCAGTTTATGTATAGCCCAAGTCCACCAGTTTAATGTAGCTATTCAGATAAGATAGAGCAAATTTATGTTTAAATAGATCTAGTGTTATCACAATCTTTTGTATATAGGATCAGATAGTATCAATTTTGAATACACTCATATACTGTTGTACGTGTATATATATTGACATATCATACATGAATAAATTCATTCATTAACCCATACAACTCTATTTCCTATATGGTATCAGAGCAACCGACTAACGTCCATTTTTATCCCAACCCAATGGCCTCAATCATCAATCCCACCTCTGATGAAACTCCTCAACTCATCACTATCAATCCAGCAGCTCAAGCCCCTTTGAAACTCACCTCTACCAATTACCTTGCCTGGAGAATGCAGTTCAACAGTTTATTTATAGGATATGATTTGCAAGGCTTTATTGATGGCACCAAATGCTGCCCTCAACCTACCATCACACACAATGACATACCTCTTCCCAATCCAAACTACCAACATTGGATTCGCCAAGACCAACTGATCCTGAATGCCATCATTGGTGCTTTGTCACCAACCATCATCCCATTCATAGCCACTGCCCATACTTCGAAGGAAGCTTGGGATATTCTAGCCAAAACCTATGCACAAGCATCAAGAGGAAAACAAAAGCAAGTCAAAATGCAGCTCAAGAAACTTACCAAGGGGCAGCTCTCCATCACTGAGTATATGCAGGCCATCAAGACCAAAACCGACGAACTTCTTTTTCTGCATGCACCAATGGATCCTGAGGACATCACTGATAAAGTACTTGATGGCCTAGGTGAGGAATACAATGACATCATTCGAACCATCAATGCTAGAGATACTCCTATCTCCTTTGATGAGCTACATGAGAAGCTTATCACTGTTGAAGCTGATCTTTCTACACCAATCACCACCCATTTTCCTGCAACAGCTAACTACACCAACAAGTCAGGAGGTAAAAAGCAACATTACACTCACCATAATCAGGACATACCTAGATGGCGCCAGCAGCAGTCCCAGCCCACTCATCACCACCATTTTCAGCACCACAATCCAGCCCATTTTCGATCTTCTCATGGTCAGATGCAGTCTCCCTCTCCCACCTCCTATGCTCACAATAACAATTGGATTCCATCCAATACTCCATACCAACCAAGACCATACCTGGGTAAGTGTCAGATCTGTGGAGTCCAGGGCCATAGTGCCAAACGCTGTCCTTCCTTTCGCATAGTCTCTGCTGGTCCTCCATCCTCCTCCCCAAAAGCCAACTTTGCTGCTGCCTCCAACCAAGACCCGTGGATCCTTGATTCTGGAGCTTCTCATCATGTAACCACTGATTTCCAAAATCTTGCTATGCATACTCCCTATACAGGAACAGAGGATATCCTCATTGGAGATGGCTCTGGACTTCACATCAGCCATAAAGGCAGTGGTACTCTACATGCTGCTCACAGAATATTCTCCTTGGATAAAGTCTTATGTGTGCCTGCAATGAAACAAAACCTAATTTCAGTTTATCAATTGTGTGCTTCCAACAATGTTTCTGTTACTTTCTCACCTTTTTTTTTTTTCTTGTGAAGGATCTGACAACAGGGACAACACTTCTCAAGGGGGCACCTAATAATGGACTCTATGTCTGGCCAGCATCATCCCCTCCAAAGCTTGCCCTCTCCACCACTCTAGCATCCAGTCCTGATTGGCACTCTAGACTAGGACACCCAGCAAAACGGATTGTTAATCACATTCTATCTAAGCACAACATTCATTTCAGTAATAGCTCACCTTTATCTTCTACTCATTGTAATGCATGCATGATCAATAAAAGTCACAAATTACCTTTTTTCAAATCCACTCTTATGTCTTCCAAGCCATTGGATGTTATCTTTTCGGATGTATGGACTTCCCCTATTTATTCTCATGACAATTACAAATATTATGTTCTTTTCATTGATCATTACACAAAATACACATGGCTCTATCCATTACACAGAAAATCTGATGTGCATCCTATCTTTCTTAGGTTCAAAGCTATTGTTGAAAAATTCTTTGATACATCTATCAAGACCTTGTACACAGATAATGGGGGAGAATTTCTAGCCCTCACTGATTTTTTATCCACACATGGCATTTCCTTTCGAACCACACCACCCCATACACCTAAACATAATGGCATAGCAGAACGAAAACACAGACACATTGTTGAGACTGGTTTAACCCTCCTAAGTCATGCATCCATGCCCTCATCCTATTGGCCACAAGCTTTCTCCACAGCAGTCTATCTAATAAATCGCATGCCTACTGCCAATCTAAACATGTCCACCCCCTATTACTGCTTATTTCGCACAAGGCCCAACTACATTAAACTTAGAATCTTTGGTTGCTTATGTTATCCATGGTTAAAGCCCTACACATCTCACAAATTGGAACCCAAGTCAAAACCATGTGTGTTTGTAGGATACTCACCTTCCCAGAGCAGCTATCAGTGTCTTGATATCACCACTTCTTGCCTTTACACCTCTCGTCATGTCACATTTGTGGAATCAATGTTCCCCTTTGCAACCTCTTTCCATTCTCCAACCCAACCTTCTGCTGATCCCATAGCTACCTGGCTTCCACCTCCACTGCAAATTCCACCATCTCCTCCTTCTTCTCCTACAGAATCCTCCCCTCCCCTTGGGGCTGCCCCTGAGAGTGTAGCACTTCCTGTTGCTAGTTCCTCCTTAAGAGAAGATAGTGGACCAGCCCAAGTACATCATCCTCCTACAGTCTCCACTCATCCGATGGTCACTAGAGGAAAGAATCACATCCGCAAGCCTATTCAAAAGCTCAGTCTTACAGCACAGTTACAAGGTAATGCAAATGTTGAACCAACATGTATATCTGAAGCTCTAAAGGATCACAATTGGCGCAATGCTTGCTCAGAAGAATTCAATGCATTGGTCAAGAATGGTACCTGGGAGCTAGTTCCACCTGAGGCCGCCCAAAATCTTGTAGGCTGCAAATGGATCTTTAGAATAAAGCGCCACTCCGATGGGTCCATTGAAAAGTACAAAGCTCGCCTCGTTGCCAAAGGATTTCATCAACGCCCTGGCATTGACTATGCTGAAACCTTCAGCCCTGTTGTCAAACCATCAACTATTAGAATCATTCTCAACATAGCTGTCTCAAATGGATGGGAATTACGTCAACTAGATGTGAACAATGCATTTTTACAAGGTCCACTAACAGATACAGTATACATGGCACAGCCCAAGGGATTCATTGATTCATACAAACCACATCATGTATGCCAACTAAAGAAAGCTATCTATGGCCTTAAACAAGCACCCAGAGCATGGTACCAAGCACTCAAACAGTTTCTGCTCCAATCTGGATTCACCAATTCACACTCAGATACGTCTCTTTTCCTCAATCACACATCGAATGGTATAGTTATAGTTATTGTCTATGTAGATGATATTATTGTCATAGGTAATAATATCACTCTACTTAATCACTACATCAGTCTTCTAGCTGAGAAGTTTTCCATTAAGGATTTAGGAAGTCTATCCTATTTCCTTGGTATTGAGGTTCTCCGAAATGACCAAGGCCTCCTACTATCTCAACGAAAATACATCACTGATTTACTATATGACACAAAAATGAATGAAGCCAAACCAGTACTCACACCTATGGCAAGCCATTCAACTCTGACTATACACTCAGGCATACCATTACAAGATGCAAGTGAATATCGCAGAATAATCGGAAGTCTACAGTACCTGTTACTCACCAGACCGGATATTGCCTTTGCTGTGAATAGACTATCCCAGTTCAATCATTGTCCCACTACTGAGCACTGGATGGCTGCTAAAAGACTCCTTCGGTATCTCGCCGGAACCATTGATGAAGGTATTCAACTTTTCCAAAGCTCCAATCTGAATCTTCATGCCTTCTCTGACGTCGATTGGGGAGGAGACAAGGACACCTACCGCTCCACTGGTGCCTTTATTGTCTTTCTAGGCCAAAATCTGGTGTCCTGGAGCTCCAAAAAGCAGAGATCTGTAGCTAGGTCATCCACGGAGGCTGAATACAAGGCTGTCGCCAATACGACTGCTGAGCTAACTTGGATCCGCAACCTTCTCACTGAACTACGAATCGGGTTGCCACACCCTCCGGTGATCTACTGCGACAACATCGGAGCCACCCAACTCAGCTCCAACCCGATCTTCCATTCTCGGATGAAACACGTCGCAATCGACTTCCATTTCGTTCGCGATCTGGTCCAAACAGGGGCTCTCCGTGTCTCTCACGTTTCCTCTGCCGATCAGACAGCTGACTGTCTCACAAAACCCCTCTCCAGACAACCCTTTCACCGACAAAAGATCAAGCTCGGTGTTCGTTGCCGCCCACCAGCTTGAGGGGCCGTATTAAGTTACTCCTCCCCATCTCAAGCTACTGCAAGCCCAGTTTATGTACAGCCCAAGTCCACCAGTCTAATGTAGCTATTCAGATAAGATAGAGCAAATTTATGTTTAAATAGATCTAGTGTTATCACAATCTTTTGTATACAGGATCAGATAGTATCAATTTTGAATACAATCATATACTGTTGTACGTGTATATATATTGACATATCATACATGAATAAATTCATTCATTAACCCATACAACTCTATTTCCTATAGGCACTATCATTCGGTAGTGATAAATGTTTTACAGATATATAGTAATAATATAGAGGAACTCTAGTATTATAATTCTAGAGTTCTAACACATCTCATGTATAATCTATAATCAAAACAACTCCTTTGTCCCTAACAGTATCAATAATGGATAATGTACGCAGGTACTAAGCAGCACATCTTAAAAAGAAGACAGCTACCTTTACAAGAAAAACAAGATACCTGTATCTTTAACAGAAGAACGACTCCTATTTTCCCAACTTTACAAGAAATTATCATCTTAAAGTTATTAACAAACTTACATGAACATATACATTCAATTCACAGTGCATTTAATACCTGTAGGAATGACAATGCTGAAGCATGATAAACATCTAAACACATCTGGTTCTCTATCACGAATGTCTCCATCATGAATGTCTCCACAAATGCCAATAGAAGGGACTACACTCAAAGAATCAGGATCATGCTGATAGTGAAAAGGGGTCTCTGCTTCATCATGTTGGCGTTGATTTTGGAACTCTGATTTTCTTCTATGAAGGATAATCCTTCCGGTAATGCAAGAATTACAATTTGGACAACGAAGATCATGGGTGCTTTGCTTGGCTAATACCTTCTCAACATCAAATTCTGTACCTTCAGAACTTGTAATATTAACACAGTTAACGTCAGAACATCTTCCATTGGTACCTGAAACCACGCAGTTCAAACGCATTTCATCAGCAAAGCATACTGCGAAGGGACTATCACAGCTGCATGAATACAATGTTATCCCAAGAACGTACATGAAACTAGCTAAAACACAGCACTGGTGTAACAGTGGAAATGTCACTAGTCATCCCACACAGCACTGGTGTAACCGTGAAAATAGAGAGTGAGGGCCACAATAGAACCAAGCAAGCAATTTAATATGTTAGTTTTGATGAACGAAGCCCTGCAGATGTGTTTGCTATGAGGAAAAGAAGCAGGCGAGAGAAAAATTAACGAGGACAATGATGAAGTAGATATAGAGAGTGAAAATGAGAAGAACTGAGGAACGTAGATGACAGTAGGAGAAGGTCACAAAGACTGAAAGAGAGTACCTCCAAGTTCGTCAAAGTAAACGCTAGCAGGAGGAACTGCTTCGTGGTCCTCTTGCTGATCGGGGTGATAGTAGTTTGGAGCATAATCATAGTGTTGACCATTGCTGGAAAAGCTAAAATGGGCAGATTCCTTGATCTTGTTGTTAACAGTGGTGGTTGGGCACTGAGTTTTTCTACCTCGCAGCTGCAGACCACCTTCTTCTTCTTCTTCCACAAGCTGTAGCTGTTTTACTCCATGATCATGCCTTTGTTGTTCCTGTAATTGAGCCATCGGTGGATACAGGAAAGAGTGTTTCATACACAGTAGCGGAGACAAAAGAAAGTGAGGGGCAGAGGTTACTGCTACTGTGGTTGGGTGGTTGAGGAGGTTGTATTGTAACAGAATAAAATAAGTCATCCTTTAGATCTGGATCAGTCCAACGTACAATACTCGCCAGAACTGAGCCCTCGCTCCGTCGCTCGCGCTCTCTGGTGCTATTATAACATTTTCAAATTGTTACAACATTAATATCCAGACAAGGATAATAATGGCCAGCCCATGCTTCGATCTAGTTAATTTTTTAACAATAAATTTTTTAAAATTAAAAATATAAAATAATATAGTTTGAGTTGTCTAAATCTAAGCTTACTTAACACTTAACTTTTTTTTATATAAAACGACATCATTTTACTTATAAAAATTAGGTCTAATTTAGTTTGTGAATCAGCCAGCTAAAAACACTTAAATTTAAATTTATGAATCAACTCTTTTTTCATCTTTGTAAATAACTACACCTAATATCCAGTTCAAATTAGTAATTAGTTTCTCCGTATGTGTCATAATTTTATAAAGGTAATTTATTATTACTTATTTATTATAAATAATACTTCCATTAATATATACTAAAATGTTTGATAATACAATCAAGTTAAATTTAAGTATTTTTAATAAACAGATTTATGAGTTAACCCGTTAAATTAAACCCAGATTAAATTAAAAATAATATTTTTTTTAATTTTAATTTTAAAATAATTATTTTGAAAATTTTGAAAAAATTGGTCGCAACCTATTATCATCATATTATTTTTAAATTTTAATTTTGAAATAATTATTTTTTTAAAATTAACAAAATTGACTTGTATGCAGGCCATTGTCATCCTAATCATATTAAGGGCATCCGTAGGAACATCTATAAGAGGCTTATGAGTGCTACCATTAACATACGGGACTCTAATAAAAGCTATTTTTAACGAGAAGTTTTATAACAGAACATACTAGAATAAAATATTATTTTATTATTTTAGAGAAGATATTATAATAAAATGGAATAGAATAAAATAAAAAAGAAGAGTTTTATATTACATCTTATTCCGTCTTAAATAGTAAAAAGATAAAACCTTCAATTTGAGAAATTTAAGATAAAACCTGTAATTTGATAAATTTAAGATGGAATGTAAAATAATAAATAATTTTACACTATATTATATTATAAACATTTTATTTAGACAATATTTTATTATATTATATTATAGACTTTTTTATCCATCTCAAATAATAATTTTTAATACTATATTTATTTATGTTCCATTTCATATTAAATTATTCTATTATATCCTATTATATTAATAATTTTAAATTTAACCAAACATAACCTTATTCTTAATCAAGACGGTGACACTATTCACTGTTCACCGTTCACGCGGCGGCATGACGTAGTAAATTGCTCAAGTTTTTTTTTAATTTATTAAAAAAATCTGCTATTACATTATAAAAGTGGGGGGTAAGAGTTTGATCATATTCTCGAGGATATGATCGGAGTCTTACTCTTACCTCAGTAGGATATGATCGGGGATATAATCGGGTTCGGGGATATAATCGGAAGCTTACCCTCACTTTTAGGAACGTAATAGCGAATTTGGAGAATATAAAAAATACAACCTGAAGATAGCGACGGAAGATAAAATATTCCGACGTCGCTCAGGTTGTATTCAACTCAACTCAACAGCGATCAGTTGACAAGGTTGACCTGGAGCAACCACGTGAAACTTGTAAGAATCTCGAGAGATTGAGGAAATTATGAAAACGATGTCACGACTGACGAATGGGACAACAACACTGTAAAGAGGAACCAGGGGGCTTGCAGTGAAGAAAAGTCATAAATGTGATGATCATTTATTAAATTCCAAAGCTGGAACGATGGGTAACCAAAGTCAGAGATGTCGTAATGCTTCGAGATTAATACGTCGTGAAGTTCATATGCATCGATAGGATTGATTAGAGTGTCATTTTGTATTGCCTTTGTGAACCCATGTTGTAACGCTGCCTTTAAAAGGCTTTTGATCTAAAGCCACAAAGTAATAAAAACTTACCCAACAATCCAGCTCATCAAACTATTAAATGGGGGAGCATACCAATAAGTAATCAGTGGGAAATAAACATTAAGCACCAACGAAACTTTCTTCTTCTTCTTCTTTCTCTCAGCGATTTCAACGGGTATTTAGAGCACCACTCTTCTTAAAAAAATTGAGAGGAAATTGTGAAAGTTAACAACTTAAAAATCTCTTAAAATATAGGTAAAATTTTAGTTGCTATTTTATATCTTTTTTGCAAATTTTGATCATCCTGTACTAGTTTATAGTTAAATTACATCTTGTAATTATTTGAGACAATAATTGAAGTCATAGAAAAGGGAAAAAATGAAGAAAAAAAATATGGCTAGAAAATGAGAAAAGAAGAGCAGATGTGAGAAGCGGAGAAGGTGAAGAAGACAACATTTTTTAAAATATTAAGTTGCATAAAGGGGCAAAATAAGAAATACATGGTAAATTTATAATTTACTTCCAAGAATGGTATTTTTGGTACTAATTGAAATAAATAAGGGTAAAATAGGACTTTTAATTAATTAAAGGTGTTTTAGTAATTTTAGTTGTTAGGTTAGAAAAGATATTATTTTTGTAATTAAGGATAAAGTGGAAAAGGAAATAATGTTAGATTATTAAGTATAATTGGGTTGGAGATTTTCTTAAATTAGTCTAATAGAATTTTGTAATTTTCAGGTTCGAAGGTCTAATTAAAGAGTAATTTGGACTATCAATTAGTTGAGCCAAAAATTAAAGAAATGATAACTTTGGACTGTTTTTTTATAATAACTTACCATTTAGTTGTTAATAAATTATTTTATAATGATTGATATTTTGAATTAATCATTAATTAAATTAATGAATAATAGTTACATACATGAATTATGTTTATTTTATTTGTCAAATAATTAATGAAGTATAAGGTGTTTCACTTTTATATTTTTTTTACTTTTTATAAGATTTGTTGTTTGTTAATTCGACGAAAAATGTGTTAATTAAATAGAGGCTAGATGATCATATGTTGGGAATAATTGGCGAAAATCAAGAATTGGTGGCTTGCCTAGGATAGGCTATATTTGATGTAGACTTGTCAATAAGTCAGGTCAGGCCCAGGCCAGATGACTCGTGGCCTGACTCGTTGCCCAACAGGCTGGGATAGGTCGGCCATGACCTAGCCCAATCACGAGCTGACCAGCCCATGGCCCGACGAACCACGAACAGGCAGAGCCAACCTAACCCACCATGTTTTTTTAAGAAAAACGACATCTTTTTTGACAAAACAATGTCTTTTTTGAATGTCGGCCCATGGTTTGATCGAGCCGGGCCAAAATCGGGGCAGGCTAAATTTGACATTCCTATTCGATGGTCATAAATTGATAGGTTGTTTAGAGATGAGCAAGCGCTAGCTAGGTATTTGTCCGTGGAACAGATACTGGGACATCCTGAGTCTCGATGATGTCCTGTGTCGATGGCCAGGTACTGGAGTGGTACCGGGATATCCTGAGTCTTGGGAATCTCCTTTGTCGATGGCTAGGTACTTAAGTAGTATCAAGGTACCAAGAGATATTGAGAAATTGAGGTACCCCATGCTGATATTTATACATTTAATTATGTTTCCACTTAGTGAGAGATTGGGATGAGTTGAGATGAGCCGACGGATCATTAAATGTAAGCTTATTAGGTTAAGCAATGTTAGTCAGTTCAATTAATTATGAGATAAAGCATAAATGGCGGTAATAAATTAATATTTGTGTTAATCATTGTTTGGTAAAACTTCAAGATGTTTGTTAATTGTTTGGATTAGACTTAGTAATGTTGTGTATCTTCGTATTATATGAATGTTTTAATCAATTGACTAAGTTTTATATTATATTATATTGAGTTATTTGATTTTAAGGGTACGGTTGGATATCCTTACTGAGTTGGTAGCTCACCACTTGTCGCTTTTTTTTTTAGAAAAATCGAGTGATTGCCGATAACCCTTGGGTATATGATTGACAAAGTAGAGATTAGGTGGAGCCAATAGATTACTTAGGTAAAGTTATGTGAATGTATTTTCATGTGACAGCTCGGGTAATTGTGTTATATAGAATACTTTTGTGTCTGGCGAACATCTCTCCTTTGGAACTATTGGGAATTTGGTAATTAATATTATGCTTTGGTAATTGTGGTTTAAGAATTTTTAAAATCGTCACAATTACAGTAAGTTATGATCCTAATAAGGTTAATATTCTTCAATATTTGGCTTTTTATCAGTTCATCTATCCAGTGATAAGTATAAAGGTTAAATACTTTAAGATAACCTTTGTATACACTGCTAACTATAAGTTTCAAAGAAATTTACTTTAAAATGATTTAAACAAAGAGCTCTTTTGATCAATTATAGTTAGTAATTGGACATTTTAATTGTAGTATCATTTTAAAAGAGTTTGAAGGAGAAACACTTAATAGTATAAGTAGAAATGAAATTTTTTTAATTGTGATAGATGCATAATTAATTATATTTATACCCCATATTTGATTTTTTTTTTTTTGATATTTGAATACCAAAATCTGATGGAAAAGTATTTAAATCTTAGTGCACAATACAAGCATTAGGAATATAAATGTTTAATATCTTCAGCTTGGTTTAAAAGTGGAACATCTTAATTATGTATTCCCTCACTCCCCTTACTCCATTATATCTCGTACAGTATAGTTCTTTTAATAAGGTACCAATTTCAGCATCAAATGATACCTTATACCTCTGTGAGACGTTATTGAGGAAATATTTTACTATGTTTGTCTCTAGAAGTCCCCTCAGTAGATGGTCTAGAATGGATCTTTTTATGGTCAAATAACAAATCTTGTTTGACCTTGCCCAGGTTGCATATGCTACTCTCAGCCTCTAAACTGATAGATGTAGGTGTTAGAGGTCTTTCCTTGATCATGGTCGTACTGATATCCACCATCTCCAATGGAAACCTATATCTTGCTTCCATTTCTTAAAGTTAAAACCAATAAGGGTTTCAATGTGACATTGTTATTATTTACAGAAAAGGTGTCTCCAACATTGATAATGTCAATTATCAACATGAGTGTCAAAGCCTCAAAACAGTATATGTACTGAGCATCTTATCACAGATATCATAGAATACCTGTGGGCTGGATGTATAATACATGCAGATAAGACCTCTATATAAACGAGATCAAAGTACACACCATCAACTTTTATGATTTTATCATCTATGGGTGAGTACATCATTTAAGAAATGGTTGTACTTTACCAAATGCCTTTATGCACTTCTCAATCTTATATAAGGCCAAAACTTGTGAGCAGAATAGCTAAACATGAGACTAGAGACATCCCTTAACATATAAGCAAAATAGTCCAAATACTAACTCAAAAGGCTATTCTGGTGACTGCATTCTCATTAAAGCTTAAACTATTCTATAAACACAAGAGATACACCTGTATGTTATCCTCACATTCATCTTTATGGGCATCAAATATGTGACAACATACTATTCATAAATGAAAAATCCTTATGTGCAATCCCATTATCAGATTTTAGTGCTAAAAACATTATCAACAAACTTTATTTTAGAATAAATCAAAAAATCTCAATCGGAATAATAATCATACGATGCCAAACAATAAATGTACCATATAAAATACCAAAACTACATGTATCTCTTTTATTTCAAATCCAATGCATTAAAATTCACTCAATTATGGCTTTGATACCTTTATTTGATTTTTTGGAGTTAAACCTTATTTATTACTAATGAAACAAATCCCAAAAAAATTAAAAAATTAATTTAAAAAATTCATCGTTTCCAAAACCTGACATAAAACATCTTGAGGGACCATTTTGTGAATTTTGAGTGTTTTAGTTCAATAGTGTGTTGATGTCAGCATTACGTGTGCTACCAGATGAAACGTGTTGCGTAAGGCATGTGTAGCTCACGTGCTAGACACACATCGACCTTCATAATGCGTGTTCTTTATGCACTAAATGTGCACAAACACGCCCACCACCTTTATGGCGCATGGAACACATGCACGATATGAAAAGATACATCAACTGCCTTAGGCACGTGCATATCACGCACTAGATATGGGTC
>JAOQMQ010000003.1:23279789-23290955 GCA_027563845.1 Erythroxylum subrotundum
ATCCATTTAAAATCTATTTTTTAGCCTCCATATCTATTTTTTCGGGTCGGATAGTGCGGATATTAATCGGGTTAAAAACTCACTCCATCTATTAGACACATATCTTATTTTTTCTCTTGTGGGTCTTTCATTGTTAACTTGACTGTGCAGTGTTTTGGTGAGGAGCAATTCGAACATTGAGATGATGGCTGCAGACTTTGAAGTTCTGGTGAATATACTTGGTTTTGAATACTTTGTTTTTCTAGATAGTTGCTTTTGATTGTTTCTTGTAATGTGGGGAGAATAAGTTGGTGGAAATGGCGTTGAAACCAAAAAACCTTCGAGAAGTAATGCATTGTGTGCTCTACTTCTCATAATATGGAATCATTGTTGTTCTTGGTCTTATTGAATCATTTTTCACCTCATATTTGATTCAACTTATCTAATCTTCTCATGCTCTTTTTGGCCTTATAATCAATTTTCAAAACCAAAAAAATCCTGATTTCAGTTATTGTACTTAGAAATCTTGTTCGTTGTAGCTTTTATTTGCTCATGGGAATATCTGCACTGAGTAGTTGCCTCAGGTACAGTTAATGCAAATGTGCCACCAAAGAATTGTAAATTGATAAGACTGATTTATTTTAAAAATTCTCAGCTTTGTTCCATAAATGGTCAAGGCTACTTAGTCCTCGCTTCAAACGTATGATCACTTCTTATTCTTAATAGGCTTTTCTCATTTCTGCAATGTGTTGACTTTGGCATTTTGATTCAGTTTTGATTTTGACATTTCAGTTACCTTTTCTTGTGATTCATCTTTTCCTATTTTCTGATGTCCTGTTTATGTCCAGGTTTCCAAACTTTCCTTGGTCGGATTTGTTGTTGGCTACCCTTTTTACAGACTAAAGCCTTCTCCTGATGTGTGTTGTCAATTTGATCTTTGATATTTTATAGATTCTAATCAAATAATTCTGACATAATTTATTCTTTTCTTCGTTGCTAGGCTCTGCAAGTCAAACTTCTCATTGACAGCCTTTCGCAAACAGGGAAACTTCAAGGTGTAAAGTACACATATTGGAATGAATCATTTACATCAAAGGTGAAAACTCATAGCTTGTTTCACTTGAAATTTGGGACTTCATTCATTATGGCGCTTTTGATATGAGCATCCATCAAACGTATGTCACACATGTTGAGTTGTTCAAGTTGTTATTTGACAAATTTAGAAGTCTTGGGTAAAACAAATTTATTTTTAACGTTTCTTAAACTAATAAAAAAGTCTAGGAACTGATACAGGACTTGTTTTGGCCACTTAACAGTACATGCTTATGAATTGCATCCTCGAATTTATAATTCTTAAACCACTAACCTCCATGCATAATGGTAAAAGAATGAACAACGCTTCAAGCATTAGTAATACTAATTTATTGAATCTCACAATTCTTCTGTTTATAGATAGAGGAAACAATGCTGAAGCCTTTGAATTTGCCTCAAGTTCAAATGAAATCTATCACTGACAAGTTTGCTGCTGTTACGATACTTCAGGTATCTCTATAATCCATCCTCGGTAAATGTCTAGGAATTTATTATGCCTTATATTGTTTATGACATATATTGTAGTCACTTCTGAACTTAGTCTTTACACAATAGCATCTCGGAGTTAAATCTATTTAACATGTTTGTGTCGTGGTAGGGGTACCTCGATTTTATGAACAAAAAGCTTAAGTTGGAGCCAAGAGATTGAGGAGCTTTAACTAATTGTAAGTGTTCTGTAAACAACAAACAACGAGAATTACTTTATGTGGCATATTTGTAGTTGTCAAATGGTTAATATCTTTAATATCAATTTTTAAGATTTGCGCTGATGTTATGAAAGTGGGAGAATCTGTTTATTTATCAAAACTAAGGGTTGATAGATTTTTAGTGTATGCGAACCTTTTTTGATGTACTAAACAATTTGTGCTATAGTAGTAAATGTACAATGCCATATGTTTACAACTAAATAAGCTAGTTAGAGTAGTAGCATTTATGAAATTAATACTTGTCATGAAAAATCAAGTATAGTGGTTTACTAATGCAAGTTGCTAAATACTGTGTTTGTGTCTAGTCTGTAGTGGCTAAAAGATGCATATTTCTCTATGCTAATTGTAATGTATAGCAAGATTCAAGAAGTACCTATAGAAGTCAAATGTTCATAGCTAAATAGGTTGTTTTAAGTGATTGAATTTTATTTTGACTATTCATCTATAGTTGCTAAATAATAATAGTTAGTTAACCTTAACTATTACGATGTAACTATTACGATGTTACATTGTGATTAATGGTATAGTGGCTAGAAAAGATGAAAGTGCGGAACAACGAGAGGATTTGCTTTTCGGCTACCTTGCCTAATGATATGTTTGCATGTAATATCTGATCTGTTAAGATTTCTGTGTTTCCAATTTCAGACTTGAGGCAACGGATTTAAGAGATGGTATAGGAAGTGGGTGGTCGTGATTGGAACAAAATGGAAGGGCTAGCTTTGTTTAAGGCATTCTTCGTTTTTCTTAGCTTATGATACATGCATTTGTCATAATAAGCTAGCAGCTAATTTATGCAAGAAAGGTTTCTTCACTTGCTACTTGAAAATTTTCAAAGATCCATCCGCATGCCTTGAAATAATGTCATTCTTCTCACATTGACAAATATCGTTGAAAAACTCAGAGGCAACGCTTTAATTCTAACCTCGACAAAGATGTATACAGTCAAAAGCCAGATCCCAGAAAAAGGGATGTAAACTTATAGTACAGTTATTGGCAGTAAGGGATCAGCTCATGCTAGATGAAAGTAGTAGCAGTTTAACAACAACAGAAGACTAGACCAGGGTAGGATTATTAGTTAGAAGCGTAAGTTGTTTCAGCGTGGACTCCATCGTTAGTACTGGCGTTGATGGGATATATGGAACTTGTAAAATTAGGTGGGGATGATGGAGACATGGCGTTTGTTATCTTTATGGATGATAATGGAGTCTGAATTTCCTGTCCAAGTTGACAACCATCAGGAGCTACGTTTCCTTCTGCTTCTGCCTCTAAATTTGGTGGACTTGGTTGAGATCTTTTCATTTCCTTCTTCTTTCCCCACAGAAAAGAGTATAAACCCATTATTATGAGAAGCAGGCCAACCAAACTGCATTTTAGTGCTTGACGATCAGGATTCAATGTCTCAGCACGTACATTGTGCAAATAAAGGAGAAAAAAAAAGAACATGTATATAATACATTTGGCAAAGTGCCTGCTTAATTATGGATTAACGAGAATATAAACTCAATATTTTTTGTGTACTTACGTTCCAGCATAGATGGCTGCACCAAAAAGTAGAGCTTCTGATATGGCCACAAAAATAACAGTGAGGGGGTTGAACATGGAAGGATAAGTTGGTCCTCGTTTTGAAACTGCCCATGAAATCAAACAGAATGTTGCTGCTGTGGCCAGTGCTCCCTGAGCAATCAAATCGTTCTCCAATAAACAAGGTTGTTTACAGAAACAACCATTTTTTTAATCTTCTTTCTTCAATTTTGTTAACTGGATTATCTATATGTCTAAATATAATTAGTAAAGTTGATTAAAGTTCAAGTAATTTACCGAGTAGACGATTGTAACGAGTTGCAGATTCCACCCCAACATCCAGGAGCTCGCTCTTGAGTCTATACACAAACCTATCACCGCAGATTGCAGACAGGCTAAGATGCAAGTTAACATGGTTGCCCAGTATTTTTGTGGAAGTGTTTTGATCACCTGGAACTGTGAATGTGCATTCAAGGGAAATTTTATATATACATATATATATAATAAATTACGTAAAATAGCTGGTTGCTTGAACACATTCTATTCTCTAGTAATTAAAAGTTGTGGTTTGTGTGTATAAATGGTATACCTGCAATATATACCAAGCAGAATATGAAAAGCAACTTCCAAGCAGCATCAAAGATCCACGGAGTCGATGAGCCCCAGATTCATGGATCTTAAAATGACTAATAAGATGATGATGAGGAGATATGCAAAATGATTTTCCCTTGTACAGGCCAGTTGTGAGTGCGCCTGCTACGCACGACATTGCTCCTAAGCACTTGATTTTGCCTGCTCTTTTATTCAGTCCTATTGTCTCAATTCTGCATCACCACCATCACATTTCTCTCTCTTTTTCCTTTTTTGGCATCCAAAAAATGAAGTAAATAAAAGCATTGCGTACCTGAGGATAGCGGAGAAGATAAAAGTGACTATTGGGATCAAGTTAAGGAGGTAAACAGCATATGTGGCATCCGTGTCTTTGAGACCATAGTAGAACAGACCCATTGCCGTTGTTATCCTACATGTGAGTATATTAATATGCGTGTGAGTTTATTACAGGTAGATGCACTTTATATTGAGATGGGCAAGGACAACTGGATATCCATATCTAACTAATTTCGTTAAGATATAGAATTGTATACGGAGGTGAATTAATCGTCTTCTCTGCATCCCTCTACGAGTAGGCATTATATATATACAAGCATATGAGGTATTAACAATCAAAACGGGCATTCATAACATACCCAATCAAGGCATTAACGAAAAGCCAGAAGCAAATGGACCAGGTCAGCTTGTTTATGATATTTCTGGAACCAAACAAAAGGAAAATCAGAGTATGAATTAGCTAGCCGTCTAACCAATATACAGCGATGGCTAGCCGATCATCATCATAGGGAAAGAAAGAGGAACGATCATATCCATGAGAGGAGAGAGAGAGAGAGAGAGAGAGAGAGAGACCCTTCAAAGAAGAAAGCAAAAGGAGCAACGCAAAGAGCAGCAACGATATGACGGTAGGTCATAAGAGCGAAGACAAAGGTTCCATTAGTGAGTATGACTTTGGAAAGAAGTTGCATTCCGGTCGCAAATAATTGGACTAACAACATGCTCGTAACTGCCTGTGAAGAAACTACCCACGTCTTCACTCTACTACTACCATTAGTACTACTCCTGGGCCACATCATCATCTGTATGTATGTGAAGAAGAAGCTTGAAACAGAGAGAGACGATACAGAACATACAGCTAAAGTACTACCATATATATATATATAGCAAGTAAGTATATTTGGGTATTACTTAATTACAAGCTACGACTGTCTATTTGCATTAAATGCTAGCTAATTTGCATTAATCCATCATTCCTTCTCCCTCATGCCTTTTGCCTCCTCCACTTTTCTTGTTTATCCTTCTTGGATGATTGTTTGCTCGTGTTAGTTAGTTATGCCCCTGCCTATACTCGTCCTTTCACCTATACGTTTATTTCTCATTCCTTCTATATATATGGAAAGATCTTAAAAGGGGTGATTTTCAGGAGAAACCAAAAAATAATTTCCCGCTTTTAAGGGAAATTTAAAATTTGCATCTTTAATAAATATAGAAACTTCCAATAAGGTTTGGTGAATAATATCAGAAATAATTCAATTAATTGTAATAAAAGTCAAAATTTAATAGTTAGATTTAAAATACGTAATCAAAAAATAATAAATATTGAGTAATGATAAAGAGTTTTAAAGTAATACTAAAATAGCCGTAACGGACGTGGAGCCTAGAAATTGACGGAGTACGTAGACATCATTCCGTATAAAAGGTATGATTAGGTAATGAAACAAAGATCTACTTCCATTAACATTTGTACGTATATAAAAGAGAAGCAATGAGGTAGAATGAGAGAACCTCGTGTGCATAATGGTGTGGTGCTCATTTTGTGGTGATATAAGTTAAATAATAGGAAAGGGGCTTTAAATAAAAATCAAAATGATGTATTTGAAATTTATCACTAATTTGACCACACTTTTCATTAGATTATAAAAGATCAATTTTTATTTATATATGGCACTTGATAGACATGCTAACTAATAAATTATCCTAAATTGACACCAGAAAAATTAAAACCAAATGTTAGATACTGAGGATGAGGAAAAATAGAATGTCTTTAATTTGTTAATTTCCATTTGATTATCTTTGTATCTGGTAGTTATTTAATAATTACCTTTATATTTTAACTTTTAATTATTGTATTTGCTTTCAGCAATCCCAATTTTACTATAATTTTGGGTCGGTTATTTGATTTGATTTAAATGAATTTAACACGTTCAACTTCTTTACTTGCATATATTTATAAACCTAATTCAAAAACACTCTTAAAAAATGGTTGTTGGTGCTTGAATTGATCGTTGTTTACAAGTTTAAGGTCTTCACATATTCAAACTTGTCTAGTATGTCTGTGAGAAGTATTAAATTTAAAACAATATCAAAAATTGCTTTGGTTTTAATACTTTGATGATAAAGTTAGTTTCTCATTTAAAAAGTTAATAGAATAATATAGGAATGTTTTTATTATTTGTAGTTTAATTGCTTACCTTCTACTCTCTTATTCTATTTTGTCCCTTTTCACTTGAAAATGTCTAGGTTGAGGTCGATAAAATATTCTTTTATGTGTTTAAAACTTCAGACTTTTAGTATAGAAAAATCTCATGATAGCAATGAGACATTTAAAAGAAGTGTGTTGTTGAGATAATAGACAATGTCTGAGTAGAGGCATGTCATAATGGTGGACATTAAACGCTCAAGCCAAGATATTGGCCATTAGATGCCCTTAACAAGCTTGTCATTATGCTTATGAACTCCAAGTGATTGGGTTGTCGTTTTTATGTGTAATAGTAATCCTCCAAATTTTAGAAGCAAGCTTGTAAATGAAACTTTATAAACCTTGTAGAATATCACAATAAACCTTAAGGAAGAATTTAACAAATATTAAAGACGAACTCAGTAGACCTTTAAGAAAAGAATACCAAGGATTAATAGGCTTTGAATAAGAACTTTGAAGTGTAAGATAAATGGTTGACCCTTTGAGGAGACAAACGAAGGGTTTTTAATGGAAAACATATTATGTAAAAGATTTACCAAGTTAATCCCTGGCTACTTATAGGTATGTAGTCGATTATTTATGAGGATAATATTTCAATTTTTTATAAATATAACCTGTTAGACTGAATAAATATACAAGGATAAATATAATATGTTAGACTAGATAACATAGAAGTTTGTTAGAGTTTTTCTTATAATAGAATTCTATCCAAAGTGTAATTGTATCTCTATGTATTACTTTCATATGAGAGCAATTTTTTTACGCTAAAACATCATTTTTTACATGGTGTTAGAGTAGTGTCAAATTTTTTCTTTGTTCTGAAGAGCGTGCTCTTCGTTTACTCAAAATCGTAAAGCAGCATAGCATCAAATAAACCAAAAGAGCTCCAGGTAAAACAACGTAGTGTCACAGTATATCGTTGCCTAACCTCCAAGCGTATCCAGTATCACGTAGCGTATTTGCTCCCTATTCAGAGTATTCTAGTCACTGTTTAATTTACCACATAAACTGCCTGGTCATCTACCAGCCAACAACCAAGCAACTTCATGCTGCAAATTTCTCCAGTTGCATCAACACAATAGCCAAGTAGTGGTTACCAAGCAACTTCACGCCGCCAATTTATCCAGTCATAGCAACACAGTAACCAAGCAGTGGCTACTGCTGCTTACTTCTATTTGCATCTGCTTTCTCATAAATTTTTAGCGTCCCACTTCGTTGCACAGCATCACAGCAGGGTTGTAATGTATCAACACTCCTTCAAACCAGCACAATGGGTGTCAACGACTATAGCTGCATTGAACCACATAAATTGCACTCCACCAACATTGCAATAGTCTTACGCCCACCATCATTACACTACACCAACACACGTCTCAGCCCCCTATTGTCAGCCCTCTGATTGTATACCCACCAAAGATTTTGGAACCTATATTTAAAAAACTAAATGGACTCTAGGGGGTCTTTTATTCCTACAACAACAAATAACCCACCAACACAGCTAATTATTATCTAACATGACCATTTTACTTTTCCATCAAGTATTATAGTTGATGAGACCAATTACTCATTATGGTCTCAACTTATGGAGATGCGAATAAGAGCATGCAATAAGGCTAAATATCTCAATGGGATAGAAAAAAACCTGCACCTGGAGACCAAAATTTTGAGACGTGGATTATTAAAAATCAAAGAGTGAAAAGTTAGCTTATTGATTCAATGAGTCTATTGCTGATGCAACGATTTATGCATCTTCCTACTGCCAGAGCAATATGGGAGGTGGTGTTAAAAACTTTCTATGAGGGATCTGATGAAACCCATCTCTTTGAATTGAAACAGAAATCTTTTTCAACTAGACCAAGATGGTAAGCCATTATTAATGTACTACAATGAATTTGTGACTATTTTTCAGGAAATTGATCATAAGTCAACTTCTCAATAAGAGACTATTGAAGGAATAGTCCAATTACATTCATCAATGGCTAGGCTTCAAGTTCATATTTTCCTAAGTGGACTTGACTTTGAATTTGATCAGGTTCGGGGAGAAATCTTACGCAAAGACCCAAAACTTGACTTGGAAAGCTCATATGCATATGTAAGAGACAGTATCAATAAAGAAATATATTGGGAGGATCTCACTCAATCTCTGAACACTCAATATTGCTAGCTAATCAAAATCAATAAGGATCATCATCTTGCTCATGAAAGAATCGCAAAAATTAACCCACTGGAAGGTCTAACAATTTTGTGTGTGATTATTGTGGTGAAATAGGTCAATAAAAACAACACTGTTACGCAATTATTGGCTATCTTGACTAGTCAAATTTTTCAAAAAAATCATGAAAAAAGGTTGAAAAGGCTATGGTGAAAACTATGGACGAAGTGGAATTTAAAGGAGAGGAAATGTTAGTGCCCATGACAAATATTGCTCATTCAAGTATATGGGTAAGGTAAATGCTTCCTTTATAATTTCTAGGAAAAATATATGGATTATTGATACATGTGCATCTGATCACATGAGTAGAGATTCTAGCTAATAACAATCCATCAGTTCATTCCCTCAATCCATTGCTTCCACAACTGATGGTAGTATGTGCTCAATTATTGGGCAAGGATCTGTTACATTGTCTAATTCTCTTACACTAAATTCAGTTATAGTCGTGCCATCCCTTGAGTATAATCTCTTGTTTGTTGGATAGATTCCTTCAGCTCTAAAATGTATTGTAACTTTTTGGCCTTTATTATGTTTTTTCAGGATTTTCTGACCCAGAAGACTCTTAGTTATGGTGTTAAACGAGGCAAACTATATTACTTGGAATTAATGGAGAATGGAGGGCAAAACTTCAGTCATGTAAATCAGACTAATAGTCAAGAAAAAGTCTGAACAACTGTCTGGCTATGGCATTGATGATTGGGTCATCTTTCTTTTGGATATCTTAGAAAATTATAACCCCATCTTTTTAAAAACTTAAGAGATTCATATTTTTATTATGATGTTTGTGAACTAGAGAAAAGCATTGTGTTCCTTATTTATCTAGTTTACATAAAAGTTCTGAGCCATTGGCAGTTATACATTCGGATATATAAGGACCTATAAAAAATTCCTTCATTATCTAAGGCTAAATATTTTGTTACATTCATTGATGAATATACACGTATGACTTGGATGTCACTACTTACCAAAAAAAGTGATGTTTGTATTACATTTCAAGAATTTCACAACATGGTGAGCACTTAATATCAAAAACTAATTTAGGTAGGGCAAACTGATAATGCTATGGAGTTTATAGATGCCACTCTTGGAAATTTTTTGAATTAGCTTGGAATTTGTCATTAGACTTCACGCACTTATACTCCACAACAGAATGGTTTAGTGGAAAGAAGGAATAGACAAATATTAGAGATGGTTCGTGCTTCTCTCTTTGGGATGAACATGCCACGTTTTTATTAGGTAGAAGCAGTAAAATATGTGGTTTATCTCATCAATAGATCACCATCTCGTGTTTTAGATTTTTAAAAACCTCAACAGAAAATGCAATACTTACTTTCAATTCCTCACCTCCCCAATCCTGAACCTAGATTTTTTAGTTGTATAGTATATGTTCATATCCTTAAGATCTTGAGAACTAAACTTGATCTTTGTACAAAAAGATGTGTGCTTGTTGGATATTCAGATTTTCAAAAGGGGTATCGATGTTATGGTCCTCAAACTCAAATTGTATGTAACCTTGGATGCCTTTTTTCGAGAGTAGAACCATATTATTCAAGGGGAGATTCAACTTCTTCCCTTCAGGGAGAAAATGCTAGTGGAGGGAATACGTTACAAGGCATATCAGGAAATGCAAATGACTATTTAGAACTGGACAAAATTGTCGATATTCCAAGAAATACAGATGAGTGCTCAGAACTACACGAAGAAGTTGATAACAATGACAGCCATGAAGAACAGTCTAGTAATACAAACTTCCCTACTTTAAAACCACTAACCAAAGGGTCAATCCAGAATATCCAAAATGACAACTCTTAGGTAATCTCAAGTTCAGTATCTAATATTCTAGTAATGAATTTCTTGTTCCTCTTCCGAGATATGCATAAAGATTAAATAAATTTGTACCAAAGAAACAATATGAACCTGATCTTAATGCCAATGTCAAATGCCCTATTAACAATCATGTTTCTAATCAAAAATTGTCTAAGTCATATGCACTTGTTGTTAATCAATTATCCAATGTTTCTATTCCTAGTAATGTGGAGGAAGCTTCGAATGATCCAAAGTGGACTAAGGCAATGAATGAAGAGATGGAAGCCTTACAAAGGAACTTTACTTAGGACCTTGTTTCATTAACTAAGGGAAAGAAAACAATTCGATATAGATAGGTATATAATGTGAAACTCGAGATTGATGGGAGAATAGACATATATAAAGCAAGGCTGGTTGCAAAGGATTGTATATAAAAGTATGGAGTACATTACTAAGAGATCATTGCACGAAGATCCAAGCTAGATACAATTCACATTCTCATCTCTATTGCAACAAATTAGGAATGGGCCCTAAAATAGTTTGATGATAAAAATGCTTTCCTTAATGACGATATATAAGAAGAGGAATACATACAACTGCCACCAAGTATAAAGCTTGGTTCATCAAATAGAAATAAAGTTTGCAAGTTAAAAAAATCATTGTATGGGCTCAAGCAATCACCTAGAGCCCGATTGAGGAGATTTCAATGACAATGAAAGCTTTCAGTTATAAACAAAGTGGTGCAGATTATACCTTATTTA
>JAOQMQ010000003.1:23311755-23322996 GCA_027563845.1 Erythroxylum subrotundum
AAGATTTCATCTAGAAATATTTCTAAAAAACGAAGAATGGAGATCCTCTTAATAGATCAAAACTAACTAGAATAAGAAGATTTCATCTAGAAATATTTCTATCTTGATGTTTTCTATTTTATCTCTTTTTTATTTTCAGGACATGATATGTGGCTATGAGTTTTATATGTTTAGTAGGGAAAGCTCTAGTTATGATATTTGTTAAGCATGGATTCAATATTATTTTTAAAGTGGGGTTTATTTATGTGAAGTATCATTAAATATTCTTAATGCACATTTAATTGTGCTAGTGATTACATCTGTTATTAATTTGCTTGTGGACAATTTGAGGGATCTTACATATGAGTATATCACAATTTAGATTTTAGGAGTTACATAGGGTATTAGAGGTAAGCTGTACAAATCCTCTAGTATTAAGGTCAATCCTTCCATTGAAAGTCACATAACGTAATGTGCTCTTGGAGGTTTTAATTGAGTAGAGGTATTGGTTAATAAACTTGAAAATAAATGGTTGTGTTTTGAGAGAAAGCAATTTTATAGTCTAGGTATTTCTATCGATCTAGATAATAAATATCCTTTAAATTTATTAAATAATGATTGTAAAGATGATACTAAGGGAAGTAATTATATGGGCATTATTCATATCCAAATTATTTACTTGGTTACTTGCTTTTTTTAGTCTACTTAATTAATACTTTGTTTAGGTTTATTTTGTTTTGTTTTGTTTTACCCGTCAATCGAGCATTTTTTTTTATTGTTGACTTGTTAGTAGTAAGAGAGTATTCGAAATTGTTATAGCTTCTTTATGGGATCAATACCCTATTTATCACCCTATCACTTATTAAGAATAATGCATTTGCGTTAGGTTATAAGTGGATAATTTATAAAAGAGGGAAAACTTAGTAGATGTAATGTACATAATAAGTTTTAGGAAACTTAAGAATCATTAGTGTAGTCTTTTTATTTCTTTGCTTTTGTTTATCTTCTTTATTTACTTTTATTTCTCTTATTTTCTGTGTTTGGTTTACTTTAAATCTCAAGTTTTAACTTGGCGTATTACAAAGAGAAGAAACTCTTATTTTCTTGGAAGAAGACCAAAAGAATAAAAGAACACTTCATTGAATAAAAGAAGAATGACTAAAAATGAAGCCTAAGACATATAATGAAGAGGATCATATGACCATGCTAGAATATATGAAACCATCTCTAATGGGACGTAATCAAGTATTACAAGACCAAAATTCAACATGAATGATGTATGCTATACATACATTATTTTTAACACTATATTCATAAAATATTGCTTATGTTTAGATGATTTTGAAGGACTTGATACTTAATTTAAGAAATTTTATCATTTTAGGTTATATTTATACTCATATAGGAAAAAAAAAACTTAGAGAAGCATTAGAATGAGATGGAGCAATTTTAGAAGATCTCGAAAAGAACTATATAGCATGGCAATGTATATGGTCCCATATTGAGGGTCATGTATGAAGGTGGTTGCTTAAGTTTCTCTAGCATATCCTATACGCTCTATGTTACCCCTTGGATAAGGAACACGATGTCATATATGTGTACAAGTGTTAGCATTATTATTTTCAAATAAATTTATAAGGTTTCAGAATCTTAGCGAATAAAAAAGGTAGGAAAGAATAAGTGTTGTCTAGGAAAAATAATTCAAGTGTCATTGAAGAGCTATTTAGCATTAACTAACCATTCAAATATATTATTTTCATACGTGAAAGAGATTATGAGTTGGGTGTTTTAATCTTCAAATATTTAATTATTCATAAGTGAAAGAGATTATGAGTTGGGTGTTTTAATCTACATGGATGATTAGTTAACAATTAAATTTTCAAGTAGACTTCTAAAATACTAATAGACTAACGTTTTGAATTGAGTTATTAAGGTTATAAGAGATAGGTCACTTAATTGAAATTTTTAAAAGATTGGGTATCAAATTGAAAAAATTCTAAAATATTATACACTTTAGAATTTGTTATCCCAAAGAAGAACTATAAGAGTATCAATATTTTTTTTCAATAAAGACACGCTAATCTTCAAATCAATAACAAGCAAAATATTTAAGACTTTATAAGAAAAGAGAAACCAGTGAGAAGTATTTATGAAGTGTACAGTAGTGAAAAATATTTATAAGCTGTATGCTTTTATAAAGAGATTGAGTAAAGAAAATTAATTTTTTTTATATTTTAATTCTTCAAATGTAATATATTATTAGAGTTTTGAAATGAAATGAAGTTAAGGGAGATAGACAAATAGTTGAGATTGAATAATTTGAAATACTCAATTTAAAGAGATAAACATTTTAAATATACTCTTGAGTTTTTTTTTTAGATTAAGAGTTAAAGGATATACTATTAGCTAGTGCAATAAAGGATTAATGATGATGAACCCTAAAATTTCACTAGTGTATACCATCAATAAAATTTCTAGGTCTTTTGAAGTTTATTTAAAAAATGATTTAATATGTAGTAATAGGCAAACTAATTTGCTAATATTCATATATTTTAATATAAATATGTGATTTAAGTAAAATATAATTTTTTAAAAGCTAAGTAAAATGCAATTGATAAGTTTAAAAGGAAAAGAACTAATAAGTAATAAGATGATAAAAAATAATTGAATAATGAATACTAATTAATTAAATTTAAATTACAACATCTCTTATTATTTCAAACTTTCCTTTTCCAAATCAAGAACTATCATTATAGATATAATTTATCTATTAAATTTCAATCTAATACATGAAGGTCTTGTTTGGTAACCACTAACCAGTAGTTAAGAGGTGGGAATGAGAATGCAACATGCATTCCTAACTTTTAGTTATTCAGTTACCAATAATAGATAAAATATGAAATGATAAAATTGGAATGAATCTTAAATACTCTTGAACTTTTATTTCTAAAGAGAGGTGTGAGTATATGCTAGAATGAAAAATTAAGAATAAGAGATAAAATATATTATTAGAATAAATATTTTCAAGATATTGATTCTTATCATAACATTATCATCAAAATTATCTTTTATATTATTTTATTTAATAATTATTTTATTTTGTTTTATTGATACTTTTATTCTTATCATAAAAATTATTCATAATTATTTAAAAATTAATAATTTTATAAATCATTGAAATTTTTTGATTAATTGTATAATAACTAAATATTAACAAAAAGTTCAATATCTCTCTCTTTTTGATACAACACAACTTCTTTTTTTCTTCTCTTTTTATTTGTGTTTTGTCTCAACTGAAGCTCTCTAGTCGCTCTTCCTCTCTGGTTGCTTCTCGACATATCTCTCCAGTTCAATTTTTATTTTTCTAAACTTTTTAAATTTCTTTAATTTTCTTTTTGTGATAGATTCGTGTTTTTATTTTCTCAATTATTATTAGAGGACCTTCATCAATGGAGTTGGTTAAAACATCAAGACTGATTGGTGAAGATAATAAAAAGGTTGAGGTCTTTTTAGTATACCCGATGATATCAAAGCGTTGTTTGGTCGAGAGTTACTCGAATCATCTCAACGATCACATGATATTATAATATCTATTTTTAGAATTTAAGATTAGTTTATTTATTTAAATAATACATCATTTTTACTAATTCTTATAAGGATATAATTATCAACGTTCCACATTACTTTATTTAATTTATTTAATAATTAGTTTATTTTATTTCAATGATTTTATATCATAAAATAAGTTCATTATGGGTTTTTTTAGTTTTATTCTTAAAAGAAAATATACACAATTATTTAAAAATTAACAATTTATTGAATCCTTAAAAATAATGTTAGTTATTTATTTATTAAATACAAATTTTTATTAATTAATAATAATATAAAATTTTAATTAATTATTTACAAAATCAATCACAAAATAATTAAACATAAGTTAAAAAATGTCATTACTATTCTTAATATTTGATATTAAGTACTGATATAAATATTAACTTCTATAATCTCATTCCTAATTCTTACATACCAAACACACGTAATTAATAATTTTATTCTCATTCTAATTCCTACTTTTCATTTTCATTCTCTTTTTTTTATTCTAATTCCTTCATTACTGATTATCAAACGGAATTAAAGAGTTCCTATAACTCTCTTCTCTTTTCTTTGTTTATATGACATCTTTACTACCAAACTAAATATTAATCTAAATATTTTTTAAAAATCTAAATATTAGATTTTTTATAATTTCTATTTTTTTTAGAAAACTTATCTCTTGTATGTTCAAATATTAATGGTGAAACATTTTTGACCTAAATATTATACATGGATCAATTAAATATTATTAACATGAAAATATGGCATACCACTTAATTCTAACATAAACTAACAATTTGTTGTAATCATTTTAAGTTATTAATTTAAATGGTGTCTAATTAGTTTAAATCAAATTTTAGAATCGAGTATTTATTATAATTCGATGCTCATTTTTCCGTTACTTTAACAAAATCTAAGAAAATGGAAAATCATACGGATTTTTTTTTAATTTTAAAGATTAAGAAAATTTTAAAAAAATTATTTAGACCACAATAGAACTTATGCCCCTTTAAAATGATATAGAAAATTTGAAAAGAGTTATATTATCCTTATATATTCACAACGTAAATGTTTGTTGAAGGTTTAGAAATTAACGACTGATTCCAAAAATAAATAAAATTAGTGACAGGTGTGACATTTTCAGTAAGATTTATTAAAAATAATTAAAATATTGATTGGTTTAAGCACCTATTTGATAAAACATACCATAGACTTCCAACGAACCGTTGGGATTGAGAAGAACGATAAGAAGTGCTATCGCATTAAAGAATTATCGTGGGTCGGAGAGATGGTAAGTTATGCCGTGTCTGGAAATCCTTATCCAATTCCACACACTTGTTCAGAACAACATCATCTACGTCATCGTCCGCACGCACCAAGCATCATCAACAAAAACACCGTTTCTTCGATTGCTAGTGCCTGTAGTAATAATAGCAGTAGGTGGTGGTGTAGGAGATACAAAAGGAGCAGTAGTAGTAGTGGTAATGGATGCTACCGGATCAGCAGACCTGGAGGTTTTATCAAATTGCCCAAACAAGTTATTAGACAATGGTGCTACTGTAGCTGCTCCAACTCCGCCTCCACCTCCTCGTTTGGAAGCAGTGCTCATTATAACAGTCTGAGAGTGTTGGAATGGGATCAATTTTCTGACCTGGTGGCCTCTTTTGCCTCTACCTCTTTGGCTCGTCAAACTGTTAAGGTACTTTCTTTACTTACCTACGACAATCCTTGTTCATAAGTAACAACTTTTAGGCCTTATTGGTAGGCTCAGCTTTGGTCACTTAATCGGACATACGAAGCCAGTTTGAGGCTCTTGGAAGAAACCAATGCAGCCGTTGAAATGCAAAAACATGCAACTTGCCGCTTGGATTTCACCTCCATCGACTCTCTTCTAGTTTGTCCCAAATTTCCCTATCTCTCTCTCTATCTCTCTGTGTGTGTGTGTGTGTGTGTGTTATATAGTAATGTTGGTAACATTGACTGGTAAACTACGCACTCCATATGTTCGTTATTTTTCCATTGAAGGTGAAATCTGCTATCCAACGTGCTCGAAGAGGCTTGCCAGTTGCTGCAAATGAAGCCATGGCTGTCGCTTCCATGCTAGATTCTGCTCATAATTTGCAGTTCAATCTCAAAGCCGCTGTTAAACAAAATGCCGATTGCGTTACACGTTTTATGCCTCTTGCCCAGGAGGTATCGGTTTTCTTTCACATCTCTTTGCTGCCTTATGTCTGCGTGTTTTTCTGACTTGCGTTTCCCTTTTGACTGAACAAAAGAACGATGCCTTGCAGATATTGGAACTTGTAGTGTCTCGATCATTACTCGGGATGATACACCAAGTGATTGATGAAGATGGCTCAGTTAAAGATTCTGCGGTTTGTATCTTATCATTTTACTGAATGTCTTTGGACGTTGAAAGGCTTTTCTGTTATCTTGATTCGAACTGATAACAAAACAATCCAATTCTTTTCTGGTGCTGCTTATTTTCCGATTTATCTATTCTAATATGCATCTTGATTTCCTACCCCAGAGTTCTGCCCTTAAACAATCACGTAATCAAGTTCGGATGCTTGAGAAAAAGGTACAGCATATTTTGGCATTCATTTGTGTTGTTGTTCTAGTAATGTTATTACTTGAACAATTAGGTTGATATCCTTATGCAACACCCTTTGCAGTTACAAACCCAGGATATTATGAAAGAAGACATCCATCAAATTTTTTTATGCAAAGACTTTTTTTAAAGAAAAAAAAACCTCTTTATACCGTTCTATAGAATCCCATATTGTCTTGGTCCCACTCATGAAAGTTGAACAGTTTCGTAGGAGCTTCATCTCCTACTTTTTGTTGCATTTGTCTCCATTTTGATAGGAAGGAGAGAGGGGGTGGGGGGAATGAGAGTTTTTGTTTGGAGAATCTCAAATCTTGCCTTCAATTTAGATGCCTAGTGTTGTTTTTCTTAACTTTTGGTTTTTCAATTTTTTGCTAGAGTTTCAGAAACCCACATGGTTGGGATATATATTTCTGTCAGGCATGTCATTTTTCTCTTGGGCTACAAGTATATCCAAGCTCTGGTTGGTGCCCTGAGCTTTTTGTTACTGTTTGATAAGTCATTTTTCATGAGTGGAATGTGTGTCCTAATGACCTCCAATTTTTAGTGTTTCACTGGGATCTTCTATTTTAAGTTTTTCAGATATCTATTTGAATTACACTGCCACTAATACATGTTCATAGACAATGTCTTCTTTACTAGGAAACTTTAGTCACCAAGTGACTTATCACATATCTCGTTATCTGTTTTCTTGTTGAAGCTTAAAAGCTTATTAGTGTTAATTGTCATCTGCTCTACTATGTTTAAAATTGTGTTATTATCACTTTTATTCAGTTACATCAGTTGATGGATGGCCTTCTTAAGAATGAATACGAAGGAACATCCTTCATGGTAAGATGATCTCTAAATGCAGCAATTGCTTTTTGTACTTTATTTTTTTCCACCATTTCACCTGACACTATTTGTTCAGGAAGTGAGTAATGTTGAAGGTAGATGGTGCATAAAATCAACAAGTCGTCAGCTGCCAGATTTTAAGGGTCTTCTGATGCCCAGGTGCATAACAATTATTTTGCATTATTTGATAATTACTCTCATGTGAAAAAGAATATTAGTTGATGGTTTGCAATAAAGAATGCTCATCACAAAGGGGATTCTACAATTTTCTTGATGAAAGTACTAAATATGGACCTTTTCTGACATCCTCTTTGCACTCTGATCATCATTTTCCTTTTGGTGGGAAGGGGTTACTAAGTATTCCACTCTGAAGTAATATCCACTGTAGTAATTCAGGAGTAGGAAGCATTTTGGAGCCACTCGATGCAGTTCCTTTAAATGATGAGCTGCAAAGAGAAAGAGCCTCAGTGGCAAAGGCAGAGGCAGATGTGCTTATGATGTTGACAGAAAAGGTAGTTGTATGTTGAATTTGTAACCACATCTATGTCATGGCTTCATTGACCATGTTTTAGCCTTGCTATTATCCATACAGATGCAAATGGATCTCGGTGACATTGAGAAAATCTTCAACAGTATCATTCGTCTGGATTCGGTATATTCATTATCTTTTCATAAATGTACTTCTGTAGTTTTCTTTATCTTGCTTATTAACTAGCATTAATTATTTCTCAACAAACTATTTATTGGGGAAAAAGTGTCATTATCTGAAAAGGGAGTAGTTGACACTTGTGAGCTTGTGAAGTCATATTTTGTTCATGCTATTGGAAAATCCTGAAAAGTTTAGGATATGTTACTGAACAGTAAATAATGGTCATAGTCAGAACACTGGCATTTTTGTTTCCTTCAAGACCAAAACTTCCCAAAACATAGATGTTCATGCAAGTGTCAAATTAAACTCGTCAATGCTTGTAACTTCATTTAATAGCAATGGTAGAACTATAATTCTATCTTGATGATTGTTTGTATTTCTCAGTTGCATCATTTAATTGACTAGTTATCCAGATAAACATCAAACTACTTGGTATACTTGTTCCCTTAAAAATTTATCCATCAACATTTGCATCTATTGAATGGATTGATCTTCAAGTTCCACCAATTTGGTATGGTTCAAAAATCTTGGCCACAAATGTAAATATTCTTTGACATCACCTTCTTGTGCACACACTACAACTCTTACTTGTAAGCAGAGCCATTTTTCCAAAAGCCCAAAATAGTGTCGAGCACAAGAAATGCTTCTCTTGTTCAATGGGAATGTCCTCACTATATTTTCCACAATGGCAGAAAAAAGACAGCTTGCATTTAAGATATTTAGGATTGCTGCTTAGATTCTTCCATGAAAGCAGGACCTTATGATATCACAAGAGAAGTTTATTTCTATGCAGGTGTGGAAAGAACTCTACTTCCACATCACTGTGTCTTCGTTACGGTTCATCTTTGTGTGCAGAACTCCTTTCTTACGTTTGCAGTGAATAGTCATGCACTGATAACTGACTGTAACTAATCTTGATTTTGTTCAAAACATGGTTATGTGATTTATTGCTTCCTCATACTCTTTTCAACTGAAAAACCAAAGGTCTGAGCAATATTGGTAGAAAGGGATGATCTGATTGACAATGGGCTTATTACCATGCATATCATTTAATTAATGAGTTGCACATTCAGTTTTCCCTTTATCAGAATAAGTGGAAAGTATATATGATTGAAATAGAAGGTGGTGTACTTAACTAACAGCACTTAAAAGTTGCTAAAGATAACCTAAAGGAACCAAAAGTAACAGAAGATAACCTAAAGGAACCAAAAGTAACAGACCTAAAGATGGATCTGGAACCATGAAATCAATGAGAAAATTGCTTGTGAAATCATTTCTTTTTTCCTGCTTCCTTTAATTTTGGTTCTTGTTTTGTAGATCAACGCCCGGGCAACTTACAGCCTTTCATTTGGAGGTGTATGTCCCAACTTATATCTGCCACATGACATAAATGGGCCTTCCTGTAAGAGAGACTGGTTACTGTATATGCCTAAAGCTTATCACCCTTTTTTACTACTACATCACAGGCAAAATCAGAAGAAATCACGAAAGGGTACCAACAATGTTGCTGCAGTAAGTTACCTCCAACTAACAACCTATAATCCATAGTCCTTAATTTTTACCTAACTTATACTTCGTGTGGTGGTGTGTAACTCCAATTACACTCAGGAGATGCTTTGAAAGTGTAGTTGGTAGCAGTCATCCCTATTGATGCACTTATGGATTTCATTATAATGGCATATACTTTCTTGAGGAAATTATGGTAAATGTATAAGTAGATATTTTCCAATGTAAAGGAGAAACTTTTAATGCATGTAAACTTTTACGGCTTTCAGTGGCAATCTCATTCTCATGTCATTCCTTTATATCTTTTTCCTTGTATTGTTGTGTCTTTTCAGATGAAATACTATTGTATGACAATGAATTTCTTCTTTTCAGGCTTCTGAGCAGGAACAAGCTCATCCTGTTCCAGTTGATTTTTTTATTAGTCAAAAAACCCGAGTCTTGGTTATAACTGGCCCTAATACAGGGGGTAAAACCATTTGTTTAAAAACAGTTGGATTAGCTTGTTTGATGGCAAAATCAGGTTGGTTTAAAATCATTTCTCTGTCATTTTCTCTTCACCATCTGCCATTGGCTATTGAATGCTCAGGCTAAAGCTCTTTTCTTCCTGTGGTCTGTTGAATTTTACATCTTCTCAGTCTTCCGCTCTTACATACTTTTCCCTTGATATGATACCAAAGTATTTAAAGGTACCAAGACTTTTAACTAGATCTCAATTCCAGCAATATAAAAAGCAATTAATTGATAAAAATTTTGCAAACTCAAAGTCACATGCCTGTTCAGTGGATTGATCAGGTCAACTGTTATCATGAGATTTCTTATGGAAAAGGTCACCAATTTTATTGCCCATGTGGCTCTTGATAAAATGGAATTATTTTCTGGGATAAAGTTAGGATATGCAGATATACTGATTATCCTTTATTTTTAACTGAACCTGTGATGGTCTGATGTATCCTTATTCTAACTTGAATACTACAGGCATTTATGTTTTGTCTACTGAATCTATACAAATTCCTTGGTTCGATTCTGTCTTTGCTGATATTGGTGATGAACAGTCCTTGTCCCAATCTCTGTCAACATTCTCTGGCCATTTGAAACAAATAAGTGTAAGAATTTCCAGAATTATTGTCCAGCTCATTTTTTGTGAATTAATGTTGAGAAGATGTAAGCAAATGCACTATGGTTGCTTTTGTTAGACTTTTCAAACGTGTTATGTGGCATTAACAAAAGTGGGCATATTATGCATAACAAACTTTTTAGTTATTAAAAGCCTGGACTGGGAGTCTATGGCAGTATTGGTGTATAGGAAACCAAACAAGTTTTCAGTTCAAGAGGTTTGATTTGGTTACATGCATGATCTTTTCTATATGCTTTTATAAAGGATGTGTGGTATACATTTCTCAATAATGTAATTTATTGAGGAACAAATGGTTATGCAATTTGTTTGATCATTTTGCAGGACATACGATCTCAATCAACAAGTCTGTCCTTGGTGCTACTTGATGAAGTATGTTTCGGACAGCCTTTTTTCTGATAGCTTTTCCCTAGTCTATAGGGTATTATTACTACTAACAATTTATCAATTTTGACATATAGGACTCACATCTTAGAACTGTTTTATTGATTATGCTGCCTCAACATAATATTTTCTAGATGAGTTTAATGATAATCCCCCAACTTGCCAGGTGAGACTATAAGGGGAAAAATATTGGTATTTATATACATAACTTCTGCCCATTTTAGGTTGGTGCTGGGACGAATCCGCTTGAAGGAGCTGCACTGGGTATGTCACTGCTGGAATCTTTTGCTGACACTGGTGCCTTACTGACAATTGCAACAACACATCATGGTGAACTGAAATCCCTGAAATACAGGTGAAATTGTCACATGAAGATGATATTTCATTGGTGAATGCCACACTTAAGTTTCTTATGTTACTTTTCATAAAACTTACTTAGGTATGATCGCATCTTCATATGCTAGTTTAAAATAATAGAGGCAATAGTTTTGCACAAATTTGAGGTATAAGACCTTCTTGCCTACTCCTTTGGCCTAACGTTTCAAAATTTTCTTT
>JAOQMQ010000003.1:23332917-23343482 GCA_027563845.1 Erythroxylum subrotundum
TTGTCATTATTATTTATTATTAAGATTTTTGAAAGCATGGTTGATGTAAACAATAAACTAGTAAAGTATACAGTACAACTGTATAATATATCAATATGAACTATTTTGCAATTTTTTAAAATTTTAGGGACTATTTTATAAATTTAAAAAATATTCCGAAACGGTACCCGGTACCGGTACCGTTCCGTTTCAAAGTTCAATCCGGTACCGAGCCCGATACGATATTCATAACATTGAAAATGCCACATGATGTTTTTTTCCGATGTGGTTTTAAAAAGAATTGAATAAGAGTGGGTCCCACCTTGGCTAATGTGGCATTTTAAATTTAAAATAAAATTGAGTCCCATACTCCCATTACGGCATTACCAGTTTTTTTTTAGGAATAAGCTGTGAAATTTCATAAAAAAATCAAACAATATTCGTATAGCAGAAGGTGGTATATCAAACCACTCTCCTAAGCCTGACTCGGAATGAGCCCCCACAGCAACAGTATGTACGGCTACATTCGCAAACCTATAAGCAAAACAACAAGATACTGACTCTAACTCACTAATGAGAGAGATACAATCTTGAATAAAAAGACCAAACGCCGAAACATCTGTAGTTGAAGAATCCTCGATAGCTTGAATCACTAACTTTGCATCTGATTCTACAACCACATTACGGCATTACCAGTTAAAACTTAAAACACATAGTTTGGAATTCTTAATTTAAAATAGAAGTAAGCCCCATTACCAGTTAAAACTTACCGCCTGAAATTTTGAAATTAAAATGGAAGTAAGTCCCACTGTTAGTTAAAATGTATCGTGTTGAACACTCTAAAATTTGTGCAATCCATACCATTTTAAGCATGTTCAATGCCCACCGTTTTGACTCTTCCTCAATCCCTCTAGAATTTGCGCAATCTGCACATTTTTTAGCATGTTCAATGCTCTCTTTTTTCCCCTCAATCTCTAATTCTCCTCTTTTCTTTAGACAATTTCAGTCCCTAATTTCTCTTCTTCTCTTCAAACGATTACAGACATCCTGTTGTAAGAATCATGTCATCACTCGACAAGCGCACGCGAATATTTGGATAACAGAATTCATTATAGGAAAGATAGGGTGAGAGAAAGAATTACAGAGAAAAGTTTATAGAGAGAGAGACAACATCATTTATTATATTAGACATGTCGTACATTGTTGGAACATACGTAATATATATTGTTTGACAATCATTCCCTATACTCGGGTACATGTTATGTTTCTCTTGTCTTATTCTTCAATGGTACGTATAACACCCTGCGACTCCAGCTCTTCGGCGTTCCGCGCTTACGTTCCTTCGTCTTCAGTAATTGTCATAACAATCCCCTTCCCCTTAACATCTTTGTCTATCAGATTGATTTTCGGGAACCGCTTCTGGAGGTTGAAGACATACTCCCAGGTAGCATTAGTGTGCTTCCTATCAGACCACTAGATTAACCACTGTGTGACCGATTGTTCCTCTTGGTGATACGTCTGTCCAGTATTGCTACTGGGACTCGTTTAGCCGGAGTCAGGAACTCAGATAGCACTGAAGTAGTACGAGTTTGACCCTCATATGCTTTTTTAAGCTGTGATACATGAAAGACTGGATGTATCGTTGCGTGGGCCGAAAGTTCCAACTTATACACTACCTTCCCAATTCGTTAGATCACCATGTATGGACCATAATACAATGGGGATAGTTTCTGGTTGCTCCATTGTTGTAGCAAAAAATGTTTATATGGTTGTAGTTTTAGCAAAACCATATCTCCCACCTTGAATTCTCTGTCTGCAAGTTTCAAGTCCGCATACTGCTTCTTGTGGTTTTGAGCTTTTCGTAAATGGAACCTTGTAACATTAAGCATTGCCTCCTGATTCTGTAAAACTCTATCAATTTCCATAACCTTCGAATCACCTGCAATATACGGAGTATACACTGGAGGTGGGTAACCATACAACACTTCGAACGACGTAGTATTGATGGCGGTCTGGTAAGTGGTATTGTATCACCATTTCACTAACGCTAGCCACTCTCCCCACTTTTGAGTTGTTTAGCCAAAAAAACAACGCAAATAAGTTTTCAAGATCTTTTTTACTGCCTCTATCTGCCTATCCGTCTATGGATGGTAAGCTATCGAATACTTCAGCTTAACCCCTTGTAATCGCAAGAGCTCCTGCCAAAACTTGCTCAAGAACGCCGGATCTCTATCACTGATTATAGACTCAGGCATTCCATGTAACTTGAAGATGTTATTAAGAAATAACTCAGCTATGTCGTAGGCGGAATAAGGGTGCTTAACAGAGATGAAGTGGGCATATTTTGTGAACCTATCAACTACCACCAAGATCACAGACTTACCCTTTGAGTTGGGCAATCCTCCCACAAAATCCATACTCACCTCCTTCCAGCTTCCCTCCGGTATTCTGATAGGTTGTAGTAAACCCGGATATGAAGAATTGTCATATTTATTTCTCTGGCAATTCATACAATTCTGAACGTAAATTCTCACATCACGAACCATGCCTTTCCAAAAGAACATTTTCTGTAGTTTCTTTGTGGTCACAACTGCACCTGCATGGCCCCCCATAGCGTCGTTGTGACCAATGCTTGTAATTTGTTGACGGAAGCTTGAATTGGCCCCGACAACTAGACGTCCCTTCCACCTTAGCAACCCTTCCTTCCATTTGTATACATTAGTTTTTGCATTGCCAACTTTTAACGTTTTGATCAATTCCCAAATTACTTCATCTTCTTGCCAGCTCTTTTTAATATCCTCTAGGAGTTCAGTCTGCATTTACGACACGGTTATCATCAACATTTCAGCGCTTGTAATCCTCGAAAGAGAATTCGCTGCTGCATTCTCTTACCACTTTTGTATTGTACTTCGAAATTATACCCCAATAGCTTCAGTAGCCACGACTGCTGAAATGGTGTTGACAGTCGTTGTTCCAGCAGGTACTTTAAACTCCGATGATTCGTTCTAAGAATGAATGGTCTGGGGGTCAAGTAGTGATGCCATTATTTAATGGCCTTTATTACCGCCAAGAACTCCTTCTCGTATATGGATAACCCTTGATATCTCCTTGCCAATGATTTGCTTAAATAAGCAATGCAATACCGCTCCAATCCCCTGTCCACATGCATCGGCTTCAATTATGAATCGTTTGGAAAAATCAGGTAATGCCAATATCGGGGTAGACGTGATGGCCTTCTTCAATTTTTCAAACGCCCTTTGTTCCTCCTGTTGCCAACTCCAATTAGCCACATTCTCCTTCGTAAGCAACTCCGTCAGAGGTTTAGTAGTGGCTCCGTAACCCTTAATAAATCTCCTATAATACCCCGTGATACCCAAGAAGGCCCGCAAATCCTTAATACACTGTGGTACCAACCATTCCTCGATTGTTCTAACCTTCCTTAGATTCGTGGCTACGCCTTCTTCAAAGATGGTTGGTACTGCTGTCGCCTGCAACCAAATTCAAAAGAAATCACTTACATTAATACAAATTAATGTAGTAGTGGTAAGTGGATATCGTTCCCACGAGGAATTTTTAACGGTAAAAGTTAGTGAGTTCAAACGGGACAAATAACGGAAGTAAAGAGGGGGGTTTTAGTCACGGTAATATCAGAAAATTAAGAGGGCAATCACAAATCGAAAGCAGTAATTAAATCTGAAAAATCCAGGAGAAAATACCTTAGTTTCGAGTCACCGATGTTATCATGCTATTATAGATCCTCAATATAAAATTGTAATTATTAACAAACATTCATTGGGGAAGTTTTCTCTTAAGTGTAATGACTAGAAACATGTATCCTAACATTCTGATTAAACAACCTAGATACGATCGTAGGTGTAATTAAATAATAGCATTAAGAATCAAGAACCAATGAGCAAGCGAAATACATGTACGACATGCAATCAATCAAGCGAATATCTCCTTAGAATTTTCCGACTCTAATGTAGATAAGACAATCCTAATTGCTACTTGCTATTAGCGAAACTGAACGTTATATTCTGTTAATCTAGTGGTTGAACCAATTAATCTCTAATTGCGCACCTAGAAACCAACGAATTCAATTAGAAAGAATAGATCCGAAGATATCCAATGTTTATTAACAACGTAAATTCTATTCAAAACATCTTACCATAATAACATATAACATGGATCCCTTCAACCAAGACAAAAGATTTAGCTACTCATAATAGAATTGAAAACAAAAGAAATAACAAAGCTTAAGGTCTCTATCCCTGGTCCTTTACTGAAACATACGAAAATACTAAAGGAAGAAGTGCAGAAAACGTAAAAAGCTGGAAAAGAAAACTACAGAAAACAAAATCTATCTTAAACCTAGTCTAATGCTTGTGTGAATCACCCCCTTTCTCTTTTATGCTTATCTTTTTCCTTATCTTTCCTTGATTCTCTCCAAATAATGCACTCTTCTATTTTCGGTAGGTAATCCCCTTGAAAGATGGCAAGATAATCTTTAAAGATTGAGATAAGTTCGAAGTTGACTCTTGAAATCTGATCTAAAGATTTATTCCATCCTTAGGTGTGCCCACGCTTAATCACTGAATTACAGCCAATTTGGGAATTTCAGATTTTCTTCATTCTTTTGCATCTTTTTGATTCCATTTCATCTTTAAAGTGTTGAAAACCATCTGTAAACAATTATAAGATAATTCCATTAATTTTGGATAATAATTTCAACACATTAACGATAATTAAGTCCCAGAGAAGTGCAATTTTATGACTTAACAATGGTGTGCCCCAAATAATCCACCTGTCGAGCTTCGAAAACACACTTGCTTCCTCTTAAAAACAGTTGATTGTCTAATAATGTTTGAAGGGCCGCCGAGATGTGTTCTACGTGCAATGCTAACGAAGGGTTGTATATCGATATATCATCGATTGGAGTCGAGAGCTGAATCATAACTTAACGTTGTCCATGTCAAACGGGGGAAACTCGATTCTACCCAGCCTAGTTGACCCAACATTTTCTTCCTTATCAGGTTGTGTCTAGTTGTTTTTCGGTGTATGATCAGATATACTGCTTCCTTCCCCTTGTTTCGACAATTCCGGTGAAATTGTCAACTGTAGCTCCCACATTTCCTGCTCCAGTTTTTCTGTTCTGCTTTATACCTCCAACAGTAACCTATCACTTCTATCCTACATTTCTAGCAACAGTCGCTCGTGCCGATTCTGTGTTTCTGCAAGCATTTTCTCACTCCGACCTTGTGCTTCCATGAGTCCTTTCAAGGTATCTTCCAACCTTCGGAACTCCGCTCCTCTCATTCCTTCCACCATTGCTGGTCCCAGATTCGTCCGCTCTGGTACCAATATTGTTGCAAGAATCGTGTCATCGCTCGACAAGCGCACGTGAATATTCGGATAACAAAATTCGTTTAGGAAAGATAGGGAGAGAGAAAGAATTACAAAGAAAAGTTTATAGAGAGAGAGACAACATCATTCATTATATCATACATGTCGTACATTGTTGGAACATACGTAATATATATTGTTTGAGAATCATTCCCTATACTTGCGTACATGTTATGTTTCTCTAGTCTTATTCTTAAACGTTGCGTATAACACCCTGCGACTCCAACTCTTCGGCGTTTCGCGCTTACGTTCCTTCGTCTTTAGTAATTGCTGTAACACATCCTTAATTCTTTCTCCTTCTCTTCAGACGATTGGTTTTTATGTAACACTACCACCACCTGCATGTTCGCCATTAAAATCACTTCCTTCACCACCTCCTAAGAATAAAGAATCAACGCCACTATCGCCGCCAAGACATAGGTTTGATTTCCATTGTTCAGACTGGAAAGAAAATGGGAAGAATTAACACCCATCACTAATTAACACGGGTCAAAAGATGAACATAGGGAAAAAGGTAGGGCTTTTTTTGTAGGTATTATATATATATTGCAAATTGAGGTTGTTGGCTTCTTGGTTTTTGAAAATTTTCGATTTCAAGTTCATAAAAAGGATTGATGCACTGATTTGGGTTTCTTGGATTAAATTACTTATTTTAGGATCATTTGGTGGCTTGTAACGATTGTGAGATTGGGAATTGTTTCATGAATTGATTCTTCCATCTGGGGGTTGCTTCAGGATTATGAAACAATGTTGCAGATTATGGAAATTGGATCATGTTCCTTCTCAATGCTTTAATTCATTGATCATCGTGGCTTAAACCCTTCATTGCAACTGTGAAAGTAACTCTTAACTGTTAGAATGATGCATGTCTTTTGATCATTTACTCAACAGTCTATGTATAAAACTTAAATATAGAAGAAAAGATTGTGTTCAAGATGAAATTTGTTGAAGAAGGAAATTTATTATTCGTGAAAAACTCCTCTACTATCCAACCAAAAGCAGCAGGATCAGTATATTTGGAGTTTACTTTTAAAATAAAATTTTCACTTTTATGACTGCTTATTATAAAGAAATGAAGTGAGCAGCTAAATAACTCCTTTTTGTCCTATGAGTTCATGTTTCAAGATTACTTGATTAGAAGAACTAAGAATATTAATATAATTTTGCAGCGACTACCCAAAGCTATGGACGTGACGTCTTTAACTAACACTACATTAAATTCAAATAATGGTTATCTAGTGTGTTGTTGGGGTTTAAAAGCTCCGTTAAGAACTTCATAGAGTGATAATAACTCAGGAAATAGATTTTATGGATGGCTCAAATATCGTATTAGTTTATTTTTCAATAAGGTAAAATTGTTTATATATATGTTTAATGTTTTTCTTGTTAATTATTAATTTTCTTTTAGGTTGGAAGATGTGATTTTTTTAAGTAATACAATGACAAATTTAGTGAGAGAACTGTTGAAGTAATTTATAAATTGAAGAAAAAAGTAGGTATCTTGACTCAAACCATAATTGAATTATGTACAACGTTGAAAATTCAGGTGCAAATAAAGCTAATGAAAGAAGGCATTATTTTGTTGACAATTGAGAAAATTGAGTTGAAATTTATTTTAGTGATTATCGTAATAAGGTTTTTGTTCTTATGGTGATATTACAATATGGTTTGTTGTGGACAAGTGGAACTAAATTGTAGTAGTTTGTTTAAAAGTTGAATAATGAAGAATGAAAAATCCTCATTTGAATTAAGTTCTGATATATTGTGTATTGTGTATTGTGCTTTATATTTATTATTTTGTTATTCATGAAGATGCCTTAATGATGCCTAATTAATAGTATTAAAAATCATCAAGTATATACAAAAGTGATTATATTACAATAAAAATTGAAGCAGTATATACAAAAGTGATTATATCACAATAAATGATTAGAGTAGTATATACAAAAGTGATTATATTACAATCCATCCATATATAAAAGTGACTCAATGTAATAACTAAAGCTCCAACAACGCATAGACAACATTAATGTAAAGTTTGGGAATTAACCAAATTGCTTCCCTCATTTACACTTAACTGAGAAGGTTGATCGTGTAATAGTTGATTCATTGATGATCTCCTCTTCATTGCTTCAGTTTGTAACTATTGGGAAGTTATGTTGGGTAGCTCTTGGTTCAGAAGACAATTTGAATGAATGTGGATCAACTTCCTTATACTTTCGTTTACTACTATGCGAAAAGCTAGCGACCTAGAAACAGACATATCTTTTATAGTATTCGTTTATGAAAGTTATCAATAATGTGATGAATGGTCATATACTCACAGTATTGCTTTATTGACTTGGTATAACAATATGTTCAACTTTTGAACATACCTCAGAGATGACCTAACCAATATGACATGAATATCGTTGTTAGTTTGATAATCAAAGAATGTCATAAATGATCATTAGATATATGAAGCAATACATAGTAATCAAAGAATGTTTTATACCAGTGGAGATTGTTGAGCAGATTGAGTTGAGCATTCATTCTTACATTTTCTAGCATTATGACCATAATTGCTACATTTACTACATTTTTGTACTTGATCCTTTCAAGTCAATTTGTTTGGATTTTTCAACTTATTAGGCTTATTTCCTCCTCTCCTTTTAGTTGTTTTAGGTCTTCCTGACATAACTCTTTTGGGTGGGGGGTTTATTACTTCTGTATCAATAGTAGGCCAGAAAATTGCACCTTTAATAGGTTGTAACACATGCTCATTTGATGCCAGGAATTTTGACTTCTTATAGCAATCATTTATAAATGCCTCTGGTCGTTACTTAGAATGGTGAACAATACCATGCCTCCTAACTGCACTCAATGGCTAGCTTTGGAATTTTGTCTTTAGAAAGCTACCATCAATACCAAAAATTGACCTCAAATGCCTCCATCCTCTTTTCATAGCATTAAAGCAAATGTAGAATCTTTTGAACCACACAAAAGAGATAAAGATGTATGAATAAATGTCATAGATATCGTTGTTGATGATATATAAAAGTTTGATTTTACAAACCTGTAATAAATAAATTTCATCATTCCTAGCTAACTTCAACTCCATTGTTGATCCTGGATTACTAATCCTCAACTCATGTAAGTATTCTTATAGCTTGGCATATTCATTTATATAATCAATTGCCATCTCTTTTCTCAATCTCCTCTTCACTATTCTACACATACTGGAATTAACAAATATATTAAGCTTTTCTCTGCATTGTTTAACCATCTTCGCCGTCAGGATACTTGTCTTCTCAAGTATTCTTCCCCTAAAATGTCTCATAAGGTACTTAGCTGAAACCAATTGTGGTTTGTTGGTATTAAAACAACTATTCTCAAGATTGTATGTCTTCTCTTAGAAGCAGCGTTCGTTCTTGTCACAACCAACATACAACTCCCATGGGCATCCCTCGATACATTTAACTATGATCCTATGACTTTCACTTTTTTAAAACTTGACACTGTATCATGTTCACACTGCGTAATCCACAACAAAATCTCTAACTTCTTAAGTTGATCCTAACTTCATCCCCAATCTCCAATATGATGCGACATCAGATCAATTACTCCTAATACTACTACTAGGTCTTCACAATCGTTCACCAAGCTCTTCTATGCTAGGATATTCATCACTATCAATAAAACTACCACAATCAGTCAAGTTAATTTCAATTAGTTGGTTGTCATCTGAAATCTGAACTTGTATAAAACTCTTGTCCTGGTCTCTATCTTGATCATCCAGCTCTTCGTCAAATCCTACATCAACACCTTCACCAACTCCTTTGTCAACTATTTCATTTAGTGGATTGTCACAAGATTTCATTTGATTCAATCAATCTCAATGATTAGTTAAATTGAAAACTGGGTACACTGTAATAGGTCGTATGAACTTAAAGGCATCTTAACTAGTTTCCCATCTCACATATTTACTTGTAGCTAACATAATCAAGGTCAATTTTATCAAAAATACTTGTTTGCCCGTTAACATATTTCAACTTTGGTTCTACCATGAACTTTCCACTATAAAACAACCTTATACTACAAAATTGGGCCATCATACACATGTTCACAATAAAGCGGAAATAAAATTTGTCAACAGAATTTAAGAAGCTAATAATTACATCATTACCTTTTATAGAAAACTATATGTTGTAATTCTAATTTCTTATCCTACTTTTGTTTAATCGATATTTAAGCTTTTTTGCAAAAGTTCCAAATTTTCAAAATCTTTTCAAACCTATGTAACTCCTTTCCCATCTTCCTTATTAGGACTTTTAGTAACTTATCCTTTAGGTTTTCCTATCTTCATTTAAATTAGATAGGTGGTGATTGTATTAAAAATTAAATTATATTTTCAATCCCATTTCTATTAATAACATGTCAAAAAAGTAAGCAATACGTAATAAAAAAATATCTATTTTAAGGCATTTCGTTATACATAGGGTTGCATTATCAAGTTCAATTGCCTTCTAAAGTGTCCTCAATGACCAAATCATAAATTAGAATACAAATGAAAATTATAGTATTTCATGCATTAGAGATTGCAAACAAATATATAAAGGCAAGTGTATTACTAAAAAGTCGACATTTAAATGATATTATCAAGTTTATAATGGTTACTACTTGCAATTATGAAAGCTTGGAGTACCAGTTTACAATTAGAGGATAACATAAGCATATAAAAATTTTTAAATTGATAAAACAATCCCTATAAACTTAAAATAATAATCATGCATCATAAACAAAAACATCGATACCATTTCATGAGTATGGTTTGTTTCAAGTTAAGAATATATTTCAAGATTTCAGAACTAAAATTGAAGATATATTTGCTAATGTTACTAACAAAACAAGAAAAAGATAAGTTCTTCAAAACATGGCAAGCATGATTTTCTCACCAGCATTTATCATATGGTGGGCTCAATTTGCTCAACGATAATCAATAATCTAACATTTTCATTAAGTGAATTAGAAGTTTAGGAGATAATTTATTCTGCAAGTGGGAATCCTATAACTAGAACACCTTAAACAATGTTTTAGTCAAGTGAACAAAGCCAACCAAAGATTTAAATGATCATGTGTCCCCACTTTCAACATGTGAAAAGAACATCTCATGACTTCAATGCCAAGTACCAACTTTTTAAATG
>JAOQMQ010000003.1:23343582-23359243 GCA_027563845.1 Erythroxylum subrotundum
ATGATCATGTGTCCCCACTTTCAACATGTGAAAAGAACATCTCATGACTTCAATGCCAAGTACCAACTTTTTAAATGTGGAGAACTCTATTACTTTTATCTTTGCCAACATATTCACGGCCAACATTAAGTCTTCACAAATAAATCAAGGAATAGGGGACAACAACATACAAAAAACACCTCAACAAGCATTTCAAGCTTAGGTTGACAATAGGGGATCACAACATACAATAAACACAAACAAACAACTAGATGATTCAAATCAATAAGAAATAGGGGACCACAATAAATAATAAACATAAAAGCCCGACAAAACAATGAACCTACCATAATGTATTGTCAACTTCTTATTTCCCAGAAATTTAAGGAGCGTGCAAGTTTCTTCTAACGTTAGAACAAAGTGTGGGAGATGAAGAAAGAATTAGGAATTTAAGGACGTCTGAAGAGAATAAGAGAAATTAGGGACTAAAATTGCCCAACAAAAGAAGAGAATTAAGAATTGTGGAAGAGTCAAAATGGTGAACATTGAACATGCTCAAAATGGTGCAAATTGTGCAAATTCCAGAGCATTCAACAAGATTCCATTTTAAATTTAGAGCATTTTAACTGGCAGTAAAACTCACTTCCATTTTTAATTCGTTTTAACTTATTGTAAGACCTATTTTTATTTTAAAATCAAATGTCACGTCAGCCAAGGTGGATCCTACTTTTATGCAATTAAAAAAGAAGCATGTCAAAAAAAATGATGTAACGTTTAATTGACAAATTTTGTCAGGATTTATATTCAGGTCAAGTTTAATTTAAACGCTTTATAAACGTTAGAGTTTAACTTAAATTTTGGTTTACCGAAAGGTAAGGTTTAAAATATTATATACGAGCAACATTAAAATTTAGAATTTTAATATATAAAATTTGTTAACTTTTAATGACTTGTAAATAATTAACGGGGTTATCTTTTCCATTTTCATTAAGAAACCGTTAAGCGAGTCCGCCACAGATGAAGTTGCTTGACGCACGTGTCAGTTGTTCATATGAGACCATAGTTTTATCACGAAAAAGTAAAACAGGGCTCACGCGAGTGAAAATAGGAAATGGAGCCGTTGGGCAGGTGACAGGTGAGGGATGGAAGTCAACAAGTCATTTTCGCACATTATCCCCATCTTTAGGCCTCATTTTATGAGATGAAATGACACAACGCTGCAATTTGACCAACATTTCACATGCATTTACACGTGCATTTCCACTAAAGCATTAATATATACTCTCTTCTCTCCCCTGCTCTTTATAGTTTATTAACGCTAACAGTACCTAAAGATCGCTAAAAGCCCATTTGATTGAGTTCAGATCTTTTGTTCAGTTTTATGGTATTTTATTCTGTTTAATAAATCTCAGCCATTTATAAATGTGAGATCCACATAAAACCTGTATAAATAAATAACTGAAATTTATGAAACAAAATAAAACATCATAAAATTAGACAAAAAATCTTGTCTCCGTTCTACTCCCTTTCTAGCTATTATGTTTTACTTTGGTTGGGTTGGATTGGGTTGCCTAAACTATCATATCCTTCTCTTTCCAAGTGTCCTCTCTATAAATATACGTCGCACGCTACTCATATCTGCCCCATCTTTTGTTCTCCCCGTTTCTTGTTTTTTGCCTGTCTATTTGCTCCTGGTGTTTGATTTTGTTAGGTTCAGCGAGTGTGAGCGCGTGCGGGTGTGAAGGGGTTGCCGGTGGTCATTTGGCTTTTTCTGTTTTGGCTTTTATTCCTGGATCAGGTAAGCTATCGCCCTTCTCTCTCTCTCTCTCTCCTCTCTTTGCAGTGGGTGGGTTTGTTTGTTGTCTACATTGTTGTTGCTATCTGTATATAATATAGCGTAGGATAGCATCTATCGTTTAGCAGTACTTTGATTAGGAATTAATTTGCTATTCGAGCGGAAGCTGGCCTCTAATCTGCCTTTTGGGTTGGATTGGATGTGCAGCAGTAAGGAGAAAGACTTGCTTTCAATTCAGATCTGTTTCTGGGTAGCACTGTTATTCTCGTTGACTGTTGACCCTTTAGATCTTTTTTGTTCTCTAAGCGTTTATGGCATTCATAATGCAAATTTAAGCTTGTTTCTTGTAAAGACGCGACCTTTAACTTGCGACTCCCGTTCCACAATGTCTTTATTGTAATCCACATTAGCCTTTGAGCAGAAAGGCAACAAATTTTAGCTGGAAGATTCCGTTAACAGAATGAAAGGTGGAGCCTAGTTTGTGAACATGTAGAACCACTTGAGTATTTGGAAGCAAACATGATGAAACATAAAAGTAGAAGGAAGGCATTCAAAATTGTAAACCGTTTTTTGGAGTTAAAGAGGTCCTTCTGTTCTCTCTCAAGCTTGACCCCTTTTTTCTGGATTATTTTGGGCTTTGCAGAATCAATTCAGTAAGACCTTTCACGTCGCACAGAAGCAATGGAGGTATATGGAAAGTCTATCGTCTCAGAACCTGGCAACGTTATTTATCTGTCTACTATTCTCGGCCGAGATGGGCCAGTCCCTGTCCACAATTGCGATTGGAAATGTGAAAATGAACATGTATGTGGAAACATGTTCCGCTGCAAACTAACTGGCCGTACCCACATTTGTGACAAGAACTGTGATCAGAGAATTTTGTACGATAACCATAATTCCCTTTGTCGAGCAAGTCGCCAGATTTTCCCCCTTTCTCCTGCGGAGGAACAGGCTGTCCGAGGAGTTCGCCGGAAGCTTGATGCTGACAATTCCCCCACTGATAGCTGTGCTTTTAAACGCAGGCGTGATATGCATTTTCATTCCTCTCCTTTCGAGAGATCTTTCTCTGCAGTCAGTCCCATCTATAGCCAAGTCAGAGATGGCATGGACACGAGCTAGATATATCCCTATCAGATAATTGAAATAACGTTTTCTCCTTTTACTCTTCTTGTTCCTTAAGAAGTTTTTCCCTAGTCTTTTTCTTTTATCATGGAACCAATTTGGATAACTTGAACTGTCAGCACTCTAAATGATGGACTTGATGTGTCCTGCCTGTAGTAACTCTTTATTCCTTTAATGTAACGTAGCACTTCCGTAAGCATAGCTTCACTTCTTGTAGGATATTCTTATTAGGTTCTGTCCCTTCACGCTTGAATGAGGTATCTGTTCCTTCATTTATGACACTTGAATGGGAATCCGAAATTTAATGACTGAACTGACGCTTTCTGATTTTTGGGGGACATTACGATTGTGCTGTCCTTAGCTTCAACTTATTTACTTGCTTTATTTTTCAGTCATGCATAAGGCCTTTCTCCAATTTGTCTTATGTGTATACTTATATCGTGTGTGTGTGTGTGTTTAGTATGGATGTATTGTTCTATTAGTGATTCTTCTTTTTTTAAACTTGATCCCTCTATTTTGACCTTGTTGATTTACTAGTATCTTGTAACTCAAATCAAGATCTGTTGCTATTGGATAGTCTTTAGTGGCTTTTGATATTGCAGCAAAGCATTTCTCGAGGTCTTCTGTAAAATAGAGTTTTTGCTTGGTTGAAATACTGTGCTTGACTCTTTTAATTGCAGGTTAAGAGGATCGTTTGATCTCTTGCTCGCTTCTCTCATTGTTTGTTGATTCTATATATGATCACCTGAAGTACATGTTAATTTTTGCAGGGCCTGAAATGTTTGCGATTCAGGATGGTTTACAAGAATTTTTCTATGGCAAATAAATGATGTTTTATAACATGCACAAACTGATCTTTTTAACTTTCTTTGTAGGTAACTTGTATTACAATGGTGAATGACACACTAGTTTACAGTTAAGTGTTGATGCCAAGGAGTAAGACTTCAGCGATCTTTTTCTTTTTGCTTGAATGATGGAATCCTTATTGTATTTTTCAATTGATGTTCGACTGCAGGTGTGGTTATAGAGTCAACAAATTCTTTATGCTTGATCAGATTCCGTGGAAAAGGATATATGTGCTCAATTGCTACGATTTTCTGGTTGCAGAAAGTAATTGGGTCACTGCATATGTTGGACAGTGTGGGACTATTAAGGCTTGCTGTAGAATTATGAAGTGCACTTACTCCGACTGTAGTTAGGGGTTCCCCCATCTAGCCCATAGTTATGAAGCGTGTTAAACTTGCAGACATACTGGTCATGTCTCCTGATTGAATTACGCTAAAATGCAAGGTAATGGTTTCTGTTCATATCAACGCATTGGATTGAATCCAGAGGCTGTTTGTAATTTTCAAGGTGTAAATTACTTCTAATCCTATGTTGGTTAAAATTTTGCTATATTACTACCTTCTAGAACCTTATTTTCTTTGGACTTTTGGGCATCTTCGGTATTGCAATCTCTATGTTGATTTTAAATTTCATTAGTTTGCTGGTATTCGTGGGATTTGATGCCAGGCACTGTTTGTGATCTGATTGTAAATCTTTGATGAATTCAAAATTTATTTTTGCTCTCCACGTTTAAGCTATCTGCATCCTGTCTTGCTTAATGAAGTTCTCCTATTATTCTTTCTTGCAAACTGATTTCATTGTGACCTGTTGCTTTTAAAATGATTAGATGTCAAGTATCTGAGGCAAAGGGTATGTCATCCATGGTCAGGGACAATGTTTTCAAAGATTGAGTGGTGGATGAAAGCCGGACACCATAAAAGGGGTGATCTGATCAACAGTGGTGATCCATGAGTATTTGGTTATTAGACGTTGACTGCAGCAGCAAGAAGCTCATTGAAGATGATAGTATCAGACTAATCAGAATTTGGATGCATGAGAATTACGTGACGCTGCATGGGGTGTTTTACTTAAATCTAGGAAGGAGCAAGCTTGTCTGTCTAAGGGCTCTCATTCTCGTGCTTGGCTAATAATGGGTTTGTCTTCAGTCAACGGTGTGCATGCAGGACTTCCCATGCATCTTTTCATTCTTTCTCGTTCGTATATAGGCAGTGTAATTTTATGGATCAATTAAGCCTAGGGTCTTCATGAAGGGTTTCCATTGTATCCATAGACCACCTTGTAAGGTATTAGGAATTTCCCAAAATGGGGTTGATGCTTTGCCCCAAAATCAAAACTCTGAAATTGTCTATGGCATTCTTATTTCCCAAGTAAATTCCTTTTCAGGTTTGGCAAGAAATCTATTCGTTTCTCTTTCATGAAAATTTTGTGGTTCAGTTCCTTTTCTTTTTGTTGGCGTTGGAGGAGGAATTATATTGGCAGAGATAGCCTTGATTCCTTGACCTTAACACTGAACGTGAGATGAATGAAAACGGAGAAGAGGTTTGCATGCAATGCAAATATCATGTGAAAGAAAGGAATCACTTTTTAATGCGGCCACTTGCGGCTGGGACGTTCGGCAAATTAAGCAACGTAACCCTTCAGTTTTTGATTTGTCAGTCTTAAGACAATTTCTCTCTTCCTTGTAGATTCTTCATGCCTATAGCTACGTACTTATGTATAGGTACTAGGCCTTGCATGCAAAATGCCACCCTATCTATTCTATCCCCCCATACCCTACGCTAATAATAGTACTCAAAATGAACATGAATGGGATACCATCCTGCAGGTCCTCGGCTGTTGCTTTCTACGTGGCCATCTTTAACTGCTTATGGCTCCTCCTCTCTTCTTGTTACTCGTGCTCGTTCACCATAACAAATGACTGTCCCTATACCATATGGCCTGGCACCCTTGCTGGTTCAGGCACCGCCCAACTTCCTACAACAGGGTTCCAGTTGGATTCTGGACAAACTGTGCAAATCCCAAGTGCTCCTGGTTGGTCTGGTCGGATATGGGCGAGAACAGGTTGTAAATTCGACGAGTTTGGGATGGGGACATGTCAAACTGGAGACTGTGGAGGAAGGCTGGAATGCGATGGAAGCGGTGCCACTCCACCTGCGTCATTATTCGAGATAACGCTGGGGAGGTCATCAGCCCCCGATGACAAAGATTTCTACGATGTCAGCTTCGTAGATGGCTACAATTTGCCTCTCATAGCAGCTCCTGTGGGTGTCTATGATGCTTCGTCTTGTAATGCTACTGGTTGTGTTTCGGATATCAACAGGGGTACGTAATTTCCCGTAAGATCAATATTCAATTTGTTTTTTGGGTTATTTAGCAACAGACTTGTATGTCTGACATTACATCATTGAAGGTTGCCCAAAGGAACTTCAGGTAGTGGATGGCGATGAGGAAAATGGGGATGAGGGAGGGGGAGTGGTTGCATGCAAGAGTGCTTGTGAGGCATTTGGGCTGGACCAGTACTGCTGCAGTGGAGAGTTTGCAAACCCAGCCACATGTCGTCCTTCATTTTACTCCGACATTTTCAAGAGAGCTTGTCCAAAGGCTTACAGCTATGCTTTCGATGATGCCACCAGCACTTTCACTTGCAAAGCTTATGATTATGCCATCATTTTCTGCCCAACGACAACTGCTACAAACAGTAGCGGGTATGCATTGCCCATTTACCCTGCCTCTCTCACATAATATCAATTATTCGTTCAGGAGTACAACTATTATTCTTTATTATGTAAACTTTCTATTTCTTTTTCCCACCACGTCCTATAGCAAAGAAAGGAATAACGATTTCTAATCCTGCAGAGTCAGGACTGTACCTCCAGTTATTCATAGTAGCCGGAGTAGGGAAGCTGCGCCTGTAGTTTCCTCCTCAACCATTATCCTACCACTCCAAGGGTCGATCCTTCTCCTTATCCTCGCTTTATTGCTGCGGAAGTAAATTACTTACCAGACCCATTCAGTCCAAAACATTGTTGCCTAGATCGATCCAACGGGCAATAGACTTATTATCATGAAGAAAATGACAGCTGAGAACAGCTCTATATCTTATTAAATTTATGTATTGTGCATAAGCATCTATTGCTTGAAATGTATTACTTCTCTAAGCTGTTGATGCAATTGGTTAGCCACATACGGGACTTATCAGGTAAACCGATTGGAAATGTGCTTGCAGTTAAATGATTCAATTACGATTATAAGGATTTGCATTTGAAGAAACAAACTAGTAAGAATGTGACCTTGGATATTCTTGTCTACTTAAAAAAGTACCTGTAGGTAAAAGAAGCTGTGGACATATTTTTTCTACAATCACTGCACTCATGATTTTGAGAGTGCAAGGTACTAAAACCTTTTGGACGTACATAGCCCTTATTTCTTTGTTTTAGCCCTTTTGGATGCTAAAACCTTCTTTTTTGCTTTCTTTGTTGAGTGCGACTTTCCAACTTTGGTCTTACCTTTTTTCTGTACAACTCCCTGCAGCACGAAAAATGAACAACAATATCCTAAAAGATTGAGATAGTAACAACTGTGATCTACAAAGAAAGAGAGAGTGAGCATACTGATGATTTCTCAGCTTTCCCTTTACTTTTCCCGTCTGTTGGTACTGCAATGCCTTCATTCTGATCAGATTGATGATAGAAACCTTTGGGTATCACATCTACTTCTTCTTCAGAATCGAAAGAGAAACCTTCGAGCGTTCCTGTCATACACAATATTCTTAGTAAAGAATAAATCCCCACTTCATGTCAGAGAAGAATAATAACAAAGTAGTTGTCCACAAGTGCAAGTGCATGTGTGCTTTCTTTCTTCATTTTTTTTCTGGGTGGGGGTGGGTGATTGATATTTCAAGCATTTGAAAATGAAACCAATTGCCTTAGGAATGTCATTTAAGAATCCCGACCTTCAACCATAGTTTCAGCTTCATAGACATTTGACTGTGGTTTTAGTTGAATAAAGTCATCCATAATAGCCTCTATCTGATAACAAAACAAACCAAGTTATAATACAAGCAGTTAGCTAGAGAAACCATATGACTTTTTTTCTTTTTTTCTTTTTTTTTTGACCCACAGCACAGTTTCAGACAATGGATAGGGACCAAAATAAAACAGTAACAAGGCAACCAAATTTTATAAAAATATGGATTAAGTGCATATTATTCTAAATGATGCACAATTAGACCACCAAACATAAGAGACCCCAAAAAGCAAATGATCAGTCAACAAACCTTTGCCTCAGACTGGCCAAAGCTAACCTGAAGAAGTAGAGATATACGTTATTTCTGAAAGAACTGAATAACAAAATACAAAATTGAGGGACTTTTTAGCCAATTAAAAAGTAGAGATAACGTACAACACAAAATGTCCTGGAAGGAACAATTGTCGTTCTGTAAATTGTTCCTGAAACAATGCAAAATAAATTAAAACCATGCCAATCAGATATAGACTCAAGCTCAGTGGAGACAATATATTCAACATGGAGAAAAGTATACAACTTTGAAAGTGAAGGAAAAAGAAAACAAGCAAGAAGACAGTTAAGCTAAAGCGCAGAATGGTTCTGAACATAAACAGGAAATTTTTTATTTCTTAAATCCAATAAGAAGATTTACCACCCACTAGAAGTCTTCAGATAGCTGTGATTCTATGAGAGAAAGCTAATAATAGATGGAAAAAGATACAAATTATAATTACTGTAAAGAGAAACAATCATCACCATAGAAGAAGAAATAGTTACCCTTCAAGTCTAAGTACATTTCACAACTACCAGATGTGTTATCTGGAATTATTACCCGTCCTACAGCTCCCATATCACCACTCAAATCGATTGAATCACCTTCACACTCAACAACTGCCTGCATAATCCATCAAATTTATGAAATCAGAATCGGATGTTTTACAATTAGAAATAGATAACAAGCAAGACAGAGAATCTTTCATTTTTATTCCAAGATTACAATTGAGAAACTACAGTTTGCTAATGTAAGGAAAAACACATAAACCAACTTCCACAGTAGTTTTTAATGACTCCGAATTATGCTGTTGCGTTGGAAACGTAAGTTCTAAACTTGAGAATCCACCCCATATTATAGCTTTTTGTCGAAGAACTTTTAGGTAGTGAATGCTGACTTGTGTAATTTATTTTTAGTGTGGTACAAAGCTAACCTTCGTGTTATTTTAACCTTATGATGACGTGAACTGAAACGTAACTGGATTAGTTAATCATATTATGAATATTATATATATGAAAACATATAGTAATTGCAGTTGAATTCTGATATTCATATCAACATTTAAGATTTAACACTATTTTAAGTGGGAGAATTTGTATTATCTTAATCCTACAATACAAAGGCATAAGATTATCAAATATTTCAATAATTTAGTGAAAAGATTGGCCAAATGAATTGCATAAGCTGTGAGCAATATAAACAGCTATTGAGATACAATCTTCATTTTAAGGAAATGATAGTTGAAGTCCATTTTGTCATCGATTGATAAATTACAATAGAAACAAAGTGTGATGTTGATTGATTATTGTATATTAATCTCATAAGTTTCTATCGAACATGTTTAGGAGAATAACTCCCAAAATCCTCTAGTAGATAGCAAAACCATAGCAACATAAATGCTGCAATAGACATGATTCCATCATACTAGAATGATTTACCACATTCTAGCTTTTACTTCTTCACCATACCAAGTTTTCTCCCACAAATACTAAGTAAGTGGAATGCCTATTAGACATAAAATAAACATAATGAACATTTGAATATCACAGTATGTGAGTATGTTCATGGTTAAGGTAAAAGAAATCCTGTCCAAGAGCCTATTTAACATATCATAAGATACAAAATGTTGTTTCACAATGTTCAACACAAGATGAAGACATGAACTGACTCACCACACTAACAAAAAAAGGCTATATCAAATCTTGTGACAATAGAAATACAAGAACTTTATAACCAATCTTCAGCAACGAGTTGGATCAGAATATGGTTCTCCATTATTAGGTACACCTCCAATGTTAGGGTTAAAGAAAGTATCCATATTTATCTCCTCAAGCATAACAGTACAACATCTAAAATGAAGCCAATCTTCAATCAATATCTCAGAAATAGATATAGAGGATCAAGTGAAAACAAAGGCTTTATAGCAAAGAGATAAGGAACAATAAGATATGTAATGAGAGGTAGGATGGCTACTGGTGTAGGAGCAAGTACCTTTGCAAAGAGAAATACGCATACTGACCTTAAATAGTGAGGTTGTAAGTAAAGGAGTATCAATAGGAGAAATCATGTTTGTAGCAACATCAATCATAGCCTCACTTAAAGAAGACAAATTCTCATCTTTAGAGCAGTCAGCCAAAAGTCTAGCTTAGGTAAAGTTGAGGGAGAAAAGTTCGAGGAGTAGTAGGTGGCATAAACTTCGAAAGAATTTGCAACTAATGGAAGATGGCCAATTAGAGGACAGACAAGTAGAGAAGTGAAGGCATGGAAACACAGAAGGAGACAATAGGGAGTATGCTCAGAGAGTAACATCTACATAGGTGAACTTCACCATCATAGAGCTCATGAACAACAAAAATATCCAAACTAAGATCTGGGATAGTATGAAAAATACACTTTTCTGATATTGGTAAAAATTAGGTGGGCACAAAATCAATAAAGTGGAAAAACATATGTGACCAAATTAATAAAGAGAAGAAAATATGGCGGGGTGCCGAAAAATAGATAGCAAAATGGTGGATGTGATAAATATGTGCTAAGAAGATCAGGGAGGGTGCCTACCAAGAATCCAAGATATTTGGATTAAAGTAGCTGATCTGTTGACAAGAGATCATTTTGTTTAAATATTTGAATTGGTCATGTTTCTGCTATAAATAAATGTTGGCTATTTTTTGCCAACTAGCCAATAATTTCCTTTTCCTTAGGAAGAGTTGTTGAGTTGTTAAGTCCTCTATCTATTTATATTTCCATTATTTGCAATAAAAGGGAGCATAAATCATTCAAGTAAACTTACTAGTTTATTCTCACGACAAGCAGAATACTGTGTTTAAACAGCTTTGACACCTTTGATTGGGACCAATCAGGATGACATATGATTAATCAAATATGCAATTATAAGGACCACATATTTCCATTGTACAAAAGGGTTATGAAGTAATATGGTGTGAGTCCTCTTAGGTAGATATAAATAATAATCTCTTATCCATTCCTTGGACATTAGATATAAATAATGGTCACAGAACAAACAACCTGACTAAGATAAATATGATTAAAAGATAATAAATAATGGACCTAAAAAACAAAGGATAAAGGCTTCAACAGGGCAAGAGAAATTTCTCTAGAGTTAGTAAGAAAGATTTTTTCAAAAAAATAACTAAATTTTCTTCGATTCTGGTATTTTTTTTAACTAGCCTAAAAACCTTACTTATTTCTATAGTTATTTTATTTATTTATTTCGTTTTTTTTCTTTTTTAAATTGTTTGCTTATTTTATTTACTTATTTGTTTTCTTTCTTGTCTGTTTATTTATTTATTTACTTTTAGCTTTATTTTTTTATTTTTTTTCATTTATACAATTATTTGTTTATGTATTTGTCTAGTATTTTCTTCCAACCATTTTCAAAAAAAAAACTTTCCTGTGGATTTATTAAAAACAGTATTTCTACTAATTAGACCTCCCCAAACCTCACATCTTAGCGAAATTCCTGCTGACACGTTATTGTTGTTGCAGTAACTAATTTATTAAGGGAAAAAAAAGAGAAGTTATCAGTTATATGGTCAAAAGCATCAAAATCAAATGTCCAAATACCAAGGGAGATATTACCAACAGTGCAGTTCACTAACTATAAACAATGAAGAATTTGGAAGCGAAGATAATCTTTAGTACATATGATATTGAGTAATCATGACAGATTTTGCAGATATTCATACAGAACATAATAATCCTTCCAAACATGGCTATAATGTTAATAGGAGAAACAATGTAGATTACAACATCTCAGTATCTTTTGCAACTAATACAACCCTTACACCATCTGTTTTGGTGAGAGGTATGTATCCAAAATTGATATGTATGCATCCTGAATAGTGGATGAATAGGTATTAAGCGTAATAAAGCAACTAAATGACCAAACTAAGGCAGACATTTTAGTTTTGATTTCATTTTTCAATTTTTTTCATTACAATGATGTTATCTTCATTTGGAAGTGTAGAAAAAAAAGTTCCCAAGAAATAGAGATGTGTTAGAGTAGAGCTGATAAAAAACTAACAGAAGGGGTGTGTTTGTCCATTTAAAAATATATAAGGATTTTTTCAAAGAATATTAAACCTTAAGGCGTTTCGTAAGAGTGAGTCAAACCACAAGAGAGCTGCATATGTTTATCTCAAGCTAACAAACAATTAAAAAAAAGCATGACTAGTTCTATAATTTTATTTTTATTTGTTTGCAAAATTTATATGTGAGGTGGATGTAAATAGCATCAACATATCAGCATGAAGGACAGTGTTTAATAAGAATATTTTATGTCAAATATAAGAATATTTTTTATAATTGAATAGTTTTATTATTTAGGAATATTCTACTACCCTGCTCCAAAATGGTGTATAATCCTATTACTATAAATAGATAGGTTAAACTTAATAAATAACACACCTTAATACCCTTCTTGGTCGATGTACTTTACAACTGAACCATGTTAAGCAATGTGTATGCTCTTAATGCCCCCCTCTCTAGTCTTTCTCATTATCTCTACTTTCATAAAACATCAAAACTAACTTAACTAGGAGCCACCAACAGCAATTAAACTCATCAGAGAAAAAATGGTGATCCAACTTAAGTTAGATGTTTAAATAAAATGACTCAGCCATATCCAATTGAAAGTTAATTGCACTCACTGCAAAAAAGAACATCATATAATTTATATACCCAATATACATAAAAACCTATATGTATTATATACCTTATCCTATACTCAACAAACGTTAACATGGAAATTGAGTGATAATGCATGTGGCAATGCTAGCAATTAGTTTCTTCTAAAGCCTATCCAAGTAGGGCATTCAATTGCGTGTTGTATGAGTATACTAAAAGGTCAAGGGTTAAGATATGGCAATAGGTTGGTATTTATAGCTACTTGGCATGCTAATGTGCCAACAAGGTGAACAATTAACCAAATATTTGATTCAGTATATTTAGTTTGACTTACGATGAAAATCTTGGGTTTTTACCTTGGCGCAAATAATCCATCTAAAAGGTTGAATGGTTAGAAGCTGCAATAAGTAAGACTTTTCCCATATTTTCCCATATGTTAGTAGAGCAACAACTACTTTAAATGAATGCTGCTTATTTTTCATAGTTGCTCTAGTTCAGTAAGGTTTTTCTGGTTAATTGTATTATTCTGAATGTTTGAATTACAAAACTAGGCAACCAATTTTCCAATTTACTAGGGCCATCATGGTTGATTTGAAAATAACATGTACAAAGCATGTGCTTATGAAGGTATATATGCATGAAAACTCAAAAGCATAGAACTGCGAGAAAGTGTAGTGGCTCTGCATAAAAAATCTTCATTAAACAGAGTAGTGAATATTCAAGTAACGAATATAAAATTGACTTGTCCAGTGATAAAACAATTAATTTGCTTCATCCATAGTAAGTTCTATTCTTGTACGATTAAAAGTTGTCCAAATTCATAAAGGTAAATTAACAAGACCTAACTGCATGGAAGCAGTTTAAGCATCCAATAGAAACCAGATATACAAAAAGCCTCAACCGAAATAAACCGAAACCTACCTTTGAACAATGGACTTTCTCAGAGAGCAGCAAAGGTAATCTCGACTTGCATAACTACAAGTGAGTTGTATAGAAGTCAGTGAACCATATGGTGGGTAAAAAAACATTATAGTTTGCATTTATAGCTTTTACAGGAGCACTAACATGCTTCTCGGATGTTTCTTGCTTAGCAGCTTCTACATCACCATGATTTCCTGTAACATTATCACAATAGAGAGAAAGAGATTTACATTTATTCTAGGCCGTCACTTTAAAATATTAGCAAAATAGCAATAATTTCTCCTGACTTCCAGCAAAGTCTTTATTTTCTTATGTTCTAGGAGTAGGGGGGGAAAAACAACAACAGAAATAGAAATGGAGAAAAGAAAAAAGAAAGAGAGAAAGCCCAAAAAGAGAAATCCAATTTTCCTCATTTAGATATTAGTTACACCATATTGCTGAATGAAACCCCTGTAGTTCCATTGTTCTTCAAAATCCCCTGTAGTTTGAATGCAACTTTAAAGGTCCCTGTGCTCTGATAATTAGTAAAACAGACCCTTCTAAAAATAAACTTCATATTTACATGTTTCTTGTTGGTTATAACCAAGTACAATGTGGAAGTAAAGACAAAACAATTTGTTAAGTAATCATATTTCTATAGTTAAATTTAAACCACAAGGAAAAGTTTAAAATCCAATAAAACCATAGGGGGTCTTAGTGCAATTTACCCAATTTAACTTTTTACCTTTTCTAGATCTCATCTTCGAAACATTCTTCAATGGGGATCGTTCACTGTCACCAACTGGAACAGCACTAACATTTTCCTCGTCCTTTCCACTCTCTTTGTTCTCCCCATTAAGGTCAGTACCAAGACCAGACTCAGAATCTGATGACAATGTCCAAACTGAATCTTTTTCTACCTGTTCAATAAGGTTTGCATTTGTCACAGCATAAGCATATGACATAAAGCTAAACATTTTCCTCAAATGCATTATAGAATTCAAACTGAAATCTCAACAGCAGCAATAAGCAACCCCCATGTGTGCATGCATGTGTGTGTGTGTGAATGCGCGCATGTGTACGTGAGCAAAAGAGAAAGAGAACAGATACGTTGAGATAGCTGTTAAACTGCAGGAAACTGCAATATATGCCATCACAACTTAAAGGGATATAAGGACAAAACATTGTCCACATGGAGAAGTTAAAGGTGCCAAAAATCAACAACAGCAGCTGTGTTCTCTCAGAAATAAAACTTTTTGTGGAAAAGAATTTTCATATATTCTCATATATTGAATAGGAAGTATACAGCCATATATAGGACATTACAAGTAGGAATTTAAATATGGAAAGTTATCTAAAGCTATCTAATGTAATCCCTTAATTTAAGAGATTTCAAACTTATTCTATCTTATCTATTTACAGCCTATCTATATCTTAGTATAATCTATTTACAGCTGTTTAGTATCTCAACACTCCCCCTCAAGCTAAGGAATAGATGTCTTCCATTCCCAACTTGTATACAAGATCATGAACACTTGAACTGTTCAGCCCCTTTGTTAAAACATCAGCTACTTGACGTTCTGATGGAACATAGGACATACACACTAACCCTTCTTCCAATTTTTCTTTAATGAAATGTCTATCAATCTTAATATGCTTTGTCCTAATCGTGTTGTATAGGATTATGAGCAATATTAATGGCTGACTTATTGTCACAATAAAGCTTCATAGGGCCGTCCCATTTGACTCTCAAATCATCTAGAATAATCTTCAGGCAGAGTAGTTCACACAATCCTTGAGCAATAGCCCTAAATTTTGATTCTGCAGATGACCTTGCCACCACATTCTGCTTCTTGCTCCTCCACGTTACCAAATTTACTCCAAGAAACGTACAGTACCCCGTAGTTGATCTTCTATCCACTATGGAACCTGTATAATCAGCATCAGTGTAAGCTTCTAGGGCAAGAGTATTGTTTTTCTTGAACAAAATTCCTTTTCTCGGATTGCCTTTCAAGTAACGTAGCACCCTATAAGCAGCTTGAAGATGAGGCTCTCTTGGATCATGCATGAATTGACTGATCATGCTTACCGAGTAT
>JAOQMQ010000003.1:23377518-23392042 GCA_027563845.1 Erythroxylum subrotundum
AATGACGTCAATGTTACCAACCAAGAACTCCAGAGAAATTTTTTAATATGAAGCATGTGACTGCATGCAATGTAATTGAGAGGTGTTTTTGGTTACTAAAAATTAGGTGGGCTATTCTTAGGAGTCCATCATTTTATCCAATAAAGACACACAATCGACCTATTATAGCTTGTTGTTTGCTTCATATTTTTATTAGGCAGGAGATGAGTTTTGATCCCATAGAGAGTGATTTATGAGATTATTTTCACACCAATTCAGCTGTTGAGGAGGAGTGTATAACTACTATTGACCCAACTAATGTTTGGACAAATTGGAGAATTGAATTGGCACGCGAAATGTTCAATGAATGGTGAACATTTGGGCAAAATGAAAATTGACATTTTTTAGGTGTTATATTATGTTTGAGTGTTAGGAGGTTTTATATTATTGTTTATGTAAGTTGATGTACTCTTTGTTGTTTATGTTGTACGTTGTTATTGTAGACTATATTGTTCTCATAAGCTATTGATGCTTAATGTTAATAAAATGAAGAATTTTATGAATGTTTTTATTTTTCCTTTATTATGATGATTATTTTTTATTTATTAATATTGCTTTAATTTGGTAGATAAGTATGTCGAGGAATTCTCCATCAACTATTGATTCTTAAAGTTTAAAAGGAACAAAAAGAAAGTGGAACTATGATGAAGATGTTGTGTTAGATTTCTGCATGGTTGATTTGTATAATGTGGGAACGTACAATGCCGATACGGGGTTTAAAGCTGGCTATCTCAATAAATTAGAAAGAACGATAGCATCAAAGCTCCCAAATTCAAATTTAAAAGCCAGACCTCACATAGAGTCTAGGATTTAGACTTTAAAGAAAGAGTGGAGCATTGTTTATGATATGGTAAGGAAAGATACTAGTGGATTTAGATGGGATACCGAAAGGAAGATTGTCACTGCTGAAGATCATGTATGTGATTCTTATTTAAGTGTAAGTATTGAACTTTTAACTTATTTTAAGTATTTTCTTTAACTACTTTCTTGTCATTTATATAAATTATTGACATTTTTTTCATCTTATTAGAGTCATAAAGATGCTGCTCAATTTCGAAGAAAGAGCTTTCCTTTCTATAATGAATTTACTGAGATCTATAGAAAAGATCGTACAATTGGAAATGACGCACAAATTGCTGCGGATATTCTTGAAAAAATGGAAGGCAAGAAAGTGCAAGTGGGATAAATAAAAGTGGTGAAGATCAATATGAGCATGATTTGCATGACATAGATTAGTCCTTTACCCAACGTCAAATATCAAATTTTGAAAGACGAGCTAAAAATATTTCAGCAAGGAGGAGAAAAAGAATAATGATACGGGCGAAGCAAGCCGTGCAAATTCAATTATTGTTGCTGCTAGGATGTTGGGTGATACTATGAATCATATTGGAGAAAAATTGTGTAATAGTATTGGGACTGAAACGTATATTCAACGAAGAGTTGAACGCTTAGATAGTGTATACAGATGATGAAAGGGATATTGCTTTAGGCAAAATTCTCGATCATCCTACACAAATGTTTTGTGTTTTTCAGTCTTGTGTCTTCTTGAAGACTTGGGTGGGTGAGGAGGTTTCTTGCCACATATTGAAGATTATATTGAAGTTTAAATATTTTATCTAGTTATTTAAAATAGGGTTAAAACTGATTTTTTGTTCAACTAAATAATATTTTAGTAATTTAAAACCCTATGTTATATTTATTTTCAATATCGTTCTATTGTTATTTTATATTACAATTGTGACTATATAATGAATTCTGACATGAGTCAAATCAAATTCGAGAAGTATATGAAGGAAAAATTAACCACTCAAAAATGTTGAAAAGTCGTATGATAATAAAAAAACTAATAATAATAAGGAATTTAGAAGAAGAAGAAGAAGAAGAGGAGGAGGCAGGAGGAGGAGGAAGAAGAAGAAGAAAATTAATAATAAGAATAACAAAATTAATAATAATAATAATCCTAATTAATAATAAGAAGAAGAAAATTAATAATAATAATGAATTTTATAAAAAATAATAAAAGTAATAATAAGAATAATAATAACAAGAAGAAGAAAATTAATAATAATAATAATAAGAAGAAGAAAATTAATAATAATAATAAAAGGTTTTATTTGGGCTGGGCTATGCGTGTCTCGGCCCAATCTGTAAACTCTCCAAAGAATCCTTCGACAGCCCTTTACAGGATTGAGGTTCCCTTCGATTAGCTCACTAGTTATTTACTTTCCTTCGTTTTATTTTCGTGCTATTTTATTTTATTATCTTCTCGTATTTGCATTCGTTTGATTATTGGTATTATTAGCACCTTTGAGTATTATTAGTATTAGTATTATGTGCATTTATTTTAATTATATCTTGTGTTTTTGGTGTTAAAAAAAATAACAAATCTGATCAACCCTCAGGTTTGTCCTTAATGTCTTATTGTCTTGTAATAATAATAATCCTAATTAATAATAATAAGGAATTTTATAAAAATAATAAAAGTAATAATAATAAGAAGAAAATGAATAATAATAATAATAAATAATAATAATAATAAGATAACTAATAATAAGAAGAAATTTAATGAAAATAATAATAGGAAGAAAAGGAAAATTAATAATAATAAAGAATTTAATTAATTAATTAGTAAATAATAATAATAATAATAATAATAATAATAATAATAATAATAATAATAATATAGTTAGTGATGACTATAATGAATTTTTTGATTTTTTAATAATTATTCCTTGTTATTTCAAGTTTATGCTTTCAAACTAAAGATTGGCATAGAAATTCTTTAGCAATAAATCAAATAAAATAATACTCATTTCATTCTATTCCTCGTCTATTATATTCCTAAGAATAATCATTCTATTCCTTATTCACAAGCTGTAAGTGTTAGCCGAAAGAAAGTAAGAAAAATTATAAAAGTTAGATTTCGTAATAAAGTAAGTTACATTCAAGAATACTTAGTTGGGACATATGCCCTGTATAAAAAAGAAAAAGAGCAGGGAAGGGTAAATATAAAAACGCCAAAAATCTAACCAAAACAGAATTATAGACGCACTGTATATGGCAAAATTCGCAAATTATTTAAATCTATAATTGGATTAATCTTGCGAACACCTAAAGTTCATCAAACACGATAAGTAGAGAATAAGCAATGTCTGTCCATCTCCATCCATCTTCTTACTCTGTAAGAGAAGCAAACATAAGGTGATCATGAACAGATTCTGAAAGAATGAAGGGGGGCAGAATGAGATGAGTGCCATATAGAGTATCATACATAGTTCCATTATTGTTAGTGTTCCTAGATGTGCTTTAGCAGAGAACAGCACCAACGTCATGAACATCCACTTAGAAACCAGAAAGCCAAATTTTGGAAACATAGGAGCAATAATATGGAGTTGATAGAATCTGGTAAGCAGTGCATTGCCAATTGGTCAAGTCGAGGAAAATGAAATGCATGAGCAGAAGTTCTGCTACATAAACCAGTACCATTAGACATCTGAACATAAACAGAATCTTAAAGAGAGACATCAAAGTAATACAAGGGTTCTCTAACTTTCACGGCTTTCATCACCAGCTGATACGATGGCAAAAGTGAATCCCAAGTTAATTCTGGTATTGACAATGTTTGAGACCTACACATAGCATAAATAGCACGTGATCAGAATTACTTGGTTCCATTCTACATAATACCAAATGTTGCCAGAAGTTGCAAGGATTATATATGCAATTGTAAGAAAACTGGCAAAAGGGACAAGAACATCGGTTAGCAAGTAGCATTCAGGTCTCATAAATAGCCTACGTTCACCTACTCAATATACTAATTGTTGCCAATTTAAGTAAGTATACTAGTCGCAAGAATGAATGTCAGGCCGATTGGCATGCAGAAGTGACCATGTGGTTTAATCTTATTAACTGAAACCCATATTAAGTTGAACTACATAGACAAATAAATTCAAACTAAACAGTCAACCAAAGTGTAACAAGCAATAGACAGTAAAAAACAGTCTACAAAATTCAGATCAAGCAATGCAGATGTTATAATGGACACGTGAGCATGTATGAAAAGATGAACCAAAAATTATTATACTTAAAAATGTATCAGGACAATTGACATTGGCTACTTCAGGCACTATGGCAATCTGTGCCACCTTGCACATTCGCATCTAAGCTGCATAAGAATCACAGGCATGCTGGAATGGATCCTGAAGGAAGTTTAAGTACAGATGACAGACTTTGATGAGTGATGCCAAACAGGCTCAAGCAGCAGACAAGAAGCCACATTAGCCTCACAGTAAAAGGTAGCACAAGAAGCAATAAGGATGTTCGCTTAGCATTACTTACCTCGGATTCTAAGCATGTCTTGCACTCTATATGCCAGTTTGACATAGGCTACATGTACAACATGTGCCACGCAGAGATGGTTTGCAGGAAACTTAAACTCCTGAATTCATCTTATTTGCTAATTGCACCACAATATGCATGACCATAAAGAGCTATGAACAAATATTAAATTGAAGATGAGCTCATTCTGATGCAAAATAAAAATTAACATAGTTATTTTCTTAATTACCAATTTTCCTTAAATTGAAAAAGGAATTTTAGTTTAAGTTTGTCCTTGTTGAATTAAAATTTAAGTCTATAAAGGAATAATAAGAATTTGAAATGCAAGATGCATATTTAGGAAAGAAATATAAGATCACCTTGATAAGGAAGTAAGGAAGTCTATTATTGTCGTAAGTCTATTTTTAATAGGAGAATAGCTTAGCATATCCATATTCTATTTTACTTCCCGTCTATTTAAAAGGCATGACAATGAATAAGTGAGAAATTTTCTGTAAAAATAGTTGGCATAAGTTTGTCAAGGACGAGTTTTCTAAACAGCAATCATAGGGCTTAGAAAGGAGAAAAACACTAGCAAGAGAAAAGGGGAATTCCCTGTGAACCATCCTATGACAAGATCCTATACAAGCACATAATAATTTGGTATTAGAGCCTGTCATCGTGGTCAACTCTAAAGACTTGTCAAGTCGAACGGATGTACTCATGAGAAACATCGATCAAAGGTTGTCTATGGGGAAGGACTACCAACAGTCCAACAAAAGTTCTTGAACTCGCAGCTGGAGGAGATTCTGCAAAACCGGAAGGGGCGAGGTAAGAATAATGAGGTGGGGAGCAATAGTTGTATCTGTAGAGACCAAAGGGAGGAAAGAAGCGTTGGCAAGCCAAAGGGTCTACTATTCCTAAGTATAATTTTGCTTCATATAATGGTACTAAAGATTCATTGATTGATCCATAAGTGTGAACGGAGACTATTTTGTAATTTTATGAAATTCATAGACTATTTTATAATTTTAAAAAATTATTTGAAACGGTACACAGTATTGACTGATACCGATACCGCACCATATTAGAACTAAATTTGGGAAGAACTCTAACAAGAGAAGAGGATTTTCCTATGAGTCATATGAAGATTTTCCTATGAGTCATCTCGTGACTAGATCCTACACAAAAAAACATATCAGAATCCTAATTAGAGTATGACTCAATTTTTATTTGGATAGGATTAGGATGAAGAGTGCAAAATTGATATGTAAGATTATACGCTTCAATTACCAGAGAATGAAGAGAACTTTCAAGTTACGAATTTCAAAGTAAAAAGTGTGATACTTTCTCACCTAAAAGTGATTCTTAAATATTATAAGTGATTTCTAAGTATTAGGTGCGATGCATAATTCTTTGGAAACCCTATAAGGGATTTCAAGAAGTTGCTAGTGTGAAGCTAAAAAATTTTAATGTAACTTAAATTTTAATCTTCTTCATTGATGTTAATGAAGATCTGAAATAGAAGTAAAGACAAAAGGAGAGAGAGAACAAATTTAAAAGGAAGTAATACATGCAAAGCCTACATCCACAAACACAAATCTATTAAGGCTACATCTTTATTTGGGTGTTATGTAAGTTTCGTAGTACAATTATTCCCTATTTATTAGTTCAAATATATTCTCATCATAAATACATTCTTAATGAGGAGAATACAAATAATACTCTTTAATTGAATACTAAATCCCTAAGATATTCAAGATTCCTTCCTAAGCTGATAAATAGATACTTTCTATTATCAGTTTGGGTATAAATTATAACTGAAAGAAGAAATACTAGAAGATATTTTGCAATTAACTGCATTATTCATTTTTTATTTCTTTGGTTTTTCTGTGTTTCTCTTCTCTCTTTTTTTCTTTTCGTTGGTTAAACCCTATTTAAGAAAGGAATAAAAAGCTGCCACCTTTTATCCCTGAAGGTAGTGTAGCAGCCTATGGGAGTTGAAGGGATATTATTGGCAAGAAGCAGTGCAAGCAGAAAAAACAGCCAAGGATGGGACTTTGAAACAGCAAGAAGTGCTCAAAAAACAGGAAAAGAAATAGGAAGAAGTGTCAAAACCACAGGGTAAAGAACACTTCAACAGCATGATAACCAGGCCAGAGGTAGGAAACAACAGTAGTTAGACTACTGAGACAGGCAGTTGAGAGAGACCACGGTAGAACTTGCTGGAGTACAGATGGACTCGCCAGAAATAAGAAGAAAACGAGGGTGGCTGTGAAAGATGACATGCTGGCAAAGAAAAAAGCTGAAAAGATGTTTCTGAAAAAACTTGCTAAAGATAAGAAAAAGGTGACATGCCAGCAAAAAAATTAAACTAAGTAGGATCTAGTGGCGAGATTAATTATCATCTTGAAGAAAGCAAAAAGAGAAGAATTGACATGAATAGAGATCCTGGTGGTCTCCTATGGCTGCCAAGAAGGAATTCATCAAAAAAGAGAGAGAATGGATGCAAATAAAGAAACAGAGGATCAACAGCCACCATGTAGAAAGTGAAGAGAAAAGGAAACAAAGAATTTACAAAAGGTTTTGCCTCTATGTTGTTTGACAGTGAAGCCTACATACACTGCCATTAAATCTACATGTTTATTAGGTACCTGATCACAACTATAATGCTGATTACGATGATATATGTAATATTCTTATATTTAATACTAAGTTCCATTGATATTCAACAATGTATATTATATTTTCCTTAGTTATTTGATTTTAGCATACAAAGTCCTCTATACGTCATACATCAGATCCACTTTTCAAACTATTGACAAATGGCAGTGTGCTTGAAGTAGAAAACAGTACTTGACATTGCAAAGAGAAGCAAAATGAGTATCCTTCAAAGTTGCCCTTAATCTACTTTGTCTATAATTATAAATACCTTTGTCATTTGAATTAAATCTCAATGCTGCCCATGGCTTCTGGTCATAGAATGCCGTCGAATGAGTTTCTGTCCAGGAGTTTGATGATCATCCTGTGAAAATCCAAGACAATATTAAACTCCAGGCAACATAGAGAAAATATAAGCTACAAAGACTTGTCAACAAAGTTTTAAAAAGTATCACAAAACACAGCCAAAAAACTGTAACCAAGAAACTGTTAAAAAACAAAAATTCAAGCATTTTAATTAGAAAATGCTTTTACTCCTTTTAAAGTCTAAACCTGAATGGGAAAGATATGAAGATAAATATACTGAGAAACCACCAAAGACAAGAGACGGATCCTCCATTAGTATTCTCTTCAGACCATGAGACAGATTGATAACTTGTCAACAATTTGCAATGAGATTTGATAAAGAAAGGTGCATACATGGTTACTGGATAAGTTATTACTAAATTGACAGAATAAGTTCAAATTGCAGAGACAACATGAAGAGTTTTCCTGTTATCTACAGGGAGGAAGCCTGCACCACCTAAGTTTAATTAATTATTTTCTATAAGATGAACATGAACATAATATGAGAAAACATAGTGAAGACGATTCTGCAAGAAAGATCCCTCCAACTGCTTGACAATCTGACAAATTTATCAATTCCAGGGGCAACAAATAACTGACCTTGTACAAAGAAGCTGCTGACTCGGACTGAACTGTCTGAACTGGAATTTGTCCCACAGTTCGTAATGTATCCAGTGCATCCAATGTTAGCTGCCACCCACATAATGCATCAGCATCAGCATTGCTGCCAGATCCGTGACTATTACAACCTGCAGCAGCTACATTTCCATTGACCCATGGGCAGAACTGGTTGTGATAAATAATTGGGTCAAACTCCATAGTTTCTTCATAATTGCTTTCACCCTTTGGAGGCCCTGAACATCAAAGACCATACATTAACAAAATAGCCAGAAGAAAAGAAAATAATATGGGGGGCATGTCTCCAAACTGAAATATTCAAGAAATTTGTCTACCGAACATTTCTCCAGTACCTGATATTGTTTTCAGTACATGTATAAGATTATATATAACAACAAAAGAAGTCCAAGAACAATTTAACTCACCTCCAATAGCAAACTGCACTCAGTGTCTTGTCTCTTAACAACATTAAGGCTTGCCAAATATGGATTTTAGCAATTAAACAAGAAGGACGACCGATCAAAAAAATTTATAAGCCTAATGTCTAGTTTTAGTCATACATTTCAAACTACATGTCAAAGCAGTCTACTATATAAAAATGAACATTAAGAAAGCTGTACAAAGGAAGATTTCCAAAAAGAAGGAAGCAAGAAGATATGTGTGTGAATTCAGCACCGTATTTACAATGCTTAACATGTATCCATGCGTGAGTGCAATCCAGCCAGAAATGGGATAATGAAAATGGAAGGCGTACCTATACCATTAGCAAAATTTGATTCTATATGCAGACAATTGTTTGTAAATGATGATTTTCCAGCCTTAGTGACTTCTTTATCAGTTGCTTCATAGCCTGAACAAATGTTTACATTACAAGAATGAGATGGATGGGCATTTGTATCTAGGGCTATCTTGCAGCTCTGGCTAGCCTTTTCACCACTTTCAACCGACTCAGCCTTTGTCAGGCCATCTATCTTTGAGCCACTATCAGCCCTTTCCAACGATTGAGACAACATCTCATGGCTATCACCATGAGGATCTTCCCTATTTAGTTCATCGGGGACAATCTCATCCATTAAATCAGGATCAGGAGCAGATTCACCAGTCTGACCTTGATTTTCAGCATAATCTACTCTAGGTTCTACATCACCAACTACACTGTCTGTTCTATGAACAGAAACATCAGCACCGTGGATTTCAGCTTCATGACTAGCACACATACCAACACTTCCGCCACTAATACCAAAACTAAAACCATCCCTAGCATGAGCCACCACTGTTTCTGCATTAAAAATTTCTTCACCATCATTTGTACTGCTGACACCCATTTCTCCAGCAGTTACTTCTGTAGCAGGTCGGAAACAGATGCTTTGCTGTCCCTGATTGCTATAATTAAGTTCTGATGTCTCATGCACATCCAGATTGCCATATGTACTAGAAGACGGGAAATGAGCATCATCAACATCTGCTGGGTAGTTTTCAACACTTTCCATAGAGTCATCATCAGCATCATGATAAACAGTATCCATTGCAATAACAGATGATGCACGTGTTGAACCTATAGCTGATGGGATTCCTACAACTTGATCACTTCCTTGAAGATACGAAGTAATTCTGTTTCCATCTGCACACGTCTCATGACCCACTGAATGACTAGGCCCCGCACCAGATGAGTCTCTTTGATATGGAGAACAATATGTGTCAAGAAAATCTGTTTCTCGAGCACGTTTTGAGGGCCCAGCAGAAAATTGTCTTCCATCTGTGACTTCATCACCATCACGATCAATTACAGTTCCTTCAACACTATCAGCTGGCTGCATCATCAAGTGTGCTCTATCATCTGAGCTTCCACCTATTTCCAAGCTCCGTTTACGAGAACTAGGTCCTCTTGATTCATATGATGCTGCTCGATCACCAACTTCACTGTCAGAAGGTTGACCAATCATCAAATCCCTTCCCATGTCTGCATTATGACTGTTTTCAGGTATTGTTGTCCTGTCTGCCTGAGTAAAAGACAAACCCCCCGCCATTGTAAGATTCAGATCAACTTCTGAATGTTGCAGCAGTTTCCCCTCATCTGTTGTTGCCACTTCATCCCGGTCTTCAATCAGCTCTTTCTCTGCATCATCAGTAGCAACCCAGCCACTGATACCACTGGCTGCACTTACTCCGCGTGTCAATGCCATCTTTTTGCTCACATCAGGAATATCGATGTTGTTGGGAGTAAAACGAACAGGCCTTGGTACAGTTGAGAAATCCAATACTCTGACGGTAGCACCACACAAGCTACAATCCAGTAAAGGTGATCTGAAGTCACTTCTAGAATCTACAGCTAGCATCTTAGCCTTCCCAGTCTCTTTTTTGCCAGAAGAAGAGTGAGCTTTCATGCTTGGTACAGGTTCATGTGAAATACGAACCTGGGCATGAGCAGGGCCAAAGGAACACCCATTTCTTGCTGAGTGAGCAGAATGCTCTTCGCAGTCTTGAACATTTGAAAGCCACCTTGGCTCCCATCCACAAAGGCTTATAAGCCTTTGGGCCTGTCAGATGAAATAGACAAATCAAACAGAAACAACTAAAGCCAGACAAAGACGCATAATGTAAATGAAAAATCAGCAGATTCCCGCAGGAAAGGGGCATAAATAAATCTTACACGAGAATATAAACAGAGTGCCCAATCTCGAGAAGCTTCATATTCTGGTATACTGTCTGACTTACAATTTCCTTCTCCAGCAGCAAAGTTCTGCAACTGGGAGAGAAAGCGATCAATCTGCTGCCCTCGAGAAACCCTCATTTGTTCAATTGCTGATACAGAAATAACAGGAAGAAATTGAAATTGCAGAAGTCCATCACATCTATCTTTATATCCTGCAATTAAGGCAGACTGAGGGGTTGGAGGGAACTGCACCAAGCTTTCAGGGCAGCTATTTCCCTTCCAAGGACAGCTAGCTTGGTGGCCAACAACCAGCTGCTTGGCAAAGGCTTCACCAGCATTTTCAACTAAATACAAGAAATGCAAAAGAGAAGTGAGATGAATAGTGAACACTAAAAACGGCTAAGATAATTAAAAATGACAGGCATAATCAGTTTTGGACAATCAAACAAAGATCACCTGCAAGAGAAAAAAGCAACACATGCATACATCAAGCCATAATGCAATTAAGAAATCAACAATGTATTTAGAAAAGTAGGCAAAACAAATTCATGGTCTGGGATAGTAGGAAAGGGGAAGATATAAAGAATGGCCACAAATCAATTTCACTACATAAATCCGGGAAAGCAATTCACAAATGTAGTAAAATCAGAGTGACAATTAAAAAGAAAAAGGATCTTATTCAATTATTTGTCAACCTTAATGATGTTGGTCAGAGGCCTAAAGAGTAGGCCACTTATTAGGTACTATTATATTGAAACAAATTCAGTATGATGATATTAACATAAATGTGAAAATCGCATGCTTTCTCACAACAGAATTTTCTTGATTTCAAAGACCAGTTCTAGTAGGCAATTATCTACCTGCACTTTGTCCTCATATCAGAAGATCATATCATCTAAGTATATCCTCTGTTTAAGAAAGAGGGAAAAGAGAGAGAGAGAGAGAGCGAGAAATGGTGTAATCGTCTTGATTAGTTGAGCATCTGTTCAAGTCACAAAGCCAACCCACTCACCACTCCAAAAAACACTTAAAAGATAACACAACTTTTATGAAGGGTGAGAGTCAAGTGTCTCAAAATGAACAATAATAAGGTAATAAAAAGGACGGTTTTGATAGCAAACCTTCCGCAGGGCTCCATGAAGATGACAATGCAAAATTCAGGCATGCATCACATGATTCACAAACAATTTTATCAACATCACCACTCATCCAACCTCTTTGAGCACAAGCCAACGAACTGGCTGCCTGCAATAACATATAGACAAATATTCTTAGCATGTCCCAACTCTATACCTAAATGTAAGAAATACAAGCAAGCACCTAATAAAATATTAAGCTTGGCATGAACTTCAATTCTTCATTTTTCTTTTTAAAACCAAACATCATTAACTGTTTTGAATAGTCTTCATGATAGGTAATATTATAGAGATTGTATTATTTACGTAAGTAAGAGTGACAATTGGAGCAAGCTCCCCACATGGAAAAATATCCAGGCCTAAACAATCCTTCACAATTCAGAAAAACATACCCCCTGCTCTTTTAGTACAGCTATATTCCTCCTACATATTCTCTCTCCTTAACTAACTATAACAAACTCGTAACAACTTGCCTACATGGCAGATTCCCCCTTCCCCATCTTGCTCCTACGAACATAAGTTTTAATGGGCTTAGGTAATATGGGCTGATCACTAGGAGATGTGCTAACATTGCTAACAATTCCCTCCTCCTCAATAGGCACCTTGTCCTCAAGGTGGGTAGAAGGAAATTGCCCTTTAATGAATTCTACATCCTCCCAAGTTGCTTCCTCTATTGGTTTAGCTTTCCAACGGACGAGCCACTGTTGAATATTTCTGGCCTTGGACTTAGTGATACGTGAGGCTAGGACTGCTTTCGGTTCAACCAATTCCGAGGTATCCATCTCTAAACCTTAACGAAGACTATGCTCAACAGGATGATCGCCCACTGCCCTCTTTAGTTGGGAGACGTGGAAAACTCGATGTACTTTGGATGTAGGTAGAAGCTATAGTTTATACGCAACCTGCCCCACCTTTCCAATGATCTTAGAAGGACCGTAATAACGTGCAAAAAGCTTGGGACAAATTCGCCTTGCAATAGTAAGCTGTCTATGTGGTCTTAGCTTAACAAAGACCAAGTCTCCCTCTTGATACTTCACCTCCCGCCTGTGAACATCTGCAAATTTCTTCATCATAGAGTACGCAAGCAATAAGTTATGTTTGAGTTGGCGTAAAGCTTCATCTCTATCAACCAAAGGTAGCGCCACTGATTTCAGTTGAGTTTCTCCTTGGGAAAAATGCAACAAGGTTGGTGGAAGGCGACCATAGACGACTTCAAAAGTAGTCCTCCCAATTGAGACATGATAGTTAGTATTATACCAATATTCAGCCCAAGACAACCAATAAGACCAATTTTTAGGTTGTTCGTTAGTGAAGCAACGAAGGTAGGTTTCTAGACACCTATTAACCACCTCTGTTTTTCCGTCCATTTGGGGATGGTAGGAAAAACTCATCTTCAATACTATCCCTTGTAGCTTGAATAACTCTTTCCAGAAATTACTAGTGAAAAGTGCATCTCTATCACTCAATATGGAGCTAGGATCGCCATGCAATTTCACCACATCACGGATAAATACTTCAGCCACTGTTTTAGCTGTAAAAGGGTGTTTGAGAAGTAAGAAATGAGCATACTTTGATTGTCGATCTACTACCACCATTATGACTTCATAACCATGGGACTTCTTAAGTCCTGTAATAAAATCCATTGAGACTTCATCCCAAATCAGCTTAGGAATAGGTAGGGGTTACAAGAGACCAGCTAGAGACATAGCCATGTATTTATTCTTTTGGCATATGGCACATTTACAAACAAAATTCTGTATTGACAACTTCATTCCTAGCCAAAACAATCCGCTAGCCAACCTCTTGTAGGTCTTTGGGAAACCAGAATGTCCCCCTAAAGGTGAGGAATGATATTCTTGCAGTAATTGGGGAATTAAAGTTAAAGTGGATGAAAGAACTAACTTGTTCTTATAGAACAACAAGTCGTCCCTTAGATGATAATCAGGTTTAGAGTTGGGGTTCTGTAGGAGAGCTGTAATGAGTTAGTTCAGTTTGGTATCCCCCTTGACATCCTGTCAGACCACATCCATATCAAGCCGAAATGGGGCTGAAATTGCAGTGAACAATATCTTATCGTCTTCCACTCTAGTGAGGGCGTCTGCAGCTCCATTTTGCTTTCCAGGTTTATAGATAGCTTCAAAGTCTAATCCCAACAACTTAGATTGCCAACATTGTTGATCTACTGATGGAATCCACTGGTCTAATAAATGCTTCAGACTCTTATGGTCGGTATAAACCTTGAAATGTCTCCCAGTAAAAAAAAATGCTTCTGATGCTGAATTGCCATCACTTCTTTCTCATAAACAAATTTGGAATAAGTTGATTCAGCTAGTGTCTTGCTGAAATAAGCCAATGGGCGGCCCTCTTGTATTAGGATAGCACCCAAACCCCTTCCTGAAGCATCGCACTCAATGGAAAATTCCTTGGAGAAATTTGGTAGGCTAGAACTGGTGATGTAGTCATTCTCCTCTTCAACTCCTCAAAAGCTTCTTGGGACTCCTTCCTCCAACTGAACCCGTCTTTCTTGGTAAGTTCAGTAAGTGGTTTTGCAATTTTACCATAATCCTGGACAAATTTTATGTAGTACTCGATTAGACCAAGGAACCCTCTTACTCCCTTCACATTCTTGGGAATAGTCCACTCCAAAATGCTTTTGATCTTTGATGGATCCATAGCTACCCCTTCACATGAGATAACATGGCCTAGATACTACACAGATTGCTGTTCGAAAATACATTTCCTGCTATTAGCATAC
>JAOQMQ010000003.1:23406007-23416279 GCA_027563845.1 Erythroxylum subrotundum
AGTCAACCTTTAATATTTGCATCATTATCATGTTATTTTTTGTTTCCTTATAAGAAAACGCCTCTAGATTTCTTGGAGAAGCAATCTTAACTTGTTCCATTCTTATTTTGTAGTTGTTTTTAAGTATGATGGGTTGCTGATTGTGTACTTTAGTATAGTCTCATATTGACTATTTGGAGTAGGATCATTGCTCCTTATATTGAAGCAGGGACAAAGTTCTTTTTATCAATTAATATAAGAGCTTAATTTTTCTGTTCCTTTGTTAGCCTTTTTGTTGGTTTAAGTTTCTTTAGGGCATCTTTAGGACTACAGTAGAAGAAGAAGAAACATAAGAGGAGCCAAAAATATTCTCTAGACACTAGGAATCTTCTTAAAGAACAGTTATTGGATAATAATTGTGTTTCTTCAGAGGCAGGGCCATCTATTTTTCAAGCAACGTGAGGGTTTGTGAATGTACTATTCTGAAAGTAATTTGTGTTACTCATCTGTCATTCTTTAAGACCCTGGCATTGACATAGCAAATTATAAGTTATATTATTTCCTGTTAGCTGAACATTTTGAGATTTTAACGATCATGCTTCTGAGGAAATACATATGAATCCGACAAAATATAATTCTCAAGGTAATCCATATTCAAAATCAATTAAATTTCTTGGCAAACATTATCAGTTGTACCGATTTCTGATAGATAATCGTAAAAAGAAAATGTAAAAACAGAATTTGAAAAACTGCAATCATGCAAGTTTAGATCAGAGAAAAATAACTAATCTTCCCTCAAACAACTAATCTTCTCTCCTTTCTACTTCTAACGCAATCTCATTACGACGTTGAAATGGAAGCATAAATGGGGGATTATACTGCAGTGCAATCAAGAATATGATTTCAGAGGCTGAAGCTTGGAGTAAGTTACATTCAGATTGAACAGATCTTCAGCACTGAAAGGGTATGACCTGTTCGATAGCACATGGAATTAAGCAGCGGAGGTGATCTTTGCCAGAGAACAGGTAAGGGAATGAACTATAACAAATGATGGAACTACCTGCAAAAACAGGAATGTAGCATTTTATATCCTTTCTAGGGGTGCAAATTGATTATGTTCATACAAGCAGAGCCCACAAAAAATGCTAATTCCAGTTTCTCAGTGTCAACATTTTTTGTTGGACCCCGAAACTTTTCTTGAAATTTTGAAGTGTAAATTGACAGTAAATGAGGAATTTGTGGTGAATCATTATGGGCATGTGTTGCGTCTTGATGGCAGAAGAAAAATAAGTTTTTGTTTAATTTGATGGTTATGATTCGCATATGAGGGATAAAATAAATTGAGGTTATGGAATTGATAAATTCAAAAGGGAAAATTGAATTTGCTTGTATTAAAGAATGAAAAAAAAATTATAACGTTTTGGATTGGTTTAGACCAAGTGTGTCGTATGGTTTCCCACGCGATATTTTTCTAAGGTACTCTTTTCGGATGTCGAAATTTTGTGAATCCGTTCCTTAATTTCCATTTTTTTTGTTTCCGTTTTTCGTTTTTCCAATTGGGGTCTGTTTCCAAAATCGGGTCCCAACATTTTTGATATAACATTCATACTTGAATAGGTAAGAGTAACTTCTAAAGGCAAGAAGCATATTTCAAATCCCTTCCACTAGTTTAGAGATGGCATATCTGTCAATATGCATGAACAAGCAACTAACCTGCAGAGGTAGAAAACTAATTTTCCCAATATGATCTTCACCAGTGAAACCAAAAATGCCCACAACCTGCATGTGGGAATCTACATTTGAATACAAGCACAATAACCACAATCGAGAAGAAATTTAGGCAGTTTGAACTGGTTACAGATGAAAATACAAGAAAAAGACTGCAATTTATAACCTTATTATATGGGACACACTTTGCAACCTTCACCATGTTCTTGTAAAAGGAACTGCAAAAAAATATGTTCACATAAATCAGCTTTGCCCAAATCTATACAATTCATGCTATCCAATGCCAACCAAATATCAGAGAATATCAACAAAAACTAGGATAAACCTTTCCGTCAATACTATCAGAGAATCATTTTGGATTCTAGCAAGTTCCAAGATTTTAATTTCCCGTTGGACTTAGTTTTATGGGTCGACCTGACGACGTGGATACCCGAACCCCAAATCCATATAAGCCATCATTCACGCGGGTTCCTCCATCTTCGCTGAACACAGCTCCAACATCGCGATTTTCTTCCTCGTCTGCCACAAATCTGTTTGAAGTTGGGACATGGAGAGACGAGCAAGGAGAGACAAGGGATTATGTTTCAGATGCAAGGAGAAATTCATACCAGGACATCGCTGCAAGCCATCGAACCTCGCCTTGATGGATCTGACCGACGGAGGCGTTTTAGAAGAAGGAGAGGAGTTGAGCAGTGGCTGAGATTTCGTTCCGTGCCATCTTGGGAAAGTCAATTGAGGGAACGACGAAGCTTAAGGGTTTATTACAGTGAATTAATCAGATTTTTAATTTGATTTTTATTTTATTTGTCAAAAGGATATAGTTGGAAAAATAAGTTAAAATTAAATTACATTCTATAAAATACAGATGGATACCAAACATCATAATAAAAATCCATCCAACTTTTCTATTAAATTATTATAAGTATCCAAACATGTAAATATCTTTACTTTCCCATGAATTTATTTTCCAAGGAATCAGATTCCAGATTAACGTTACTTTCCGCCAACCAAACGGGGCCTAAAGTGTCTGATTTTTATTAGCACAAGAGACAAGATATGTATTCCTGTATTATCTTATTTTTTGTTGTATTCTCAATGTCAAGCTTAAGAAACACATGGTATAACCATTTTCTAAAATATCATTTAATCATATATACCGGTATATTCTAAAAAATATCAATCTACTAAATTAAAAAATTAAACTAATAATAGAAAATATATATTATTAAAATACTTAATTATGCTATTTTTGAATTATTAAAAAATAAATGTTAATTATTTCTTACTGGGTTTGTTTGGTAAATGACTAATCAACTGTTTTTTGGTGAATTGATAGATATTTGGCTGTTTGACTATGTCAAACCGCTGATAATCATATTTGGTAATCAGCTGATTAGGTTGATAGATTGAATTCAATCCACTGTTTTTGAAAACACTCTTATAAAGAGCGTTTTACTTTAACAACTGAGAAATTAAGGGAAAAAAAACTACTATGCTTAAAAGTTATTACAAAATACAGGAGAAGAGATGAGAGAGATAAAAATAGAGATAGAGACACAAATAGAGATAGATAGGCATAAAGTGTAAATTCAATTTACTCAAAGTCAAAAAAATACTTTGGTTTGTTCAAAAATTAAACAAAGTTGAGAATTTTTCTTTAATAAAATTTTGTACTTCATATTGGTATCATTATTTTTAAAAATTATTCCATTCTTAATTAACTAAAATAAGTACTATTGGATTTTATATTGTACAATACAAAAACTGGTACCATATTATTTTATACTAACCAAAATTTTCTATAATGTTATATTCAAATATTGGGTTGAGCAGGAAAGTTTAAGTTGTATTTATTATACTTATTAATACTTGGGTTAAATTTTGTAATTAAGAAGAATTAAATCATTAAAATAAAAATGTATTTTATATTTAAATATTTTTAAACATAAAAGTGTTTCTACGAATAGCTATTATGTATAAAAAATATTTTAATGTTAATAGATAAAATTATTAAAAATATTTTTTTAGTTTTAATTAGAAGATAAAACTAATTTTAGTAAGGGATTATATTTTTATATAAGTAAAAAAATTTTTTATGCTCATTAAATATTACATTTTTTCATTTTAGTTTCAAACATTAATTTAAATAACTATTTTTTATTTTGAATATAGGCGAGTAAGTTTTAATTTACTTAATTTTGACTCGATGAAGCAAATTGAAATGTAAGCATAATTCTTACGAGAATATTCAAAGTAATACTAAGATATAATGTTCATGTCCTTATAAATATTTTTTTAAAGTTATGCGCTTATAAGTTATTTTACACATAAACAACTAATATTAAACATTTTTTATCAAACATCTTTAAATAAAAAACTGATATTATCCGTTTGTCAAAGCATTTATATTAATCTCTTGTCAATCAACCGCTACAATATGCTAATTATCAAAAAGGACAATTATCTAATTGATTCTTACGTATCTAAAACATATTTAATAATTCAAAATAATAATAAAAAAGCAAGCCTTGCTATATCTGGCCTAGAGATAGGCTGTTGGCTGGGCCTAAAAAGGAAAAAGCCCATCTTCTTTCTCTACTTCCTCTCTCCCAAGTCCTCTAGGAAAATAATAAACTTCTTAAAACCCTCCGACAAGGGGTTTAAGGAAGTCGGAAAATGGAGGAATCAAGGAAGAGAAGAAGGGCACCTGTGTTGCCATGGATGAGAAGCCCTGTTGATGTCAGTCAATTCGAAGAATGCCCTCTTCATCTCCTTCCTTGCCTTGATACTAGGTATAACTTAATGGTCTCATAATATTGTTAGTTGAATTTTAAAAAAGTTAATCTTTTTTGGTGTAGCATCTAGTTGTCGTTTGTTTGTTTGTTTTTTTTGCTGTCTTGGTCTTGGAGTGCATTGTTAATTCTTTGTTAATTCAGGTTGAAGTCGGCGTTGGAAAACATGGGTTTCTCATCACTTTTTCCAGTCCAAGTTGCAGTTTGGCAAGAGACAATCGGACCTGGTGCTTTTGAGCGAGACCTTTGCATCAATTCTCCAACAGGTAGCGGGAAAACTCTAGCTTATGCTTTACCAATAGTCCAAATGCTGTCCAAGCGTGCTGTTAAACGTCTTCGTGCTTTGGTGGTTTTGCCTACACGAGATTTAGCCTTGCAGGTTTTACGTGCTTCTGCTTTTTGCCTCAAGTTATCACTTCCTCATATCTTCTAGTTATTATGCTATGTCTACTAGGATTACTTGTTGATCTCTCAATTATTATTATTATTATTAGATAAACACATCTGAATTGCTTTATGAGCTAGATATTCTATAGTGGAACCTGATGATCTTAGTCCGGAAACTTAGTGGATCAATTTATTTCATTTTCATGGAATTACTGTTTCATGTTAGATAGAATTAAAAGATTCAAATCCCTTTGTGCGTTTTTGATACTTGTCAGCAGTGATTCCCCTTTGATCCTCTGCGCTTTTTGACACGCTTTCTCTTTCTTTTAAACTGTACATTTTCATTCACCTGACAAGATGCCTTTTTCCTTTCTGGAATTCAGGTTAAGGAAGTTTTTGGTGCAATTGCACCTGAAGTGGGTTTATCTGTAGGATTGGCAGTAGGCCAATCTTCAATTGCACAGGAAATTTTAGAGCTTATTAAGAGACCAAATACTGAGGCAGGAATTTGTTATGATCCTGAATATCATTTTAATGAGTTACAAAGTGCAGTAGATATATTGGTGGCAACCCCAGGAAGGCTTATGGACCATATCACTTCCACTAAGGGATTCACACTGGACCACTTGCGTTATCTTGTAAGTGACACATTGTGCTACCTCCAACTTAAATTTGTACTTTTGAATGAAGAATTTTATGTATTTCTTGTGAAAATTTGGATGGAAGAAGTCTTCAACAAGTTTTGCTTTTATCTAATATGGCCTTGTTAGTTATACTTTCTGTTTTTAAGTTATTGTTAAGAGTAAGGATGTAATGCTGAAGTTTCTTTCGAGTTGCATTTTTTAACATGATTGATGGATCTAGGATTGGATTAATAGTCAATATTGGTGTTAGTGGATATGCAAAATCACAATTTCATTGATTTTTTATATGTTTAATTTCACTGTGTAGGCCATACCTAGAAGTATATAATGGAATACTTTTTTTATTAATCTCTATTGTAGTAAAAAGTGCCAATAAAACATATTGTTTTTAGGTTGTTGATGAAACAGATCGCTTGCTCAGAGAGGCATACCAGTCGTGGCTTCCTACTGTGCTCAAATTAACTCATTCTTATGATGAAGACCTTATGAATCATGTTGATAGTATACCTACATTTGGTTTTCCAAAAACTATGAGGAGATGGTGGGTCATGTTTATGTCCCTTGCATATTTGGTTTGAGCTTTGTCCTGTTTCCATTGACAGCTATGGTTTCCTACCTTAAAATGAAGGAACGATGTTTATCATTCTAAATTTTCTCATGCTTTTGAATAATGAGAATAATGTCTGCAATTGATACTTGCAGTGATGTCCAGGAAATGTTTTCTTTTGGGTGAATAAAGTTTTACTTGGATTTTAGGAAGAATTCACATGCCCCTTAATGTTTTTACTACTGCTTTCTGTTTTTTTATAATTTTTGATTCATTTGGCCACTTATGCTTTACATTCAGTGGTGTTGAAAGGGGATTTAAGGGTAAGCCTTACCCTAGGCTTGTGAAGATGGTTTTATCTGCCACATTGACCCAAGATCCAAGCAAGATTGCTCAACTTGATCTACATCACCCTTTATTGTTGACAACAGGGAAAACGCGATATCAGCTTCCTGAAAAATTGGAATCATACAAAGTGGTATGCTAAGATAATATGCTCAATTAGATAATACTATTGAATTTCATTTTGTGGTAGCTCTCATGTAGAAACCTTTTGTTGAAGCCTAAGAATTGTCGTAAAGGGGATTTTATGAAAAGAATGTCATTGATAAAAGTATTAACTTGGGATAGCTGTTACATCACAAATCATTGGTTCTATGTTTATATAGATTTGTGACTCCAAGTTGAAGCCTGTATACTTGATTGCGCTTCTACAAAACTTGGGAGGAGAAAAGTGCATTGTGTTCACCTCATCTGTGGAGTCAACGCATCGATTGTGCACCTTGCTGAGCTTTTTTGATGATTTGAAAGTCAAGGTCAAGGAATATTCAAGTCTTCACCGTCAGTCTGTAAGAAGGTAAACCTGGATCAAGTTTTCCTAGTTTTTAAAATGCACATCAAAAGCTTTTTTATTTCTTGTCTCTAATTATATTATGGGATAACAAATTATAAGGTTTCAAACTTTTTTAGAATTCTACGTTCTAGTGTTCAACTTTTTAAAAATTTTAATTATCTAAACTTTTAAAAATCAGACAACTTATATCAAAACTTCGTTTCTGTTAATATTTTACTAGCGTGGTTGATAGGAGCACATGAAGGCTAACGTTTGGAAGGAATTCGTGGCTCTTCATCTTCGTCTTTGTCACCTAGTTTTTAAGTCTCCTATAGCGAACACATTGGTAATCATGTATTTGAAATATGGTCACTTATTTGATGCTAAAAATCATGTGAGGAAGAAGATTACAAGTAGTCTCTGCAAATGTTAGTCTTCGTGTGTTCTACCATATTAGCAAAAGGTTAACAGAGACAACTTTTTGAACATAGTTGTCCATATTTAAAAAGTTTAAACACTTAATTGAAAACTTTAAAAGGTTGGACACTAAAATGGAAAATTTAAAAGAGTTTCACACTTTATAATTCATTATCCATTATATTATTATTATAGCTTTTGTTTTGTGCTATATTTCTTCAAAATATGTAGTTCTTATTGAGAAAAATGTTGGTCACATGGTTGCATTGTAGTTCTAGTTACAATCAACCATTACTGCAGAAATGTTTCTTGGTATTGTAGTTAGCTGTTTATACTATTGTGGGAAAATATAATCTGTTTAATTATGTCAATCTGGTACTAATTATGTCCATAACATTAGGAAAGAGTATCTCATAAATTATGGGATCTAACAAATCTGTACAAATTTATTTCCTATATTGTACTAGGGTTAGCCATTCCTTTCCTTGTACTCTGTTTTTTTGTATTTATCAAAACAGAGTATTTTTGCCAGCCTTCATTGCTGGTTATTTCTACTTCTTGTGAAAGGCCTTAATTGCTTAAACAAAAGGTTTTTAGTGTCACAAGTTGTAGAGACAATAGCTGCATCCTAAATAGAGGAGGTTGTTCAACAACCTGGAGAACTCCAAAGAACACTCATGCTGGAACCACAGGTTATGGACAACTTAGCTATGGTGTCTAGTGATATCAATAAATCAACCATAAACATGGAAAGAGAATCCTTCTTTAAGACTAGAAAGACTAATCAATCAAAGGCTCAAAATCGTGACAATTTGTGGTTCACTTATTGCAAGAAGGCATGCCATACGCATCAAAAATGCTGGAAACTTCATGGAAAGCCTCCAAGCAAAGAATGGGGACAAACAAGTCCATGTTGCTAAAACAGTGAATTAACACCGTAAGAGCCAAGCAATCTCAGCTAAGAAGGGATTGAGAGGGTGAGATCATTTATTAGCAACCCTAAACACCCATCAGGCACTTATTCTTTGGCATATTTAGGTGAGTTTCATTCTCTGTTGGATTAGATGTCTCAGGTACAACCTTTGTTAACTCTTGGGTCATGGATTCCGGAGCTACCGATCATATGACTCATTCACCAAATGTTTTTTCATCTATTCCCCATGTCTTACTAGTATAAAAATAGCTATAGCTGATGATTCTTTGACAACTGTAGTAGGTGTGGGAGATGTTAAAATAAGTCCACTAATTCTAAGAAATGTCCTTCATGTCTCTAAATTATTTACAAATCTTATCTTTATACAAAAACTCACTTAAGATTTATGTTGCAATTTGTTTTTTTTGGTCAAAGTTATTGTGTATTTTAGGACAAGGATTTTAGGAAGATGATTGGACATGCTAAAGAATGGGATGACCTTCCTTAACTTGAAGCACCGAGTTAATAAAAAAATTTTAAGGGAAGATTACTTTGTTCTTTTATTTCAGAATTTATTTCCTCCAATAAAGAAAAAATTGACTTTATCATCACTGACTTGGACATCCATCTTTTAGGATTATTATAATTCTATTTCCTTTTTTGTTTAAAGGTTTAGATGTGACCATTTTTATTGTGAAGTGTGTGAACTTGCTAAACACAAGTGTAAATCATTCCTAATTAGTAATAAAAGAATCTCTACTCCTTTTTCTCTCATCCCACAAACACACATCTTATTGCCCTTGGATCTAGTTTCCTTTGGTTTTGACTTTGGACAAGGACAAATGATATACACCCAAATACTCTAGGAACAAGATTGTTAGTAGTTTGTAGTGCGGGGTAGAACGTTGAGAGTTTTTCCATGGAACTGTTAAATCCTAAGATCTTAGAAGGAAAACAATTTATGAGATGAGTTTCTGTAAGAACAGCTTTCCCCTAAAAAAATTTAGGCATATTGTTTTGAAACATAAAGGCTCGAGTTGTTTCAAGGAGATGATAGTTTTTTCTTTCTGCTACCCCATTTTGTTGTGAGATATTGACACAAGAGGACTCGTGGATTATCCCTTCCTTTTGAAAGTATGGGGTTAGAATTTGATTAAAATAATTCCTGAGATTATCCGACCGAAACCTTTTGATGTGGACTCCAAAATGATTTTCAACCATGGAACAAAAATTTGAAAGAACAATATTAACCTCATATTTGTGTTTGAGAAGAAACAACCAAGTGACATAAGTACAATCATCAATGAATGGGACAAACCATCTATCCCCAAAGATATTAGGAATAGGAGAAGGGTTGCAGATATCACTATGAATGAGATAAAAAGGAGTAAAGCTTCTCTTATTACTAATTGGAAATGGTATACGCTTGTGTTTAGCAAGTTCACACACTTCACAATAAAAATGTTCAACATCTAAACCTTTAAACAGAGAAGGAAATAGAATTTTAATAATCCTAAAAGATGGATGTCCAAGTCGATGATGATGTAGCCAAAATTTTCTTTTATTGGAAGAAATAAATTCTGAAATAAAAGAGTGGTAATCTGCTCTTAAAAATGTTTGATTGTCTCGGTACTTCAAGTTAGTATAGGCCGTCCTGTTCTTTAACATATTCAATCATCTTTCCTGAATCCTTGTCCTGAAATACTCAATAACTTTAATAAAAAAACTATATTACAACATAAATGTTGAGTGAGTTTTTGTATAAAGATAAGGTTTATGGATAAGTTAGGGACATGAAGGACGTTTCTTAATATTCGTGAAGGACTTAGTTTAACATCTCTCACACCTGCTACAGTTGTCAAAGAGCCATCATTTATAGCTATTTTTCTACTATTAGGACATGAAGATTAGGTAAAAAAATTTTTGGTGAATGAGTCATATGGTCGGTAGCTTTAGAGCAGAGTAGTTAATAGCGGGCGATCGCGGCGCTATCGCGGAGGAGCGGAGCGGCGCGGCGCGGATCCGCTACAGAG
>JAOQMQ010000003.1:23456495-23481799 GCA_027563845.1 Erythroxylum subrotundum
TTTGTTACTTATTCCTTTGCCATTCCAAGTTTATATTTTTTGTTACTTATTCCTTTGCCATTCCAAGTTTATATTTTTTGTTACTTATTCCTTTGCCATTCCAAGTTTATATTTTTTGTTACTTATTCCTTTGCCATTCCAAGTTTATATTTTCAAATCAATCACTGGCATAGAAATTCTTTAGCAGTAAACCAAACAAAGTAATATTCATTCTATTCTATTCCTCATATTTTCTATTCCTAAGAATAATTATTATATTCTTTATTTATTATAGCCTTTAAATCAAACAGGCTGTAAGGGTGATAATGTATCCGGCAGGCCTGGGTCCAAGATGGCTTGATTGCGACAAGGACAGCTCGGATTTACAAAATGACATCATTTTGTATTTGTCTTTTTGGGGTTTAGCCTGTGTAGCACAAGGTCTAATCGGGCCTAGAAAATTAGACTTGAGGTCTAGTCGATCAAAATTTGACTCATTAATTTTAAGCTAGGTTGAGTTGGATTAGGACGCACCCAGACCTAATTGACAAGCTTAATTACTGTAAGGTTTATCTATATAATTACAGGTGATAAAATATTGACAAATGATTTAGTTTTAAAATTATTTCAAAATTTTGTTGAAAAATAAAATACTATTTGATAAAGAAAAAGGATACACTTCAGCATCTCAACTAATTCTTGTATATATAAAGAGATTGTATCTTCAATTAGATGATTTAATTTTTATAATTCACCATACATTAGTTTTTCAGAAATTTGATACCGTAAGTTATAGTTTAATATATTGATTATAATAAACTAAAAATATATTTAATTAAATTAGAATGAGTTTAATATACTAATTATTATCATAATTTATTTTTATTTCCATCTTTTGTTATTATAGTGATTTGAAAATTTAATTGTTGCTAAAAATGAAAGCCTGTTATAATAAATATATTATTTTAAGCTATCTTTTTTCTTACTATTTTATAAATTTGATTGTTATATTGTTTACACTTTAATGAAAACGAACCTTTTTATTATTTTGATTAAACTTATTTTAATTCATGAAATGTGAGCCACGTAAGAAATGACATTATGTGGATTGAATCGTAAAGATGGAATAAAAAGAGAGACTGTGGCCTTGTTATATTTGCTCATCTATACACTTACATGTTCCTTTTTCAATAAAATCTCACACAACGTACACATGAGAGACCACTATCAAAACCATAGCCACGACCACCATGTTTGATGTTTCTTTCTTCTTCCACACTTACATATATTTATTCACTTTCCAATTTATACATGTCTTAACATTCCCACTTACCTTTTGTGCTCCAAATCCACCGGAAATATCCGGAACTTGTTGCTCTTCGTTAGATCCTCTTTCTTCTTGCTTTTTATGATCTGGTTACTTCTTGTTTGAGTTTAACTTTACGAAAGTTGTATTTTTAGTGATCTCCGGTATATTTCCCCCGAAGCCATACCTAGGTCACGATAAGCTGATCTGGGGTCCTTCTGATACTGGAGATTTCACAGTAGCTTTTACTTACTCCATGATCATGGATAAGGACGACGCCCCGCCTCGCGGGGTTTGGCAGGAAATATGGCAATGGTAGGGCCCCTAACGCATCCGATCCTTCCTCTGGCTCCTTGTTCACGATCGGCTACTCACTAATCAACAGAATCCGCAGGCATATCACCACAGATGGTTCTTGCTATCATTGTCGCCTAGTCGAATCCTCTATTCATGTAATGCACGATTGCGTCAAAGCCTGCCAAGTGTGGAACACTTTCCCTTCACACGTTCTTACTCACAATTTTTTCACTATGCCGGAGCAAGAGTGGCTCTTTAATAATCTCCAGTATCACCGTCAAGTCCAAGGGCACGACTGGGCGATCCTGTTTGGAATTACTTGTTGGTTCTTATGGACATGGCAGAATATGATCATATTTGATGACCACTTTACTTGGCCTTCCTCATCAGACTTTTTCATCTTGTCTTATGCAGGTTTGATCCAAAAGGTAGCTGAGTGGCGAAATCGAGCGAATACTGACACCTGCCCTCGTTAAAGGCATTTTATCGGCTGGAGCAAACCTCCAACGGGATGGGTGAAACTCAACACTGATGGAGCTAGCAATCGCACTTTGTCCACAGGGCCTGCTATGGGATAATGCAGGCAACTAGCTTGGAGGGTTCACACAAAATATTGGCTGGTATTCACCTATGTCCGCGAAACTCTGAGGGGTTTTTACTGGGCTCACACTTGCGTGGGATCTGGGATATCGCCGGATCGACCTTGAAGTGGACTACACAGTAGTAAGTCATATGCTTTCTTCAGCCGCCAGCTGGTCCAAGGCCCTCCACCCCATCGTTCAAGGCATCCATGAGCTGCTTACCTAGAATTGGACTGTTGCACATCGATATATCTATCGAGAGAGCAACAGATGCGCCGATTGGCTTGCCAATTATGCCAATCATTTTGATATTGGGGTCACTTATCTTGATTCTACACCCATTGGGTGCCACCCTATCCTTCTAGAGGATATGTCGAGAACCTGCTTCCCTCGACTCATTTTGTAATCTGTTTCGGTAGTTTCGTTTTAACTTCCTTCAAATCATTGAAGATGGTTGGTCAAATCAGCTCAGGGGCACTCCTATGTTTCAGGTAGTGTCCAAGCCTAAACTTATCAAAAGAGCCCTCAAATCCCTTAACTCGAGTCAAATAAGAGATGTTAGTGTGCGTATGGAGAGATGTGAGGCCAATCTCAACTATCTCTAAGAACAGATGCAGCTCGACCCCCAATCTGCCCTTTTAAAAGACAGAGAGACTGAAGCCATCCATGATTTATTTAGAGCGCTTAGAGATCAGGAATCATTTTTCAAGCAAGCTTCCCGTATTAAATGGCTTACCGAAGGGGACAGAAACACAAAATTTTTTCATCAGTCCCTCATTGCTTATAGAAATAGGAATTCTATTCACTCCTTACAATTGGCCAATAGTACACGACTTGTAGGGTTCAAAGAGATTCAGGATCAGTTTTTGGCCCATTTCCAGAATTCAATAGGGAGCTCTAAATCTCTTCCTTCTTCTCAAGAGTTTGCGGCCTCACTCTTTCCACTTCCTTTACTTGCCATTCTTACTAACCCTCTTATAGCTGAAGTTTCTGATCAAGAGATATATAAGGTCTTTCATTCCTTCAATCCGAACAAGGCCCCAGGCCCTGACGGTTTTAATGGGTTTTTTTTCAGACAATCTTGGCTAATTATAGGACAGGAAGTCACTGCGGCTATTAAGAACTTCTTTGAGCATGGGAAACTTCTTAAGGAGCTTAACTCTACCTTTATCTCCCTCATCCCTAAGACAGCTCAACCCACCACAGTGCAAGATTACAGACCCATATCCTGTTGCAATTTTCTGTATAAGATCATTGCTAAGATCATAGCCAATAGACTTCGACCTGTTCTTCCCCACATTGTTAGCCATAACCAAAGTGCCTTTGTTCCAAATCGTCACATAGGTGATAATGTTTTGTTGGCTTAGGAAATTCTTAGAAATTATCACCTCTCTAATTGTCACAAGCGTTGTGCTTTCAAAATAGACCTAAAAAAAGCCTATGACACCGTTCATTGGGAGTTTCTAATCAATGTTTTAGTATCCATAAGTCTCCCTAGGCAATTTATTGCTTGGATAACAGAATGTATTTTGTCCCCGTCTTATTATGTCCTCATTAATGGTACCCTTTCCAAGTTCTTTAGAGGTCAGTCGGGTCTGAGGCAAGGTGACCCTTTATCCCCTTTCCTTTTCATTTTAAGTATGGAAGTCCTCTCTAGAGGGTTGAACAAGGCTTTAGATATCCCTTATACTAATACCATTGGAGGTGTAAATTGCTAAAACTAAACCATCTTCTTTTCACTGATAATCTTATGCTCTTTTGTCATGCTGATTTGGATTCTACGACTTCTTTGCTTGATTGTTTGCGGACCTTCTCCCAATTGTCTGGTTTGGAACTGAATCCTACAAAAAGCCATTTTTTCTTATCCCCTGAGGCGCATAACTTGACTCCTCAAACTGAGTTGTTGTTTGGCCTTAAGAGAGGTAGTCTCCCCATTAAATATCTGTTGGTTTCTCTCATTACTGGAAGGTTGTCCCGTAGGGATTGTAGTCCTCTTTTGGAAAAAATTGACGCTAGGATCAACAAGTGGACTAATAAAAGTCTCTCCTATGCTGGTAGGCTTCAGCTGATTATCTCAGTGCTTTCTTCCTTTCAAGTTTATTGGTCTTCCATGTTCATTCTTCCTTCTTCTATCCTTAAGGAGATAAAGGCTAAACTTAGGAATTTTCTTTGGTCGGGGCAGGGATCCTCCCATTCTAGTGCTAAGGTCAAATGGTTTGACATATGTAGATCAAAAAAGGAAGGTGGTCTTGGGATTAAACACTTACCAACTTGGAATACTGTGCTTCTTGGAAATAGGATTTGGATTTTATTTCATGACCCTGAAGCTCTCTGGGTGAAGTGGGTACACTCTATAATCCTTAGGAGAGGGAATTTTTGGAGTATCCAACCTCCTAGCAATAGTTCATAGAGTTGGAGGAAAATTTTAGCTGTTAGGGATAAGTTAGGGAATCAATTCCAAATTAGGATAGGGAATGGAGCTTCTGCTTACTTTTGGCAGGACCCTTGGCACCCGAGAGGTATTCTCCATCATTTCTCTACTGCTAGGGCCGTTAATGGTTCTGAGTTGAAAATGATGGCCACAGTTTCAGAGGTGATCAGGAATAATAGGTGGAGCTGGCAAGAGGTAATAGGTGATACATTGGGCATCCTGGAACCACTCCAATACCAACCGATCATCTCTCAACAAGATAGTTTGGAGTGGTTGGCAGGGTCAGTGACCCAACCTGTCTACACTAACAGTTCAGCTTATTCCTTTTTAAGACCCCCCAACAAAACACCCCTTGGCATTCCTTGGTGTGGTTGAAAAAGAACAACCCACGTTGTTCTTTCATCCTTTGGTTGGCCTTTTGGGGCAAACTACAGACAAGAGACAAAATTCCTTACTTCCATACTCCCAATTGTTGTTCCTTATATATCAATGCCAATGAGACAGTTGATCATTTATTTTTTTACTGCCTTTACTCCAAATCTATTTGGACTTATTAACTATCCTACTTCCATATCACCCTTCCTCCTCATCTCAACCTCTATACAATCCCTTCTTGGCTTAGCTTCCCACACAATATCAGAACTTTGAATCCTAATGTACTTCCTATTCTCCTTTCTGTGGCAGTTTACTTTCTGTGGAAAGAAAGGAATGCCAGGACGTTTAAAGATGAAGCTATGGGGATGGATGGCTTGAAAGCTAGAGTGATCACTCTAGTACAGGAGCACCTCAGAGCAAACACCGAGGGCAGGTAAGGAAAGAGAGGCTTATAGATTTCTAACATCTTCTTGAAGGTTTTGTTTCAGGTGATAGCAAAGACATTTTGGGAGGTAGGATTCAGCAGCTCTCCCCTCTGACTGAGAGCACATTCAGTCACCATCTCTTCGAATACCATCATCAGCATCAGTTAGGTATTCCTCATTGCCAAGGTAGCAGCTCACTCAACAAGTTTTTATTGAGTCAACAGGAGCAACTGCAACATCAAGTGGAGAAGTAGCCTTCAAAAGCATAGAAGGCATTACTCATTTTGGCAGGTAGAGAGGTTTGCTTGCTGATCTCTCTTTAGCTGTGCAGATTCTGTCGAATCCCAAGGGGTGCACCCAAGATTGGGTCCTTTCGGCTTTTGGTTTGTATTAATTGCTATTTGTGGTTGGGCTTGGAGTAGTTTCTGGAATGTAGGTTTGTTTGCACTTGAGTTGGAATTTTAGCTTACCTAGTTCTTGTGTTGTTTAGCATGCAGGACTATAGAAGGGATCTTGTTATTTTTTGTTTGTATGTTCATTTTGGATTTGAGTTTGTAGTTGGTACAAGCTCGAGATGTACATAATTTCTTTTAATGAATATATTACTGCTGATTTAACAAAAAAAAGTTGTATTTTTAGGGAAATGAGGGTACAACCTAAAATTAAACAAGTTGTAGACATTATGATTACACATAGGTTATCTTGGCATCGAATTCATGTCTAAGTTACACAATTTAGGAGTTACGTGACTGCAACCAAAACTTCGCTATATGGTAGCCATGTCCGCTTTGTTGGGGTTGTTCCAAAACATTGATAATATTATTATGCAACGTCTAACGTTTTTATTACACTTTATTATCATAACATTAATAGTGTTCCTTAAATTCATGTTTTTTAATTGCTATTGTTATAATATCCTTAATGTTATTATTTTTCAGTATATATATACCCACTGTGTGTTGGTTTTTTTAATACATAGACGCACAATGTTACACTCTACTCTCTACCTTCGTTAACCACACACCCCTCCCTCCTTCTCTTTATATATAAAGAGGTGCATAAGAAGCTTATAACATCTTAAAACATCATTCTTTTTGTCTCAAGGCTAGCGTAAAGGAGACAAATTCACCGTTGGAGAACCATACGACATAAACACACCCATCTTCTTCAAATATGATCTCTTCTTGGATCTTCTGCTTAATTCTTGGAGACAGTTTCTACTCCGCCTTTTGGAGTGCACTGAAGCTGGTGGAGAAAGCTTTAATTCTGGGGTCGGATCTCGTTGTCCTGCTGCACTGTAGAGGGTAAATTTTTGACTTAAGGCAGTGATTTTTCAAGACGTCTTGCATTTAAATAAGTCGTTCCAATTTTATTCATCTGCTATTTTCGCTAACAATCTAAGTCAGAAAATTATTGCAATGCTACTGTTATTCGAAAAAAATTATTTGTTGCGTTACTACTGTTTTCAGAAATTATGTTGTTCTACTTGCTCTTTGTCAGGATATTTTCTATTCTTGCTATTATTTTCAGAATTGCTACTTTTGTTGGAAATTACTGCGTTTTAGCTACTACGTTAGTCGAAATACTGGTTGCTCTTGCTGTTGTTCTCTTCGTATTATTTGATTATTTTGTGTTAGACATCTTTGCTTTCGGATTTAATATGTTGTTTGCGAATAAGACCAACGTAGGTTCTGCACTTACTGGTCCCCACATCGGTTCTGCCCCTATCACTGTAGCCCAAAGGATTATACCTGATCGAACTAGATTAGAGCCTCTAGATGGGAGAAATTTTAAGCGATGGTTTGAGAAAATTCTATTTTACTTTTAACAATACGAAATCGATTATGTACTATTTGAAGAAATTCCTACCGTACCGTTAGGGGAGTGTTGCTCAACTATATAATAAACTCATTGTTTGATATCTACTGCAAGTAAAAAACTGCCAAGGAAATTTGGGATGCTTTAGAAGTGAAATATGAGACGGATGATGTCGGCACTAAGAAATATTCAGTTGCTAGGTGGTTAAAATTTACTGTTGTTGATGATAAGCCCATAATTACACGAGTATGAAAACCTAGTTGCTGAAATCCTTGCTGAGGGTATGAACATGTGAGCTGTTCCAAGCTAATGCCTTTATTGAGAAACTACCTGTCTCATGGAATGAGTATAAAAACCAGTTAAGGCATAAGAAGAAAGATATAAAGCTTCAGGAGTTGATATGGCATATAAATATTGAGGATGCCAATCGTACACAAGATAAGACCAAATCACTAACCCTTTCCCCTATTATTAAGGCTAATGTGACAGAACATAGAAATGCAAATAACTTCAAGAAGAATAGTGGAAAAAACAAGTCTTTCAACAACAATAAGCAGGATCAGTTTAAGCGCAAAATGATTGATGGTGACTGTTGGTGGTGCCACAAGCCAAGCCATCTTGCTTCTCTTCACTAAGCTAGAATCAATCATGAGAAGAAGGGCCAAGGACAAAAACCACGATAGTTCGAGAAAGGAAACCAAAGGGGATACCAATGAGGTAACTAGAAGGATTTTGATAAGCCTCAAGCTAATACGGTCGAAGCTACTGATGATGAGGAGATCATTACTGCTGTGGTGTCCGAAGTCAACCTCGCTGGAAATTTGGTTGAGTCGATCGATAACACAGGAGCCATACGCCACATCTGCACTAGCAAGGACCTGCTCAAGGAGTTGAATGATGGTGCTGATGGTGAATTCGTATACATGGGCAACTCCATTAGAGTTCCTGTCCAAGGAGTTAGGAAAGTCACTCTCAAACTCACTTCTGGAAAGGTGTTGGTGTTAGAAAATGTTTTATTTTTTCTTGATGTTCGTAGAAACTTGATTTCTGGAGCATTACTTAAAAAAGCTGGTGTTAAACTTACTTTTGACTATAATAAGCTAATTCTTACTAAGAATGAGAACTTTGTTAGTAAAGGATTTTGTAATGGATATTTGACGTTGAAATGAATGCATCTACTTCTTCTGCTTATATAGTTGAGTCTCTAGACCTATGAGACTCTATACTTGGGCATGAGAATGCGAGGTCAATTAAAAGGACGCAAAGTTTTAACTTATTACCTATCTCGATCACTGACTTAAAAGGTTTCTTAAAGTGTTTAGCCTCAACACAAATTTGACATGAAGCGCATACAGATTTGGGTGGTTTTAAGAATAGTGTGAGTACAGGAGGCAAGAGATATTATATTACTTTTGTGAATGATTGTTCTCAATTTGCTAAGGTTTACTTATTGAAAAATAAAAGTGATGCAGAGGAAGTGTTTATGAAATATAAAGCTGAGGTTAAGAACTAATTAGAAAGGAAATTTAAGAGATCAAGATCTGTTCGAGGTGGTGAGTATAATACTAATTTCCTTGCTGATTATTGTGGAATGGTTGAGATTATTCGTAAGCTTTCAGCTCCTTATATACCTGAACAAAATGGAATAGCCGAGAGGAAAAATTGAACACTCAAGGACATGATAAATGCAATGTTGTTTTCCTTAGGATCACTGGATTTTATGTGGGGGGAAACTATTTTTTCAGCTTGTTATGTTCTAAATAGAGTCTCTCATAAGAAACAAGATCAAACCCCTTATGAAATTTAGATATCCACTTAACTTGCATTTTTTTGAAAGTGTAGGGGTGTCTTACTAAGGTTACTCTACCTGAACATAAGATGAAAAAAATTAGGCCTAAGATCATTGATTCAATTTTTGTGGGATATGCCTCTAATATTGCTGCGTATAGATTTATGGTTAAGGAAGAGGGATCTAACACCTATGGACCAATTATGGAGTCAAGAGATGTAATATTCTTTGAGGATATATTCCTATAAAAGTGAGTGTGCAAGTTCCTAGAGAGTCTGTCCCTAGTTCCTCTACTAATGATGACATAGAGGAAGAGGAAAATATTGAACTAAGGAAAAGAAAAAGAGCTAGAGTACCCACCAATTTTGGTTCTGACTTTATTACTTCCTTTGTGGTGAAAAAACCTGAGGAGATAGATGAAAGTTTTGTGGTGACTTATATTATTAAGAAAGATCACAAAACTTATGAGGAAGCAATGAGATCTATGGATGCTACATTTTGGAAGGAAGTCATAAATAGTGAGTTAGAGTCAATCATGTCTAATAAAACTTCGGTTTTAGTTGATCTATCTCGAAGGTGTAAGCCTTTAGAGTGTAAGTGGATTTTCAAAAAGAAATTGAGACTTGAAGGAACCATTGAGAAGTTTAAGGCAAGACTTGTAATTAAAGGCTTTAAACAAAAGGAAGGGTTGGACTTTTTTAATACTTACTCTCCTGTTACTAAAATTGCATCTATAAGGATGTTGTTTGCTATTGCCTCGGTATTTAAGCTTTATGTGCACCAAATGAATGTTAAGACAACTTTCTTGAATGATGATCTAGATGAGGAAATTTATATTGTCCAGCCCGAGGGGTTTAGAGTGCCTAGTCAAGAACAAAAGGTATGTAAGTTGGTTAAGTCTTTGTATGGATTTAAACAAGCTCCCAAACAGTGGCATGAGAAATTTGAAAGTGAGATTTTCAAACATGGTTTCACCTCTTATTTTGCTGATTCTTGCATTTACGTGAAATCTGATATCAATGGTTTTGTGATCATAACTCTTTATATGGATGATATGTTTATTTTTGGTACTAGTTTTTCTGTCATTGATGCTATAAAAGTTTGCTAAAGTCTTCCTTTGATATAAAAGATCTTGGACTTGTGGACTTTATTTTGGGAGTTAAATTTGATAGGATAGAAAATTTTGAAAAAGTTTGGTACTATGATGATGATCCAATCAAGACTCCCAATGATGCTAGTGTTGCTTTAAAGAAAAATTTTGGTGATAGTGTGAACTAAGCTGAGTATGCTAAAATTCTTGGTAGTGTGATGTACTTGATGAACTATTCTCGTCCTGATATTGCATACTATGTGAGTAGACTTAGTAGGTATACTCATAATCCTAGTCAAGAGCATTAGAATGCATTGATTCGTTTGTTGAGATAATTGAAAGGTACTATGCATTATGAATTATCTTTTGGTGGTCATCCTTCTGTATTGGAGGGGTATTCTGATGCTAATTGGGTTACGGAGAGTGATGATATATACAGTGGTTGTGCTTTTACCTTGGCAGGAGTTGCAGTGTCTTGGAAATCATCTAAGCAAACATATATTGCGAGATCAATAATAGAGGTTGAGTTTATGGCTTTGAAGCTGGCAGGACGGGAAGCTGAGTGGCTAAGGAATCTCTTAGCAGATATCTTGCTTTGGGAAAAACTAATTCCTTATGTGTTCCTTTATTGTGATTGACAGGCTGTCATTCATGTTGCTAAGAACAAGACATATAATGGCAAAATTAGACATAGTAGATTAAGACATAAAATTATTTGTACTTTAATCAGACATGGTTTAATTTCTCTAGAATATGTCAAGTCAAAGAGAAACTTAGTAGATCCTTTTACAAACACTTTGAGTAGGAAACTAGTTTCAGAGCATGTTAAAGGGATGGGGTTAAGCCCAATTGTATAGTAATCTCGTGATGGATACCCATCTTGGGAAACCAAGTTCAATAGGTCAAACGAAGTTATATGGTGACTACATACTTGTACATTGTCTATGGAAAATACTGAGATACATTTAGTTGTTGAATTACACCCTTAGTATGGATTTACTGCATTTGATGAGGTTGGATTGTTTAATCCTTAATGAGTTCCATAGCAAAGTTTGGGTGGTGTGAGTAGTACACACTTGACGGACTCACCTATGTGATTATAGGGGGTAGCCACCCTCCTATGAGAGTATTTGGGCTATCTCTCTAGAGCGATCGTAAGACCATGGCATTTTGAGGCTATTTATTTCTCTAGTAGGTTATGTCTTTGATTTTCTTGGACACCAGGTTCAAGACTTAGTTCACCTAGTTGTTCTTTAATCTTTCTCCTAAATTGTTACAGTTTGTTTATCAAGTTTTGGACCAAGTGGGGGATTGTTGGTATTGTTCCAAAACATTGACAACATTATTATGCAACGTCCATCGTTTTTATTACACTTTATTACCATAACGTTAATAACGTTCCTTACATTCATGTTTTTTAATTGCCATTGTTATTAGACCTCCAATGCTCTTTTTTTTCATTATATATATACCCACTGTGCGTTGGTTTTTCAATACACAAATGCACAATTCTACACTCTACTTTCTACCTTCGTTAACCACACACCCCTCTCTCCTTCTCTCTATATATAAAGAGGTGTAGAAGAAGCTTATAACATCTTAAAACATCATTCTTCTTGTCTCAAGGCTAGCGTAAGGGAGATAGATTCACCATTGGAGAACTAAACGACATAACAGACACCCATCTTCTTCAAATATACTCTCTTCTTAGTTCTTCTATTGAATTCTTGGAGATAGTTCCTACGCCGCCCTTTGGAGGGCACTGAAGCTGGTAGAGAAGGCGTTAACCCTGGGGTCGGATCACGTTGTCCTACTGCACCGTAGAGGGGGAATTTCTGACTTAGGGCAGTGATTTTTCACGACACCTTGCATTCAGATAAGTCATTCCAATTTTACTTTTTTGTTATTTTTGCTAACAAAATTTACCTCCTGAAGATAATAACCGTTTCGATATCCTCTTACTTGTTGGCAACGATCGTCTCTTCTTATTGTTTAGGTAAAAGAATTTGTTTGTATTAAAAAAATATTATAATGAACAATTGTAGTAACTATATAGAAATAAATTGAGGATTAAGAAGGTTCTGACTATTGCAACCAATTACTAGAAGAAGTTAAATGTGGTGCCCTATAGGTCAACATATGGTCATAATTGTCTTAAGAGTTGTTACATTCAAGATGCTTTGTTAACTATTTGTGTTAGCTGATGTATAGATAATTAGAAGGTTAAATTTTATTTAGATTATTGGGTTATTCTTATTCTCTTATATTCATTTGTTCGTTTATATAAGTGTTGAGCTGCCCTTTAATACGTTTAAAAAGGTTGATAAGATTACCAAATAGGTGGTCAAACAAGGTTTTAGGGAGGCTTTGATTCAATTCCCTGATTATATTCTTGAAGAGGTCATTAATTATATAGCCCAAGTTCCACCCATGGTGTGCCATGTAACACCAACACTTTTAAAGACAATATGGTTTTGTAATGCCCTATTAGTTTTTTAATAGAAAATGACCCTAGGGGTTGTAGGTGATAACTAATGAAAAAATATAAAGCTAAATGATAGTTTACAAAAATGAAAAAAGGTATAAATTATTGGGGATTCAATACAATTGGCCTTACTTTTATCAAATCAAATAAGGTCATAACCCATAATTTTGATAACAACAAAATATATTGCAACTAATACATTTACTTTTGGTAATATTACTAGCTCTATTACAATGAAAATAATCAATATATGAAAAATGAAGTTCAATAGAATGACAAAGGGAGCAAAGGAGCTAATTGAACAAATTAAAAATTAAAAGATAGAGAAAATGAATAAGTGGCATACAAATTCAACTTTTAAAGAAATTTAAGTGAAGAACTAAAAATAACAAAGAATCCAACGCATTAAGATTGAAATAAATTATTATAATCATTTTTATAATCTCATTTTGGACATTTTAATGAATTAGGGGTTCAATCATTGTGTGATTATTTTTATAATACATAATGTATAAATCCTTTTATAATCAAGAGAATATTTGTTTTGATCTTTAAATTTTTTTTAGGAAACTTTTGTAATGATTTTGAATCATGATTTTATCAAACCGGTATATTTTTATCTTTGAAAAGACTTAGGAATTGAAGTTTTCAACTTGGTTTCTAATTATGTTTGGCTAGCCAAATAAAGGAGAAAAAAGTTACATAATTGGTGTTGTTTATTAGGCTAGGGAATATGCTAGCTGAAGGTAGGTGTCTCGTTAGTTAAACATGGCTAGAAACTAGTTGTAATAATAACTAGTTTATGTGTCTAACTACCATTTAGGTTAGTTTTGGTTATAAATAGATCACAAATGAGTTGTAGGAAAATTTTTTGACATATTAAAGAGTTGCTAGGAGCATTGAGAGGCTAGAGAGTGCATGTTGAGACTTTGAACATTAGTGTGAGTAAGTAGGGGAGGTTTTAAGCTATATATGATTAAGGTTTTAAGCTATATATGATTATGTAATTATGAAAATTAGGGACATTATTTGTGTACATTTTGTAAGGATTCCTCTTAAACTTAAACAAGATTTGCAAAGGATTTTCTTCACTTATGACAAAGCAAGACGTTTGTAAGGGTTCCTCTTTATCCCCGAGAAAGAAGATATTATATGAAAAGTTCATTTTCATCCGTTAAAGGAAAAAGATAGTGAATTCCATGTGGAGTTTAGAGAGTGGACATAGGCCAAAGGTTATTTAGTCCAACAACTATAAATGTCTCTCTTTCCTTATTATCTTTTTTTTATTATTATTATGTTTTTTTTATGATTGGCTTATATGAATTTTTCATATAATCAATTATTAGAATATACAATTCATTCATTAGTTTAAAATAGATTAAAAAATCAAACACAATTAACCCCCTTTCTTGTATGGCATCTAAGAGCCAATAATTGAGATAGACTGAGTTTCATTCATTATGTAGAAATTTTTAGCAAAAATTTAGTAAAGCTCACTATGAAAAATTTTGATTCAATTTTTAGCTATGAGGACCAAGATATCAATATTACACCATTTCTTAATGGAAATGATTACTTATTTTTGAGAACTAGGATGAAAGTCTTATTTATGATCAAAGATTTTGATTTATAAGATATGGTAGAGAAGAGTGAGTTGAATAGAAATGACAGTATACTCATTATATTAAATAGTAAGTTAATATACATTTTGTTTTTTTGCATTAGAAAGGTATATACTTTCCAAAGTTTTAATGTGTCAAAATGCCTATAATATTTGACACACATTTGATGTTACATATGGTAACGATTATTACAATGATTTTTTTGTTAATAATATTATTCATAATTTTGAACAGAATTCAAATGACAATTAAGAATGGAGTGAAAAGAAAGAGAAGGAGGACCAAAAGAAAAAGAGAGCACTATAAGCCATTTGGAATGATGCAAGCAATTCAAAAATTAAAGAATCAAATAATAAGGTGGCTTACATGTGCTTTCTGACTAATAATATTAAGGTATCATCTTTCTCAAATTCTTATGGTGATAGTGACAATTGCATTGGTCAACTTTCATATGATAAGTTAGTTAAATCCCTAAAAACTATGAGTATGGATAGGAAAAAACTATCTTCCAAGTATAAAGAGGTTTTAAAAACCTTAGATGCACGCATGATTGAGAGTGATAAATTAAAATGTGATATGTATAACATGGTAGATTCTAAGAGTGTGGTTGTTACCAATGATAACGATCATGATTTGTTGCATGAAAATGAGGCATTAAAGAAGGATAACAATAGCCTCAAAGAGTCATTATCTAAATTCATTATGGGTATAAAAAAATTAACATACTTGAACCCTAAAAGAGCTTTAAGATAGGCACGCAATTGGGCTTCCCTTATGGAAGTGCACCATCCAATGTCAAGATAATTTTTGTAAAGAGCAAGCATTTACATTATAATTTGTGCCGGAATCATCATATAAGCATCTAAAATCCAATTCTTGATATGAAAACTTTAATTCTCTTACATAATCTTCTAAGTCCTAAGGAAAATAAAAATTCCAAGTATTTATGTATGAGTTACATTCTAAACCTAGAAGGCGTACAAGGTAAAATAGCTAATTTTTATACAAAACCACATTAATAAACATGAAATATTCTTTTAATTCAAATAGGTCACTTAAATACCATAAGGTTATTTAAAAATATCATAATCATCATAGGTACTATACAATCATTTGTGATATGTCTGTAATTCTTATAGGTCTTAGTTACACTAAATAAGCATGTCAACGTTAAACCATTTGTTAGGACTTATTATCAAATAAAAAGAGAGCTTTAAGTTACTATTATATCCAAAGAAGTCACGTGTATGTCACATTGTTATTAGTTACATTCATATGAATCATATACTTGAAAATCATCTTATATGAGATGTCACTTTTATGGTGATTATAAACATATGATATGTGTTAAATATACTTTACTTTTAGCATGTAGAGAGCATTATACTTGTATTTTGAGTATTTTTATAAGCTTTGCTACTCAAAAAGAGTTAGGTCATGTTTTAGGCTCTCAAAGGGAAAAAAAGAAGAAGAGTTTTTATTAAACTAAATCCGTAATCTTTCTTTTTCATCTAAGCTTGCTCCTTTTTACAAACCTATCCTCCTCCTCTCGAAACTTGTTTTTCTTCTTCAACAGCTGAAATATCTTAGAGCCTCTCTTCGAAAGTTCTTCCTCTTCTCCGCGAAAGTTCTTCCTCTTCTTGACGTTCCAGCGTTCTACCACCAGATTGTAAGTAAGTTATTTGTATTGTTTCGATTGGGTAATGAGTTTCGATTGACTGAGGGGTATTTTATCTGGGTATTTCCGATGAATTGCATCTGGGTAATTTATTTGGGTTTTTTTCGTGTGAGTATTTCATTTGTGTTTTCCCTCCCACGATGACTGATAACCAATTTAACTTCAGAAACATCAAGAAGTCCAAATGATGGTTGTTCTCTTATTCTACTTGATGCCCACAAATGATAACTCAAGACACATTTATATGCCATTGACCTCAAGGAAAACTTTAATTCTCTTCCCACCCATCATAAGTTACCAGTTGCATTGTTAGGTAAATAATAATAATTGGCTATATCTCCAATTAAGAGATGATTTGTATGTTTAAATTACACAAAATGAATGATGAGGATTGAATAGGTTATTTGAGAGAGAACTATATGATCCTTTTGGGTTAGATTAAAACCTATCACGAGAGTTTAGGAATCAAATTAATGCATTCTCAGGTTGTTTTGATTAGAAGAAGATTTCGATCAATTTGATTTAGGAATAGGGATTGCATTACTCGAGAGATAATAATATAACTACAACTTAGGAATTCTTAACAACTTAAGGATCTAGGTGATCATTAAATCAAAGTGAAATTAAAGCATAGTGAAATCTTAAGGCACATCTTACATATTTCTTATTCATTTATCTATTATTTTAATCTTAATCACTATTTTAGTTTGGTGTTTTATAAATTTATTTTATTTGAAATAAATTATCTTTAATAGTCTAAATAATTAATTTATGACAAAATAGTAATTGATAAGTAATTTTCATGGGATCAATTAATACTTGACAATGCTAGTTACAATTGCATCATGCACATGACATTTAAAAAAAATAAGTTTTTATCCTCGTTACCAAGGATTAGTTGAATAAGGCAACTAGCAAGAGCATTTTTCCCTTCCCTTCCCTTCATCAATTAAATGCTCGGGAGGTTGGTAAAGTATTCTTATTTTTATTAATAAATGGTTATTTTCGAATAGGTCCTTGATATTTTTGAATTTTATAATATCGGCCGGTATGTTCGATATTTTAGATACCGACTAGTACCGAACGGAAAATAACGGTGCCAACCGATATTAATGGACAATATGAAAAGAACGAATACTGTTATATTTTTTGCCGATCGGTATGAAATGATATTCGTTCCTTGGGACATAATTCTTAAAAAGAACACCACATATTCATAATACAGAAAATTGCAATAATTATAAATGTCATTAGTTATGACTAATACAGAAAATTGCAATAATTATAAATGTCATCAGTTATGACGCTCGTATGCCTAATAATTGCATTTACCATTATTTAGTTTGTTTGTATTTTTCTAAGATTTACTTGTTGGCCTCCGATTGTGACATTATTTCCTTAAACCCTTACAAACGCCTCCTCAGACACCCACCTTAACGTCGTCGCCGCTGCCACCATCTTAATGAGTCTAATAGCAGGGTCATACGAGAAATTCATATGGGGTTTCAAACTCAAACCCTCAAAACACGATCTCTCCCAAAACACCCTCACTCTCACCCAAACCTTCTCATACCCATCCCACCTCGGTCCCATCACCACCGCCGCCGCCGCCGGACCTGTAGCAGCCTCGGGCTCCTCCGACGACACCATCCACCTCTATGACCTATCTTCCGCCGCCTCCCTTGGATCCCTCCACCACCACACCGCTTCCGTCACCTCACTCTCCTTCTTCACTCCTCCCTCCCTCTCCTTTCCCCGTAACCTACTTTCCGCCGCCGCTGACGGCTCCGTTTGCATCTTTGACGCTGATCCTTTTGTCCATCTCAAGACCGTCAGAGCCCACAAGAAGGCCGTCAACGACCTGTCGGTCCACCCCTCTGGGAAGCTGGCGATTTCTGTTGGGAGAGACGAGTGCTTGGCGATGTTGAATTTGGTGAGGGGAAGGAGGAGCTTTTATTGTCGGTTGGGGAAGGAGGCTAGTTTGTTGAAGTTTGATCTGGGTGGTGAGAGGTTTTTTATGGTTACTGAGCAGAAAATTGGTGTTCATGAGGCTGAAGATGCGAGGTTGGTTGTTGAGCTTGAGTGTCCTAAAAGAGTTCTTTGTGCTGCGCCTGGTGAGGTTAGTATTTGATTTTCAAGCTTCATGTTTGATGATTTTGGAAATAATTGGTAAATGTTAAGCGGATGACTTGCATGTTAATATCGTTTCAATAAAAAATATCAATAAAGACTGGTTTCTTGTTACTTTAGAGATGAAGTTTGTTTCATTTAGGGCTTCTCTGGCCTTATACAAGAGATTTTCATTTGATGTAGCAAATTTCCTCCTCACATGGAAATACTTATTATTTTACTAGTCTTGTGAGAGATGTTTATAAGCTGCACAAACTTATAGGAATGGCTTTTGGTAAGAGCACAGAGAAGTTACAAACAGTATGATATGGGTTAGGTTTATTCACTGAAGATAATGGGCCTTCCAAAATGGAGTTTTCTTTCTTTAACAATTTCAAATCTTTCTTCTGTATACTGTATATCTTAGCTGTGCTTGACAAAAGAGGGTGGCAGCATAATAGACGCCACAATCATACAGTAAATTTTCTATTCAAACAAGCTATCCACAATGTTTACAAAATGCAGATGACAGGGGAAACAATGCCTTGTCTTACTAAACTCAGGACTATCAATATCTGTTGTCTATATGCTTGATCCATTGATTTTTTAATTTTGAAAATACGCAAAAATCAGTTGAGTTATTTATTTCAACCATCACAAGAAATACCCAACTTGGGAAGCTCAAGTTTTTTGTTAAGATGCTATACCAATTTTCATATCTCTAACCACCGGAAAGTCAGTGTACTTGGAAAAGACAAAACATGATACTAATAGAAGATCAATTTAAAGCACTGATTTGGGTTCTTATATTCATATTAGCTAAGTTCATTATATTTTTTAATAAGCCTTTTACATCCCTACATTTATTCGCTTTAATTTTGGCAGAATGGACTTCTGTTTAGTGGGGGTGAGGATCGGAACATCACTGCATGGGATACAAAAAGTGGTAAGAGTGCATATTGTATTGAGGATGCGCATTCTGCTCGCATTAAAGGTATTGTAATTCTGACAAGAAATGATGGTGTTGGTGCTGATGATCCATATCTATTGGCATCTGCTTCATCGGATGGGGTTATTCGTGTTTGGGATGTTCGCATGGCTTTCAAGGAGAAGCCAAATCCATTGGCTGAGGTCAACACAAAATCCAGGTTGACTTGCCTTGCCGGATCTTCTCTTCGATGTGAGTACTGTACTTGTCTAATATAGTTTCCTTCTTATTTCCTCTACTACCAAATCAGCATTACGTCTGTTATCTGGTTGCTTATTTCCTTTCTTTCATTAATACAAGTTTTCTATTGTCTTCTTTTTCTCTTTGGGCCATCCTTTTCCTGATAACCTGCAGTTTTTTGTCAACTTTTGTTCACACAAATGGCCTTCCTGGTCACGGTTTTGTTTTCCTTGATTGTACAAATTGATTGCTTTTCATTATCTATGGATATGATGGTGTACTGTAAAATCTTGCATCGATTTAACTCTCTTAAAAACAAAAATGATATGTGGAAGAGTTATAGCTTGCAAAGAGAAATAAGAACAAAGAAAAGGTAAAGAATTTTATTTTATTCGTTAGTGTTGTGCATTAGCCTTGAATACTGAAAAGAGTGACTAGCACATGTTCTTGCATGGCTATATGCATGTGCGCCCACCTACATAAACACTCACAAACTGTGTTCTAGCCATGAACTTTCAGTTTAGGTCAAAGGTTCTTTTAGAGTCAGAAAGTTTATATTTTTACCTTGTGTGCAGTGGATGTTATGTGTTCATCGTGGGCGTTAATTGCTTTCAGTTATACTTGCCTAGTGGGCTTTCATGAGAGTCAATGATGATTTATTGGTTTCTCTCATTGCCATGAGCTGTCTGATGCCATCGCTTCTGTTTTCTGTTAAAGGATACACTTTCCTGCTCTGGTGATTCAATCTTTAGTCTTCTTATTTTGCTTCTGATCTCTCACAGCTTCAAAGCGACCGCAGATGGGAAAAGCTGTTCAAAAAGAAAAGGTGGATGCAGCGGGGGAAGATTCATAGCATAAAGCAGTTGCAGAATTAGGACTTGGCGTAAACTATCTAAAACTTGATGTGTATATCACATAATGGTTGTGGTTTCTGTTGATTCCACTCAATTTTGACGTTGGAAGATTTTGTTCGTAGTTAACATCTTAGATATAAACATAGCTGGCTCCTCGATCGTGCTTACCGAGTATGCACTACGGACAATTTCGGATTCGGACTGCTTTCTTAGTAGCAGTAGTATGCAAAAACTATGTAGATTACGCGGTAAGCTGAAGACCCCTCGAAGTTGATTTTTTTTTGCATGCAATGGATTCATTTCCAGGCACCAAGTACGGATGAAAGTGAAAGAGACTGTCAAATTTATTCCCCAAGTAAATTTTAGTGGATTTACAGCTTTTAAGTAAGGTGTAGTTGAGATTGGGAGTTTAAATCATGCAAAAAGGAAAAGGTAACGTTATAAAGTTGTCTTATGGTCCAATCTCTAGTACAACTAGAAGCAGAGTGTACCGATAAATTTTATGAGGTACACCCACTAAATGTTCTTAAGCTCCTATGCTTTGTGTGTCACACTAGTCCTAAGTCTTTTCAATCGATTGTTATATTTAATGAAAATATATTAAACAATTAATAAACATTGCATGCTTAGGTTCTAACATGGTTTCCATAAAATAATTAACGTGTTCAAACTAGATTTTGTATTTCTTGCTTGGTATTTGCTGATGTTATGAATATTATATCAGTATTTGTACTAGATTTAATTCTGGTATGGTACTATATCGGTACTGATCAATACTAGGTACCGTTTCATATTATTTTTAAATTTTCTAAAATTTCAAAATAGTTCTTTAATATATTGTATTGTATAATTTATAATTTTACATCAAATTGTTTTCAAAAATCATAATAATTGAATTTTAAAATAATAATAATTTATTTATTTTTACAATATTATTTTTCACATATTTGTAAAATTATATGTTTAATTTAATAAAAATTAACTTAAATTCATATACATTATAAACACAATGTTTTTTCGTAATTACCATAATATTTAGTTTTTTAAAAAAAAATTATATTAATAAAATTAGAAATTTGTACATGTTTTATAAAACAAGCAAAACCCATAGCCCAAAAACATTTAATATCTCTAACGACCCGCACCAGTAAGGATCGATCGATCCTCAGTTGAAATCTTTGGGTAATTTTGACTTGTTTTCTTTTTCTCTTTTGAGAGTAAGTTTGGCTATGTCTTGTTGGTCAATGTTGCACTGGTTTCTTATGCCTCGCACAGAAGAGTGGAGAGTCGTTGGAGAGAGAGAGACAGAAGTGGAGGAAGAGGCGATGGTTGAGAGTCGTCGGAGAGGACAGTCGCCGAAGAGGAGAATCAAGAGAGAGAGTAACAGCAGTAGAGTAGCGTCGGGATGGGGGCTTCAAGGATTTTTTTGGCAAAATAGTCTTCCAAAACTTTAAAATTTACGGTATTGGCCGGCTTTTCAAATACCGATCGATATCAGGTGAAATTGCCGATACCTACCGGTACCGAGAACCGATACTTTTATACTCAGTTTCGTATCATTTTTCGGCAGATAAGGTACGAAACTCATAAAGTGTGATATTTGCCCCTAAGATTTACTTATAAAATATGTTTAAATTTTGGCAAATATAGTTTTTTTTAAATGCTTAATTCATTGATAAAATTGAATCCAACTCCAACATACAAGTTTAACTTGGCTAGCTAAGAAACCAACTTAATGAAGAGATAACAGTATAACTTAGCAACCATAATGTAGTCAGTATAGCTCAAGCAACTATACAATAGTGCAACTCTTAGCAGAGAAATTCTTAATGATGCAGACTCTTCCAAATTATAAATCCCATAAAATAAGCAGATAGGGACTCATTGAGCATGCCAAGTTAAAGGCTAAAGTAACAAATAGGGACTCATTGAGCATGCCAAGTTAAAGGCTAAAGTAGTTATCTTACTATATTAAGAAGTTTTTGCATCAAGTTTTCATAGGATTTTGATTCCTTTCTAAAGATTTTCTTATTTATATTACTCCATATACAGTAGACTAAGGTTCTAAAAGCCAACCTAAACATTTTTAAATCTTCTCGTCTAAAGTTTCAATTTGGATGCCCAAAATATTTTCTCAAACCATGAAGAATAGTTAAACTAAAGAACCTCTGGTCTCTGACTTGTTTTTAACTACAAGTCACAATATGAAAGAGTTAGATGGGATAATGGAAGAATCCCATACCGATTTGCTAATGTTGCTTGACTAGAGGCCCTATATAAAGTTCTTTATATGAGGTTGAAGATAACTTCTTCAAAAAGCTAGTAAATTTCTTCAGGCCTAGAGGAATTTGGAATGTACTAAGGTAAGATATCTCCAATAGCTATAACCCGGCAAGATATCTCCAATAACTCTACCCTTCATAAAAGATGAGCTTGACAGTTCCAAGGTTTTTTTTGGTTGATTAGTTCTTCCATGATGGTGTTTACAGGTATATGGAGCCTAAGAGAGTTCTTCTAGCTTGTATAGTGGACTTCTTTCATGCCAAAAGTTAAACTAGAAAAAGTTATTTTCCCTATCCCTTATCTTGTGCTTGATGAAAGGTTGAATAAATTCCCTCTCTAGTAGAATTTGCTTTAAGTTCCAAGAACAACTTTGCTTTGGCTTGATTGTACAAATGTTTTGACCTTTACGGAAATATATGTGCATCTATTAGACCCAAAACATCTCTTTATTAGAGCAAATTCTCTAAGTCTTTTTACTAATAGGATTTTACATATGAGTTTAGAGCTTGTGATGCCTAGTCCTTAACTAACTTTTAGTTTATATATTTTAGTCTAGCTTATCTAAAAATAATTTTGTCTGGAATTAGTGCCTCTCTACAGGAAATCTTGAATAATTCAATCAATTGACTTTAGTATCTCCTGTAGTATAATTAGGTGAGAAAACCAGTAAGTGTAAAGGTAACTAAGCATAGAAATCACCAGTTAGAGTCTTCCCCTATAGGATAAGAATTTACTGTGCCAATTGTTAGCTTCATCTGGATTGATTGAATGAGAGGTAGACATTCCACATAGGTTAACTTCCTTACTGTGGTTGGTAATCTAAGTATTTGATCGAAAGTTGGAGATGTTTGATACCTTTTAGTAGTGGCTATACCACTAGTTTCAACATTAACACCTATAGAGAGGAAAATTGAGCTTTTACTCGAGTTTGAGTTGAGCATAAAGGCAAGTGATATGGGACTAGTACCATAGAGATATAGTAAATCATTTGTAAACATCAAGCTAGAAATCCCAAGTCTCTTGCATTTGTAATGAAATTTAAGTTTGGTTCTCTAGAGATAGATAACTTTATTAGTCGAGAAAAAACCTATATCGTTAATGCAACAAATAAGGTAAAAGTGGATCACCTTGTCTAATTCCTTTGATTGCTTTAAATACCTCAGTAGGTTCACCATTTACAAGTTGAATAAGAGGTTAAAAGTAATATAAGCTTGCAATGAGTTGAAGATCTAGTTTAAAGCGTTAAATTCTTTTGCAAAATCAATCTTTAGGACACAACTCTTAATTTGTTTTTTCAAAGTGATAGCCCTTAAAAATATCTTAGGCAAATAGAATGTTGTCCCTAATATTTTTAATGAACAAAGACACTCTAAGTAAGGCTTATGATTTTTAGCATTATATCTTTCAGCTTGTTTGTAAGGATCTTCAAAATCAACTTATATATAACATTGCAACATGCAATTCTCCTAAAGTCTTACAAGTTAGATGTATTCGCCATTTTTGGAATAAGACATATATACGTCATATTTAATTCGGTGAATATTTTCCCCCAATTAAAGAAATCAATCACTAAGTTGATGATCAATCCCTAGTTTGATCCCATGTGCTTTGGAAAAATATTGCATTAAAACCATCTCCTCTAATGCCTTATCTAGATGGAGGTTAAAAAGAGTGCCCTTAATTTCATCTCTAGTCACATTCTTCATGGTTAGTTCATTAGATAATTGAGCTATGAATGAATTTGAGAGTGACGCCTTGATCTCCTTTAGAAGTAACTCTATAGTGGAGTTAGTGCCAAATAGCTTCTTGAAGGAAACATAGGCTAGTTATTTAATCTCTTTCTAATCATAGGTGATTAAATCACTAGCATTTTTGTAGGGATGTGATCTTGTTCTTGTTCCGTTGAGCTTGAATGACATTATAGAAGAATTTAGTGTTCTTATATCCATCCCTTGACCATTGAATCCTAAATGTTTTCACCAGTTGTAATTGGTCGTTATTAAGGGAAGTTGTATAATTACTTAGTGCTTCAGTTTTTAGCATTTTATGTTTAGGGCCTATGGGGTTAACAGAAAGGCATTGTTAGGAATTGCTAATGGCATTGCAAGCTTCATCCTTGTCCATAAGTAAATGGTTTTTATTCTTCCCCTAAATAAAATTGAGCTCATTCTTTATTACTTATAGTTTCTATTGACAGATGAAAGCATGGGAGCCCTTGGCTCAAAAGAGAATTAAATACTTGAAGGGAGACTTCGTCTTGCTCCCTGAAACTCTTATTTGGATAAAAATGGAAATGTGATAAGAAGTTAGGTAATTACAAAAGGTTGTAAAACTTAATGGGAATCCTAAGAGCCAAGCAGGGTTAACCATGAACATGTCTAGTTTCTGTCATTGAAACCATTAGCCAGATTGTTTATTGTGCAAGGTGAAAAATTACCATTAAAGCTTAGTTCAACTAGGTTTATATTCTTGATTGTAGTGCAAAGATCTTCATTCCTGTGCTTTATAAGATTATTAGAACCTTGAACTTCTAAAGCAGATGTTGTACAATTAAAATCACTAATTATAGCATAAGGGATTAAGGGGTTTAAATTTAAAAGAGATAGTTCATCCTATTTCTTCTTCATAGTTCATCCTACTTCTTCTTCTTGTAGAAATCATAATTTGAAGCATATATGACAGTAATATGTATGATTGAATGGGATTATAAGAGAAGTACTTCACAGTGTAGGATTTGGTCAAAAAAAGTCCATCTTTGAAGTTGAAAAGCCTAAGGGTAAAGAGAGATAATGATACAACTGTTATAATAAGCTCCATGGTTGCTAAGAGTTGTCCAATTTTTCTCTAAAAACCAAAGACCATTATGGAATTGGTTTTCTTTTATGTTAGTTTCTACCAAGCCTAAAATGTGGCTACTTAAGGATGAGGAAATCCTTAATGGCCTGTTTGGTACATGGGAATAGGTATTCTATTCCCACCCTATTCCTAACATATTAATAAACCTGTGTTTGGTT
>JAOQMQ010000003.1:23492453-23504993 GCA_027563845.1 Erythroxylum subrotundum
CCATAGCAAGTACAGGGAGCTTTTACTGAAGGAAGGCCTTGAGGACTCATATGTCGATAACTTTGCCCTAAAATTGCTTGCCATGCTTGAGTAGTTGCTGTTTCTAGTACATGGGAAGTCATATTTATCTTTCAGCTCCCAGATTTGGAATCTGTTGTATTCTACAGTACTCACATGTGTGAGTAGTGTTTATCCTTTTAATACAGTTAAAGAAATAAAACTCCCATGACTTCTAAACTCTGTGTACCAACGGAAGAACCATTTTATCCATATATTGCCAACCTTCCAGCCTGTTACTTCAGGACTGTATGTATCCTCGAGTGTTATTTATATGTTTACCAATGCCATGCCACCATCACAGTGGCTAGCCAGCAACTTTGGTACTTCAGGATTTTTATATTCACCGTTGAGTTTACGTATTGCTAGAATTTGGTGTCCTGATGAATTGCTTTCGACCAAGTAGGGTGGTTGCTTTCGATCACGAAGTCGCCTTTTCATAGAATGTTCGTATTATGACAGCAAGTTACATGTCCCCAGAGGATTGCATGTAACGTCTTTATCTCATGTAACAAATCGTAACTAATTCAGGAATGAAATCATTGATGGGTTTAATTTGGGATTGAAGACAGAGTTTAGGAAAGGCAAATAGAAAGATAGAGAGGAAAGAATTCACAGAAAGATACACTTCGAATAATGTTTTCTGATCTGCTCTATTAAAAATACAGCTAATAATATATAACCTTTTAGTTATAGAGGAATTAGGAAAGTAATTAACTTGAAAATAAAGAAACCTAAATCAATTGAACTACTTTGTCTGAGTCCCAGCCTAATATTACGGAAACAATAAATTACTTCCTAAACTACTTCCACAACAAGTGGGATTATTGAATGGACCTATTCCAACATTTTCCAATTGACACCACTTCCCTATTAACCACAATAGCTTCAGGCATCTTTTGAAGAATGGCTTGCACGGGCTACGTCCATGTGTGCATGGGACATATCAACTCCTCCTCCCTTCGCTTGGTCCTTGGTCCTCAAGGATAAAGTTAGGATACACTCTCAACAACTGCCGTTCATCTTCCCACGTTGCATCCTCCGGAAGTGCTCCCCTCCATTTAACGTGTATTTCTTATTTGGGTCTATAGTGGCCTTTCTACTTCACTTGTCAGCTCAGAACCTTTTCAGGTTGTGGCAATATAGGATGCTCCTCACTAGAAGGAGGCAAGCAAGGAGAAGTAACTGGAATATCACTAACACAAGGTTTCAGCTGACTTACATGGAAGACATTATGGATTCTAGACCCCTCTGGTAACTCCAATCGATAAGCAACGACTCCAACCTGTCCAATAATCTTGGAAGGACCAAAGAAACGTAGAGACAGCTTGAGCGAAGCTCGGAAAGCCACCGAAGTTTGTCGGTAAGGTTGAAGCTTAAGAAAGACATGGTCTGCCCCCCGCAAATTCTATATCGGCGATGACAGTCAGCCATGCTTTTCATTCTGTCTCCGGCTTGAAGGAGGTGAAGTCTGAGGTCTTTCAAGATGGAATCTCGTTCCTGTAGCTATGCATCCACGTCGGCTACTTTCGACGTACCAGGGACATACCTTAAAAGAGATGGTGGTGGGGTTCCATAAACTGCTCCAAATAGAGTTATTTGAGTGGAAGAATGACAAGTGGTGTTGTAGCTATATTCGGCCCAGGCCAACCAATCTTTCTATTGCTTGGGTTGAACACTAGTGAAGCATCTTAAATATTGCTCCAAGGTCTGATTAAACACTTCCATCTATCCATCCGTCTGTGGGTGATAGCTAGTGCTCATAGTCAACCGTGTTCCCTACAACTCAAACAAAGTTTTCTAAAAATTAACAATGAAAACGTTATCACAGTCACTTACAACACTTGTGGGCATTCCATGCAGATGCACAATATTCTCCATAAAAGCTTTAGTAACCCGTGGGGCATTGACGGGTGGTGCCATAAAATGGGCATACTTTGACAAACGATCTACCACGACCATTATTGTCTGAAGAAAGGGGTAGTCCTTTAACAAAGTCCATGGATAAGTCGGTCCAAATCCTAGTCAGTATTGGGAGAGGTTGTAGAAGTCCAGCCGGCATCAACGTTTCTGTTTTGTTCCTTTGGCATATTTTGCATTGCTGGAAATATTCCCTCACCGTCTGACGCATTCCAACCTAGTAGAAATCCAGTTTCACCTGACTGAGGGTTTTCTAGAAGCCAAAATGTCCCCCCGAAGTAGTGTCGTGCATCTCAGAAATAATAGCAGGAATCAAAGTAGACTGACGACTAAGGATTAACTTTTCTTCTAGGAACCACACTCTATCTCGTGATTATGCCTACGGATGTGTTTTAAATTGTTCATAGTAGTAATCTGTATATCATTCATTTTGCAACTGCATCCACAGGTCCGATTTTGGTAGAGAGACCTCAATGAAGTGTATCTCAGCTTTACGGGATAGAGAATCAGCTGACTTAATGATGGCTCCTTGCTTGTATTCTATCTAGTAATCATACCTTAGGAGTTTAGGCAACCAACGGACTTGGGCCAGAGTTGTGATCCATTGTTCTAACAAATATTTTAAACGCCTCTGATCGGTTCTCACAATGAAAGTTCAGCCCAGGAGATATGGACGCCATTTACAAACCGATTTAACTATGGCCAGCATCTCCTTTTCGTAAGTTGAGTATTTGAGAGCCATACCTTTGAGGGCCCCACTAAAGAAGGCTATTGGTTTCCCTTCCTGCATTAGGACCGCCCCGATCCCGATCCAGCTGGCATCATATTCTAACATAAAAATTTGATTAAAGTCAGGTAATCGTAGAACAAGAGCTCAGGTGAGGGCCTCTTTGAGATGTTTGAACGCGTTGGCGGTCTCCATTGCCCATTTAAATCCCTCCTTGCTAAGCAGTCAGTGTAATGGCACTGCAATCACTCCGTAGTGTTGGATAAATTTTCTGTAATTCCCTGCTAAGCCTAGAAATCCTCTTACCTCTCTTACGATTTTGGGCTCGGGCTATTCACAAACCGCTTGAATTTTGGCACCATCTAGTTCGATTCCATTACTTGAAAGAAAGTGCCCCAAGTACTCAACACGCTACACACCGAATACGCATTTCTTTTGATTTGCATAAAGTTGATGTTGTGTCAGGAGGTCCAGCACAATTTGGGGATGTTGCAGATGCTCCTCCCATGTTTTGGAATAAACTAAAATATCGTCGAAAAACACAAGGATGAATTTGCGAAGATATGGACGGAAGATGTCGTTCATCAGACTTTGAAAGGTTGACTGTGCATTAGTAAGGCTAAAGGCATCACTACGAATTCGTAGTGCTCGTTATGTGTCTTGAATGCAATTTTTGGAATATCGTGTCCATAGACCCGTATTTGATGGTAGCCGGCTTTAAGATCAAACTTTGAGTAATATCAGGCTCCGAAAAGCTCGTTTATGAGTTCGTCGATCACTGGAATGGGAAACTTATCATTGATAGTGATTGAATTCAAGGCAATCTAATCGATATAGAATCTCCACTCCCCACTGGCTTTTCACACCAAAAGTACTGGTGAAGAGAATGGGCTAGTACTGGGTCGTATATGGCTAGTAGAGAGTATTTCCTGGACCAGTTTCTTAATCTTAGATTTTTGATAATACGAGTACCAGTATGGCCACACATTAACCACTAAGGTGTTAGGAGTTAGTGGGATTCTGTGATCTTGAGATCGCACTGGTGGTAATTATGTGGGAGTTTTGAAAATGCCATAATATCGTGATAGGATTTCATTGATCTCTTGTGGACCCACTTCTAATTTAGTGGATGATTTTTCTATAGTAAACAACTAAATGAAGAATCCTTCTTCTAGGGAATTACATGTGAGAATTTTATTTGTTTCCTTATCAGATAATGCTTATATCCCTTATTGTTTAATTCGTTTAAAAGTATAACAAGTACCACGTCAGTTGAAAACCATAATTAAATTGGCATAATCAGTTTCAATAGGCCCTAGGGTTGATAAACATTGCACTCCCAAAACCACGGGGTAGGCCGACTCGGGTAGCATAAAGAAATCAGCGTGAATCACACATCCCTCCATGATAAGCCTAATGTGCGACACATTCCCAAGTACTCAATCCAAGTATTGATGGCGATTTTGATTTTTTATCTCTTCCCTGTTTCCATGGTAAGGTTGAATTTATTTGTTATTTTCTTATCAATAAAATTATGAGAACTACCTCCGTCTACGAGCACCAAGACTTCAGTATCTCCTATTTTGCAGATCACACGTAGTGTCTGATGATGATGTATTCCAGTGATTGCGTGGTAGGATATTTCTGACTTCTCCTTTCCTTCCTCAGTCTCTTCCAACTCCTCAGAGTCACTTGCACTTTCTTTAATTCCTCCAATCATAAACAAATGTATTCGGACACACAGGTGACAAGGCGAAAATTTTCGTCACAGTAAAAACAAAGGCCTTTCTCACGTCATTCTCAAGCCTCTTGAGTGGACAATCTCCAGAAATTTGGTATTCCCTTTTTCTAGTTTGGTACTGGACCCAAAACTCCTAGGCCTCCTGAATTGGTGGGTTTAGAAATTGTATTCGACACGTTCTTTGAAGGAAAATTTTGTCTACGTGATTGCTGGTTCCTCCCTTCTGCTAGCCTTGCCAATCTGATTGCATCAGTGAGAGTTTGTGGTTTGTTCATTCTTATGCCAATCTGGAGTTTATCTTTCAACCCTCCAATGATGCTACTGACCAAGAAACTCTCAGGTAATCCATCCACCATGTTGGATAATTTTTCAAATTCTTCTTGATATGTTTCCACCGAACTTTGTTGTCTCAATCGTTTTAATGCTTCTCTAGGGTCCTCATAATCTGTAAGATCAAATCTCTGCAAAAGTGCATGGTTGAACTCGGTCACTCTGAACTTATTATACCATTCATACCACTGTAATGCTAATCCATCTAAGTGAAATGAGGCAATTGGCAATTTCTCCTCCTCAGGAATGCCATGGTATCAAAAATATTGTTCAGACTGAAATAGCCACCCTTGAGGATTCTCACCTTCAAATATGGGGAATAACAACTTGGGTCGGTGTCTTAGTGAGTCTTTAGATAAGTCAATTGGGTTTATAAAATCAAGAATCATGCTGATGTATCCATTAAAAGATATAGAATCTTATTAGTTGATAAAGGGTTTACTTAGGAATATAAGTTTGATTTTGAGGAGACATTTGCTCCTGTAGCTTGTTTGACTTTATTCTGTAGTCTTATTGCAGTTGCTATTAGCAAGCATTGTGAAGTATTCCAAATAGATCTCAAGAATTCATTTCTTAATGGTGATATCCTTGTAAAAGTGTATATGCAGTCTTCTCTTGGATATGACCATCCACCTAATAAAGTATGCAACCTTTGTAAAGTCTTATATGGACAGAAGTAAGCTCTTAAAGCCTGCTTTGATAAATTTAGCTTCACTATTGATTTTTTTGATAAATAATTTGACTATTGGTTGCCTTGGCTTTAAATCCCTCTCTTATGATCATGACTTGTTTCTTCGTAAAATCGATTGAGGATGCACATTTTTTCTTTTTTACTTTGAAAATATGATAATAATTGGCAATGACACTTGGGATATTTCTACTCTCATATTTTCTCCATCAATAATTTGAAATGAAATACTTAGAAAATTTGAGCTATTTTTTAAGACTTGAAGTATCATTTGATGACTTTGGTTACTATTTATCACAAGCAAAATATGTCATTAATCTTATCTCCTATGTTGGTCTTAGTGACACTAAGATTACTAGTACTCCACTTGACTTCAGTGATCATATTTCTACTACTAATGGAAATCTTCTTAGTGATAACACACTTTATTGCCAATTAGTTGACAATCTTATATACCTCTCTTTCACTCATCTAGACATTGCCCATGTTGTTCATATTATAATTCAATTCATGTTTGCACCTCATATCATTTACTTCTTAGTTTTTCTTTATATACTTCGGTACATATATGCACTTTATTCTATGGGCTTTATTTTAGTCATTCATTGCCCTTGGACTTATGTGCATACTTTGATATTTACTGGCCTAGAGACCCAACTGATCCTCGATCCACTACTGATTATTGCTTCTTTCTTAATGCATTTGTAATTTTATGATGAAGCAAGAAGCAAATAATTATCTCTCACTTTGGCATTAAAGTAGAATACTAAGCTCTTATTGACACTACTTTTGAGCTCCTATAGTTACAATGATTGTTTCAAGATATGGGTTTCTTTTCCTCTTCTTCAGATCATCTCTTTTGTGATAATCACATTGCCATACAAATTGCTCGCAACAATGTCTTCCATGAATGAACTAAACACATTGAGATTGGTTGTCATCTTATACGACTTAATGTGCTTTACGACATTATAAAGCTTATTCCTATCTTATTATAATTTCAAATTGCAAATCTTTTCACCAAATCCTATTACCTTGGCGATTTCGATAACTTATCTCTAAACTTAAGTTATCATCTTCATTACTACCTTGAGTTTGAGGGGGTATTAACATATCTTTAGAAGTTAACCAACGATATTGATTTAGCCCTAATTTAGTCCTAAAATTATATATGTAATTTTAATGTAATTATCACCTTGATTTCTTTTCTGTACTTTGATCATCCAAAGTGTATAAATACGTTTATCGTATGCATAAATACACATACAGATACATAGAGACTTTTCTATCATTCTTTCTTTGTCTCTTTTCTCTTCAGAGCTTTTTCTCTATTGAAGATCTATCCTTGTCCCTCTTCACAAGCCATTCTCTTTCTTTTGGAATAAAATCAAGCCATTGAGGAAACAACTCACCTTCCTTTGAACTAGACTTTATCTAACAAAATAAGATTTCCTCTTAAATTTTGACATAAAAAAAATGTGAGACAAATGAGAAAATCTTCATCGTCGCTATAAGTGGTCTTTACCCACACTCAAGTCTTCAAGAGTACCATGTCAAAATCACAAAAAACAATAGTTTTGTAGAAAACTAGATGAGAAATGTGTAAAAACCTTAAGACCTCGACAACCAGAGAAACAATGAACCAAACTTTCAAACATAACTCAGAAATTCCTTAAACCCAATAACCAAAAATAGAAATCCATAACATATATACAACACAACTCCCCTGAGAGAAAAGGGAAATCTCAAAAGCTTTTTAAGAAATTAATCAAAGGATGAAAGCATAGAGAGGGATAAAGGTAGAGAAATATATGCACTTAGGAGATTCTTTTTTGTCTTTGTAGGAAATTCAAACATGTAGATAAACACAAGATTTTTCATTATCATATGCAAAATTAATCAAATTACTGTTTGAATTTAATTGTATTCCACCAGTTAAAAAAAATGCATGTAAGAAACTTAATTCTTTCTTGTAGAAATTATCGCTTATATATCTTGTGTATTGTTTATATGATAATTATTAGTTTTTTTAAATGATCATTATATTATATTTATAGATAAGTGAAGATTATTAACTTTTCTTTAATACTTAATGATTGAAAGGTTTCACCCCAAACTCATCAGTTATGTACGTTCATTATCATCTCTCATTCATATATGATAAGTTTAGCTAACAATATTTCTTCATGTTCTCATACTTGTCCAATAATCCATGAGATAACCATATGTCGAGAGTTTATGGCCATATATTTGATAAGAATATATGAAATCTCGATTAATGAATCGATCTTTTAGTAGATTTTGTATGTTGTACCCTAGGTCATATCTCGTATTTAAATCTCCTTTGATCTTATTTATTTCATTATGTGATAAATTCATTCAATTATGTTACTAAGAGTTTGTGGCCACTTTTGAATACATAGTTTTTCTTATGCAAGTTACTAATCAGAAGAAGCCCTTCCTCAATTCTAAATCCTTCTGAATTGAATTTAATTTACTTCCCTGAAGCTGTCCTACAAGATCATTTTAAACATAATCTTCTGGTAACATTCTAAAGTAGCAATACTTAAGTTTAATTCTTAAGAATTAGACACAAGTTCTTAGGTTATATTATGAGGGTCACGTATCCTCTAAGGTCTCACACAACATAAGTGGAAATCTTATAACTTACATTAATCCCTTTTTATTGTTGTTTTACCATACATGGTAATAATTATGTGCTATATATAATATTGATTCCTATTAATTTGGAGTGCATGTTTTTTTTAATAAATTCAATACTATACAGGTTTTGGCTCAAACATGCTTAATGTTTAACTTGAATTCGCTCTTCTACTTTTAAATTTATGAATTTAAACTCTCTTAAGTAACTTAAGATAGATATGGTGACAATATGATCACTATAAAACATTTTCTTTTTGACTTATCATCTAAGTCAACATTCATGATTTAAGTTTCTTATTTTAGCTCTAAATTATTACCTTGACAATGAACTTAAATCCTACCTCATCTTTAATCATAAAAAAAATACTAGAAGTGATTGCCTATGTTAGATGGTTAACATTTTATATGTCCGACATACTATTTGATTCATATGAAAAAATATGTCATATAAACTCTACGTATATTATAATTAAGTACTAAGTGATGCTTATAACTTAATAAATAATGTCAACTCATATTTGTATTTATATATGACAATATATTGAATGCATGTATATAGAGAAATGTTAATCAATTACATTTTAATATTTATATAATCCTAGTGACTTTATATGCCCAATGTATGTATCTTGAGAAATTGGTTTTGTTGTTTGGTTTTCTACCATATCTCGTGTAGATATATACTTCATTCATGCAACTATATCTTTTACATAATTGTACTTAGTATTTATATGCTTAATTTTCAATAAAATTTAGGGTTTAGTATAAGCAAATGTTGCTTGCATATCACAATTGATTGTTATCGAATTAGACTCACTTTGAGTGACTCCTAAATTAACCAAGAATCATGTATGCCACACGAATTCTTTTGTTGCCATTGAAAATGCTATAATTTTAGCTTCCATATAGATAAGGCAATGCATGATTATTTCTTACTTTTCAATGATATAGCACCATGTTGAGTTAAAAAATAATTTCAAATGTATTTTTTCTCATCCAAATCTCCTCCGTAGTTTACATCTGCGTACCTTTGTATACTTAGGTCATTGCCTTAATAATATAAGGCATACCTTTTAGATGCGTCAATATTCTCTACTGTTTTCCAATGTTCTTTTCCTAAATTTGACTGATATTTGCTCACCATCCTAACAACGAAACAAATATCTAGACGTGTTATACATTATCACATATATAAGACTTCCATTTGTATTGAAATAGGTGATTTTCTTCATTTATTTCCTTTCTTTCACCACAACAAATCAGCTGTTTACCGATGGAAACATCTGTTGGTAAAAAGAGAATTTCTGTCGATAACCATAAATTTCGATGGAAATTCTAGACGGAAAACTCCATCGCTACTATCATCGTAGTTAAAAATACCGACATAATTTTGGGACAGAAATTTACCGACGGTCAAAAACGAATTAGCAACGGTATCTCTAACGTCAGAAAACTATAATGACGGATGAATTTCCGTCGAAAAAGTTTAGAAATGGAAAAAGAACCGCCGGTAAACTGTTGGTAATAAACATGAAAATTACCGACGAAACTTTAAACTGTCGGTAAATAAGAGAACATTGGCGACGGAAAAAAATTTCCGTAGATACTATTTGAGATTTTTTAATTAAAATCCGATTGTATGTTGTTGTCATAAATTCATAATGTTAATGTTAAGAGTCACCAATAATTTGTTCATAAAAAATTAATTTGTAGGTATATATATAATTTGATTAATTAGAAAATTGTAAATATAACGTATCAATTTTTTTACTTGATAATAAAAACATTACAAAGGGCATAACTTATGCTTTTAACTGAAAGTAAATGACAAGGACAAGCTAATGTCGTGGTGATCGTGGTTGCTCTGAACTGTTAAGTCTCCCCTTTAACTGTTCCATCTCCTGTCGGAGCTGAGCCATCTGGTCCATTTGCTCTCTCATCTTAGTCATCTGCTCCATCTCTGCCCTCATCTTAGCAAGTCGCTCCATCTCCTCTCTCATCTTAGCTGCCTGCTCCATCTGCTCTCGCTGTTTTTCCATCTTCTCCATCTCTTCTCTGATCTTTGCCACATCCCTCATCTCCTCTCTCATCTTAGCTATCTGCTCCATATGCTCCATATGTTAATTCATTAGATGCTCCGTCAATGTGTCCACTGTAGCCCGAAGCTCGGTAACTTCATTGCTTTGCGTTGGCCTAGCAGATGCTGCTGTACTGGACAGGGAAGAGCGCGAATAACATGTGTTCGCATATGAACCTAGCCCAAATATTCTTCCACGTCGGTCCCAACCACCGACAACATCAAGATAAGTCTGAGTCTCATCTACAGGTTGTTCCTCCTGAGACTGTTGCTGAATGTTTTGTTGTATTTGGTCCTATTAGGAAGCAATGTACTCATTAGTAAGGTATTATTGGTAAGAAATTATAAAAATATTAAAAATTCCACTTATATTCAACTCTCTACATCGGGTGTTGATGAATGTCACACCATCATGTTTCTTCGTATGGGTGTACAGAAACAGCTAGATAGGTGTAGGCTTGATGCCCAATGACTTCTCCTACATGTATAATGTAAATTGTCAGATGTAAACTAGAATTGATAAAAATTTCGGCAGAGTTTCCCCTATATTGATGATATTTACCCCTTGTTAAACAAAGAAAATAACTTAACACAGCCATATGTAGCACCAGAAATTTATATCATAATCATTATGTACAATAAAGCAAATCAAAATATTTACAAAATAAGTGCGACATTTAGATAATTACAAGTCTATGTGCATGCTCGTTGTGGGTAATTGATCCTCCCGTATGTACTGGAAGACTCTCACCTCCCGGTCCTCCACGTCTGTTGGTGGAGTTACGCTCTGAGATGGACATTGCCGCAGGTGATGTCCAATACTCGGTCCAATGATTCCAAATTTCCTCCGAAATATAACGCAGTCGTGCATCAGACTTGCGTATCACATTAAGCAAGTCACGATAACGTGTTCGAGCTTTCTTTTCCCATACTTTATACATACTGGCGTCAAAACAAGAATCCCAGTAAAATTGTTTCTGAAACAATAAGGGGAAAATATGATTATGTAACAAATATTTATGTAATTTGTGTATATAACTGAATTTAACAAGAAAATAACTATTTTTTGAACCTCAAACTCCTGAAAGTAAAATTGCTTTGTGCGTCAGATATATTCTTCTTCACATAACCCTCAGGTTCAATTCTTTGCTTAAATGTGGAAGTCATATTTCTTGAAGTCGGTCCAGACGGATCCAACCTAACCTAACAAATTATGTTATAGTATGTAAAAATTGATAACCCTAAGACTTAATAATAAGCAACTTGTTAGTGATGTCAGTTCACTTAATGTTCATTGACAATTGTTATAAACTTTCTTCCATCAGGTCCCTTAGATCCAGGCTGGCGGCCGTCTCCTCTATTTGAAAAACTGGTATTGGATGATATATGTGTTGGAGATGGGGATGGTGTAGGATGAGGAGCAGTAGGTGATGCCTCATTTGCAACTGTTGACGCTGCAGGTGGAGGAGGTGAGTCAGTGGGAGCTGCAGACTGTGACGGACCACCTTCAGAATAAGTTGTGTCGAACATGGCTCTAAACCTCGGCCGCATAAACTCACGCTGTCTCTTTGGTCCCAGTTTTTGACTTGAAATTCAATTTTCACCAATTCTCTACAAGTATAATTAATACTTTGAAATCAATATTGTAGACAATATGTGGAGAAGAAAATAAGGCAATGGAGTTAAAGGTTAACAAATTGTTTACAACAATAAATCAACTTTAACAACAATAAAAATATGTATTGTTTAACAAAGGCTTACAGAATGAACAATAAATCAACTTCAAAGCTAAGTGCAATATTGTAATATTGCATTGAAAAAGCACATTGAAGTAATTAATTTGGAGGATTCCACGTGACATGAGTGTCGGTAAAGGTAAATGAGTCCCCAATGTCTAGATTGCCGAGAAGGATCCTGGCATGTTCAAACGCACGAATGGGAACAGTGATACTTCTACCACCAGGTATAGGCTTTTCAACAGCTTTGATGCTATTGCCATACTTGTAGAAGAAACAGTGAATGAGTTGCCGCTATGATTATGGAAGATTAATTCTCCATATGAACTAGCTACGGGAACATTTTTACTTAAAACATAATTAGTTAAAAAGTTCTGAAATTATGATATTAGAAAACGCTGTGCAGATTAACCCACAAAAATTAGATATTAATACAAACGTGATTGTCTGTCGAAGATGATGATAGAGCTATAATGAAAACCAACAACAAAATCATTCATAGCTTAATTTCAAAGCATGATAAATGAAAACAGTTGCCATGAAATATTATACTCAATACAAGTATGATTATACTCAAATTTCTCAACCATAAGGTCTTAT
>JAOQMQ010000003.1:23506262-23520052 GCA_027563845.1 Erythroxylum subrotundum
CAACCAATTTGTATAGTTTTCTATTGTATTTTGTATTGACCTATGGTATTCCAATTTTAAACAATAGATAATCCAAGCTTATTATTGACTAATGATAGTTTTTATGCATAGGTACGTTATTATATATCCATGTCCTAGTATTGAAACATGGTATTTTTGATATTCTATCATGGCATATTGATATTAAAAAGTATGTGTTACTTATTTGTAACAAATAATATATCAATAAAATCTGTGAGAAGCTCCATCTCCTCCAGGTGCTTCAGTATTTTTTTTCCCTGCTGAAGCGTCCCTATAGTATATCTCTGCCCTTCTCATGTGGTTCTCTATATCTTCATAAGTCATTTCTGAAACTCACTTTGATTTAATTTCTTGTCATGAATTAATTCAGGGAGTGGTTGTCAGAATCTATATATATACCATATCAATTTCTTGATGACAAGTACTGCAGTCGATTTGCGTGGTATTTTGAATATCAAGTTGTATAATCCTCCAAATCTTATATGTTTTATCTATGGTTATGAGTATTGTTAAAATCGGTACTCAAAACCTAAGTACCATACTTGTTATGGATACTGGTCGATAATGACTGGCCGGTACTCGAAACGTTGGGATTATCGGGATTGAATTGTAATTTTAAAAAGCTTATGGATTAAAATTTTTAAAAAACTAACGCTAAAGACACTCTAGCAGTACAAATTTTCATTATTCTTTTCTTTTCTTTTTTTATCCTTACACCCTTTATACTCTTTTAATTATTAATATCAATTTATCTTTAAAAAATTTGTCAAAATGCAATTTTTCATTGTTGGTTTGCTTATGCTTATGCTTGGAACCATTGTTTTGAAACTTGGACCGGCCATCGAACCGGAGGCCTTAAACCGGTTAAACCGGTGTGACGTCATAATTATGCAATAATTATATTTAATTATATATATATTAAAAATATAAAAATATATAAAAAAATTAATTTTTTATTGAACCGGTCCGACCGGTTCTCACTGGTTCAATTGAGAATCGGTTTTTATAGGTGAACTGGACCGAATAGCCAACCGGTTAACGGTCGAACCGGTCGGACCGACCGGTCCGGTCCGATTTTTAGAACACAGCTTGGAACAATACGACTTTTATAAATTTCTCTTCAAATATCATTTTTATCTAAATTCTTTTAGGAATATAAAAAAAGAATAAGAAATTAATGTTTTTCTCGTTCTTTCAATCATATTAATATAAAATTCCTTTTTACGTGAGATTTCTTGATAAAAATAATACAATGAAAAATATTTTCTTATTTTTATTAATTTTGAATATTAATATGTATTATATATATGTGTGTGTGTGTGTGTGTGTATTGAAATTTTATATTTTAATGATTACTATAAGATATATTTGTATGACAATGTTATTTTCTAAAATTTTAAGTTATAAAATTTTAATTAAGATAAATTTATAATAAATTTTAAGATGTAAATAATGTGTTTAGAGGATGAACTAGTGTATCTTTATTTTTGTATCAAAATACTTGCATTCATTCATTGCAAAAATAAAGAAAAATATCTATTTATTTAATTTATTTCAAATTTATACAAAGCAAAGGTTTAAATATACTTATGTAATAAAATTTTAGATAATAAATAATAATAATAATTTAAATTATCAAAGTATTCGTGATATATTAATTACCTATAACTTGTATAAGTTCTAAATTTGTAATTGTTAGTTCTATAAAAATTAATTAGTTTTAATTATAAAATGATATTCTCTTTAATATTATAATGAAGTTTCAAGTTTTCAATTCTCCTCTTCTTTTATTTTCACTTATATTTGATTTATATGTTAAATTTTATATATACAATATACAATAACTACAAATGTTTTGTTTTAGGTTGTCCTTCTAATCGGTTGTTTTCTCAGTGTAAGCACTTGTTGTAAATTGTAGTACTTAGAGAATTCTGATTATTTATTATTTTTTATTTGATGTTTTGATGTAATATTATTTATTATATGATGAAATTATAATATTTTAAATACTTTGTATTGTCCTTTATTTTATAGTTGTATGATCTTTTTCACATTAATTGTGATTATCCTTTATATGTCAAATATGCCAAAGGCAATATAGATTAATAGATTGTTATTATTTCAATTTTTATTATTATGATTTTTAGAGACATAGTTGATGTAAAATTATAAATTATATAGTTTAATACATAATTAGTACCGGTGCAATATTTATAACATTAGTTTTACCTACAAATGTTAATCAATGCAAGGGAAATTCTTTCTTAATTAAAACATTCAAAATATAATAATCTTACAAATGCAATAACATTATGAAAAAGAATTCTAGTATAAATAGCAGAGCAAATTCTTGCAAACAAGATCACGCAATAAACTTTATCTTTTTCCTTTAATCTTAGAATATATGTTTTATTTTGAGTTTTAATATTTTCTATATTTTTTATAGCAGCGTAATAAGCAAAGGGATCTTCTCTTCCACTACCATATCTTGTTGGATATTCTCTTCTTTTTTCCTAAATGGTTTATTAGGACAATTTACTTCAGTTTAGGCTTACGAAGTCTTGTCTTCAACACACTCTTTATAAAGAAAATTTTAGCACCCTTAAACCAACTTGAATTAGATTATTAGAGTGACAATCTAATCTGTACCATAACATTCAAGCCTAAGAGTTAACTGTTACATCTAAAATATCCTCATTTCTTATTACTAATGAATTTAAGAATTTAACATTTAATAATGGGAGATGAAATCACTGCCTGCCCTGGAGATTGCATTTCATCTTGCAAATGTATATCAAGGGCCTGACAATGCGTCCTCGACCTTGAGTAGGAGTTGGGGTTAGAGATTTGGCGACCTATTCCTCTGTACCCAATAACCCTGTATCTTCTGTTCCCCTTGTATCTAAGTAATTCATTGATGGCTTGGATGCAAGAGAATGACTTTGATGCAAGAGAAACAGAGGACACAAGATTATTGGGTACAGAGGATCTGAAAGGAGAGATTTATAATCCACTGTAAATTAAACTGAGGCGTTGAAATCAATATCATGATCAGAAAATCTCGAGTAAAAGTAAATGCTTGGGCCCTATTAATCAATTTCAGGGAACATTCTCTGCCAACCTGTTCTTGTTCGCCAGCTTTGCTGTGAAAGGTTACTGATTGGTCAGCTTTCCACGGCTTAAAACTTTTGTAGTTTCTATGTACTGATTTCCCTCAGCAAACTTTAGTTAGATACAAAATCAATCATTGGATTCACCCCCACATTTCCAGGAGATATTTCTGGCACTTGCTACAACAGCTACTATTAACAAAAGAATCGTGGGTAACACTTCTGGTGCTTTTTGGTCTTGACACTTTCCTGCCACCGGCCCCATCTTTTTTGAGACTGTGCCTGTACTCCAAAGCAACCTGCTCAAACACTTCTACTTCAAACATATTCAACCTTATCTTTGGGCTCATCTGATCTCTAACAAATGCAAATGCCAATTGGTCTCTTGGGTTGAATGCTTCGAGCTCATTAAACAAAAGGCATGAGAATAGATTGCTCCTCAGTCCATGTTTCCTCATAATTAGAGCGCTATCTGGAACGTCTGTACCACAAAAAGTGGCAGATTAACAAAAGAACAAAATGATCAGGTTTTGCTTCGGTAAATGCAATGAAGTGGACAAGATTAATATGAAGACACCCTCAGGTCCACCTTCACGTACTCATGCAAGACGACACGTATTTCAATATTTTGCAAATAGCCACAAATTCTTTGTTTTTGGTTCCACATTGATGTGAACATTACCTTGCCTCAGGGACCACATTCCAATTCTAAGAGTTCGCACCTATTTCAAACAGGTGATCGGTGTGGGACAGTAGTACTCTAGATGTGGATCAATTTATAAAGGAAAAAAAATTAAATACACAAAAAGATACTAAGGATGTTCAAGAAGTGCCAGGAAGCTAGAAAGATAAAAACATCTGCTACAACAAAGTTAACTGGACGGAGGATTTTCTTACCAGTAAACCTTATCTAAGAGGGACCCAAGTAACAACATAATGCGGAACACTCAATTGTAGGCAAACATGAATTTCATAACAGTTCATTAATCAAAAGACGATAAACAACAGTCCTTGCTATCACAATCAACTCCATAAAAGTTCATTAATCAAAAGATAAGAAACAAGTCTTGCTATCACAATCAACTTCTTTTTTCGCTGTCAGTCATTTGGAAGTCCCAATAATGCACACAAACCTATATTTTGGTTGATGTTATAATCTTCCAATCACCGCTTCTTTCTAGATCTGAAGGCCGAGCCTCAAGTTAAGGAGTTAAAGACTTCTGTGACCTTTACATTTATTAACAGGCAGATTGATATGTTACCCAGTAAGAAGAATACATAGATAATAGCTTTTAGAAAGCCATTTCATCAAACAAAAAAAATGCTTCATCAAGATTTAACAAATTATAATATTCGATTTCATTACTACATTACATGGTGCTTCTTTTAGGTTGAGAAAAGATTGAAACTTGCTCTCTTGTTCTCCTCGAGTATTGGGATCAAATATTTCCTGTTTTACAAACCCAGTAAGAGTATCATAAATGCAGTATACTTAGATTCGTTGAAGGTTAGCTTTTCAAAAAGTTTGTGATTCAGTTCTCTGCTTGTTGATATAGGTTTTTCAAAATACGGAGATGCTTAGTTACCTGAAGGATAAGGGTGCTTTTTGGGACTCCATGGCTGCAATCCCTTCTCACAATATGTTTCCATTTGTAACCTCAAACCATCTACGTCCCACCATTTCCTCCACCGCGCAGTCGCCATTGCGTCTTCCATTGTATGCACAAAAAATGGATGTTTTGAAATTGCCATGTCCACATTCTTTGATACAACTAATGCATGAATTAACAGCAACGGGTCTACCATTAGTTGCATCTTTGCGTCGATCCAGAGGCTGAATTTTGAGTTTGGAAAAAGTCTGTGAATTAAGTATTTAGGTATCACTCCATTCATGGCCGGGTTATCATACAGAAGTTGGCTTGAGACCCTGATAATTCTCCATACACCTACATTGTATTCATGGGACTTTCTTGATATCAAGTGGTGCGTTGCTAGTCCCTTCCAGGTGGTATCGTCCACAAACATGAAGAAACATGCCACATCTAGTGTTTTGGCTCCCAAACCCTTTGGTTGCCGGATTTTGTCATGATCATTGAAGATTGTTGACACTACAGCCACCCCATTACATCTCTCCATGGAGATTAGATCTGAATTTCAAGCAGGCGAAAAGAATAAAACTTGTTGGTATCCAATTCATGCTGTTCGGGCCAGAATTAGAATTAAAAACTAATTTGGTTGAATTGCTTCACCAGTTGAACAATGCAGCTAAATTCTAAACAAACAAGAAGACGAGTCGAAGTCAATTTGAAGGGGTTAAGTGTACAGGAGAAAACTAACCAGAATCACTGACTCTGAAATTTTGTAAGAAGCCGCAAGGAACCTCCACACTATCATTCAAGTAAGTAAAATATGAAAATCGCTTCTCCGTGCCGAAATTCCCACCAAAAGCCTTGCTCTTTCCTTGCAAGTACCTCAATGTGTTAGGCAATTCTGATGATTTTCGACACAATTCTTGGATCTCCTTCAATACCATCCAATATTCTGAGAATAAGAAACAAAACCCATGAATCAAAACAACGAAAAGCAACCATTAGATCCATAATTCAATCACCAAGAGTCAGAAATAAAAAGGATATCAACCAGAGAAAAAGACAGGAGAAGAGCAAGAGGAGCGATGTGTGGGAATGGCGTATTTGTGCTCGCCATAAGAGGGAGGATAGGAGAAGAGAGGAGTCTGAATGGGATAGAAAGGCGGGTATCTGAAGAGGCATTTGGTGGGAGTGGGAGAAAAAGTGGTATAGTAAATAGCCAAAAACAGAGCGGTGAAGAGGTACAACAGAGAGAAACAGAGGAGCTTTGATTGGAAGATGAGAGGCACTGACTCCTTCAACTTCCCCATAAACTCCTTCCCATCTGTTTCCTGGCCTTTCTTTCGATCTGTCAAATATGTCTCCAATTTCGTGTCAAATCATTTTTAAAAAAAGAATCTTTCGTTCACACCACAATATTTTAGGGTCACATCAACAGTTAATACTCTTGGCGACTCTGGATCCCAAAACATTCTCAACCCCTATGCGACTCTGGATCCCAAAACATTCTCAACCCCTATTCATTTTTTATGCATTTAAGGAACTTTGGAAAAAAAAACAAGGGCTTTTAATATCAATTTCAGGAGCGTTTTTAGGATTTTGCCTAATGAGTTACTTTTGGGATTAAAAATTTTATGTAGAATTAGTAAAAAAAAAAATTTCAGTAGTTAACAATATTTTAATAATCAAATCAAAAATTTAATTATTTAGATAAAATTTTTAAGATTTAGTCGTCAAATTAGCTAGATATTAAATAAATTCAATAAATTTAAAACATAACAGAGTAAGATTGTCTATTCTCATCAAAAATTTTAAAAATTAATTAAAAATTATTAAATAACAATTAATTGATTTATTTTAGTTTACAAAAAATTATTAATTTAAAAAAATTGACTAATTAATTGATAAGCTGATTAATTGTTTAATAATTAAAAAAGTTAAAAAATTAAATTAAAAATTTAGACAGCTTTCCGAAATAATCAAACTTTTTAATGATTGGTTGAGACCAACTCTGATGATAATGCCTATCATGCAAGTTGAGTGTTTTTTTATTGGAATTCAAGAATCAAGGCTGTCAAACCAATTAGTTTATAAAACGCTAGTTCATCGTGGTCCAATGGAGACCTTGTTTCCATTAATTAAGAAGCAAGGAATTTTTGTCTTATACCGCTCCTGCCCTTGTAACTTCAAACTGATGATACTGACAGCCTGGTTATTTTCGGAATACAAAAAGAAGGTTGGGATTCACTTGTCGTTCTTGCTGATTTTGTTGCAAAAGTTGTACGATGAACTGATTTTAGTGAAATGTTGTATCACGTGCCGGTTTGAATAGACTTATACCAGTGAAATTTTGTTGTAAGTAAAGCTTTTATAAGTAGAGTCTCTCGGAAGAACTTTTTTAAAAAGTCAATTAATTATTTAGTTGTTATCTAAAAAAGAATTTTTTTGAAAGAGTTTCATACAGTAGATTGTTTGATAATATAAAAATAAAAAATATTTTTAATTTTATCTACATTTTATTTTGTAATAAAAATTATTTATGCATATAAATATTATTTAAAGTATATTAAACAATATGTAAATTATAATAAATTAATTATTATATAATTTTAAACCATATGAAACATAAATGAAAATATATCTAACCAAATCTTTTATATGAATTATAATATAAGTAAAACTAATATAAAAAATAAATATTAAAACATATAAAAGGCCAAATAATATTATATAATTCTCAAAATAAACGATAAGATTAGTTTGTAAGTATTGTGGGAGTTATGTGTAAAACATAAGGACAAAAATGACTAAAAAATACACTCATTAATTGATCTGAAAAATTTACTAAAAAGTATTTTTTTAAAAGCTCCAAATTTGAACTTCTTAAAAAGCTGTATTTTAGTTGTCAAAAAAATTATATCTATTAAAAAAGTCCTTTTCATTTTACAACTAAATATTCATTTTTCTTTAAAAAAATTTTACGATAGAAAAAAGTGTTTATCTATTCTCCAAAAGCTCAACCAAACAGGACTATGCCTGATTTCTAAATGTTATCATAGACAAAATATGAGAAAATTTATTTCCGTGGATTTTTCATGTTCTTTTCCTTCTATTTTAAAGAATCAAGTTTATATATGTACTGTGTGGGAAACAACTCATGTCGCTCCACATCCATTCAAATTGATTTTTTAGTGAGATTGATTATGTCCTTAATAACAGAACCTATTTTTTTTAATGTAAAACCTATTTTATAATAAAATAATAATTTATTTAGCCTAAACAAAACATTAATCATAGGATCTTGAACTCATAATTCTCACAATATAAAACATGTAACATGTACACAAAGAATTTGATGAGATACACTCTTAAAATAAATTGATTTCTTTCTCTTAACTATTTGTTTGTTTATAGATACTTTTTGAATGATTACTTTGTGTTTGTTAAGTGAATACTCTAATAAGTAGCAAAATGATCAATTTATATCCTTAATAATTTAATCTTATATATCCATTACATAATTGAATGAACAATCAAGATTATTAGCTATATAATTAATAATTAAGCTTAAACATAAATAATTAGTTAGCTCAATATTAAGCTATATTTTAACTTGTTTTTCACTTAAAATTAAACAACATAACTTCAAGTGCATGAAAAATAAATCTTAAAGTTCAACATAAATAAATTTGCATGGTAAAATAACAAATGAGTTACAACAGTTATATATTATTTATGCAACAAATTCTCATCCATATACTACAACATTTGTTACTCATCATACTAGGACCAAAAATAATGATATAAACAAAATCAATCATAGTCTACAATTATATCTTGTAGGCTTTCTTAGTAAAATATCAAAACATAAATGTGTATACTATTATGTAATAGAAAATTATTAGTGCAAAATCAAAACACATAAATAAGTATAGCTAACATCTTCATAAACAAATGTCTTTTATTGGAAACCTTTAGTTAACAAATCTGTTATTATTATATCAATAGTAATATGCTCAATAGACAATTTTTTTTTCTAAACTTCCTCCTTAATGGCAAAAATACTTGAGTTTCATATGTTTGACACCTTTTAAATATTTGTCATACTTGAAAAAAATTACTATAGAATTATCACAATTAACTTTCAACAACTTGGTAATGATGTCGACACCTCAAGTCTTGAAATAAATTTTTGCCACTATAATGCATGAATTGGGGCTAAAATATGCCATAAATTGTTGTTGCATAGTGGATGAAGCAATGATAAACTATTTAATACTCTTTCAAGATATTGCTTCGTTTTCTAAAAGAAATAGATTACTAAATACAAATGTTCTACCATGAAGACATCCAACAAAATTTAAATTTGAGTATCCAATTACTTTCAAAACATCAAACCTTGAATACATGAGTACATAGATATTCGTTTCTTGTAGGTACTTCATTACTTTCTTTATAACTTTCTAATGAACAATTCTAGGGTTGCCTTGATATTTGCCTAATATTATAAGCATGAAATTGTTATTCGATCTTGTATAGGTTTATGTATACATTAAAATGCCTACTAATAAAGAAATAGGAACTGATTCTGTCTAACTTTGATTTGCATTGTTATTTGAACATTGCATCAAAATAATGTTTTTCCTTTCTGCTTAGAATATTTGCTTCCTTTATGAATAGGATCAATTTTTGTAGAACACTTTTCATGTTAACATCTCTTTAAATTTCTTTTAACAAAACCGTTCGAGACAGTCTTAATAATCCTTGTGATCTATCACGAAAAATTTATATTCATATAACATAGTATGTTTCTCTTATATCTTTCATTTCTTTTGGAGAGAATATTTTGTCTTATCTAATATTCCTAAATCATTGGCAGCTTTTAAGATATCATCAACATATAAAATTGTGGAAACAAACTTACTCCCACTAATATTTTGGTATTAACACCAATTAGTAATGTTTTCTTGAAAACCAAAAGATGGTATGGTATCATTAAACTTAAGATACCATTGTGAAGAAGCTTGTTTAATCGTAAAAATTTTAAATCGTCCAAATTTTTGGTTTCATTTTTAACTTTTCTTGTTGTTAAAAAATACATTACCATTTGAGTTATATTTAGCTTTAAAAATCCATTTACACCGAACTCATTTAGAACCTTCTAGAAATTAAATGAAATCTCAAACTTTATTTTCTCCTGTAGATTTTAATTCATCTTTGATGGTATCAATGTATTTTTCAAAATTTTCATAATCTATGGCTTATGAAAATGAAACTAGATCTTTATTGATTCTAATATCAATATATGAACATTGTAAATAAACTGTATAATCATTCAAAATGGTTGGTTATTTTTTTCTCTTTAAGATCTTCTCAAATGTATTATTTCTTGCATTTTATGTACAAAAGTGGTTGTGAGTTAGTTCCTTAAAGTTAGTTCCTTCATTCAAATATTATTTAGTATTGTCTAAATTTTCACTAATCACTAGAACAATATTTGGAGTAATTATAGATGATGAAGCCTTTATAGAAAAAGGAACATTTACCCTTCTTTAATATCCATATTTTGTCATTCATTACTCGTACTAACTTTACTATTCTTAATGAATTAACATCTATAGTTTTTATAAATCTAGGACTATGACTAGGACAATAATACTAAATTCTTTAAAATTATCTTGGTAACCTATACAGTAACCACTAATTTTTTGAGAATACAATTTCCTTTTGTGGATTGTATATCCTTAACTTAGATAGGAAAACCTAAACATGTAAATGTCTTAAAATAGATGTCCTTCTAACTTGTAATGTAAAAGGAGATTTTGAAAATGTCTTACTAGGACCCTATTCAACAAATTTATAGTAGTTTTAAGACTACATATCTATAAAAATTTAGATACTAAGAAGTTACTCTTCATAATCCTAATTACATCCATTATTGTTTTATCATGCCTTTCTACCACATCATTTTATTAAGGTGTCCCTAGCATAGTATACTATGCATATTTTGCATATCTTTTAAATAACTTTACAAATGGACTTAAACATTGTCTTGACTCATTATATTTCCTATAGTATTTAACCCCTCAATTAGATTTTAGAATTTTCACTGTTTTTACTAATTCCCTTTCAATCAGTTATATATACGTCAAGGGCATCTACTACTTGAGAATTTTCTTGTAAATAAACATAACCATATAAAAACAAAATCATCTATAAAGATAATGAATTTTTTCTCCAATAAAAGATGGAGCATCAAAAGATCTATAAACATTAGTATGTATAATCTTAAGAGCAAAAGTGCTTCATGTGACTCCTTTCTTATTATGTTTGATTTGTTTTCCTTTGAAATCTATATTTAGAAGAATCTCATTCTTTACTAATCTTTCCAACCTTTCTTTAAATACATGGCCTAAACATCTATGTCATAAGTAAGCATATTTTCCATCTAATTCATTACATTTAATACCAATATTACTATAAATAATAAAAAGATTTAACAAATTTATTATCAAGTTTCAATTTATATAAATCATTAGTAAGAACAAAGTAACCAAAAAATAAAGTGTTCTTAAATAAATTAAAACAACCATTTCAAAAATCTCCTTTAAACCTAATAACATCAAGTTTTAGAACAAAAAATAGGTTCTTAGAAATCGAAGGTATATAAAGAGTTTTTAAAAGATCTAGCTGACGACCTTTAATTAAGCCTTCATACTATTTCCTATAAAGAAAAAATTTGCATTAGGGTTATGCCTTGGATCATATGAAATTCCTTCATCATATTTGAAATATAAGTTTTGGAAATACCTCTACTAGTTAAGGGTAAGATTGCGTACTACTAGACCTCTCCATACTCCGCGCCTAAACTAGGTTTCTATTGATTGTTGTTATTGTTGTTGTTGTATATTGGAAATATAAGTAGTAGCACCAGTATTAATCCACCAAAAATTAAGAGGAACTTCTAAAATGAAAAGAAGGTGAATGGTGATAAACCTAGTTTAGAGAATGCTAGTGATGATGAGTATATCGTGAAACTTAAGTAGCTAAGGTTACTAGTCACTAGAAGGGCATTAAGCACACATGTGGTAGAGAATGAAGCTAATAAATAATGGAAAAAACATTTTCAAAACTATATTCTTTTTTGATTGGGAGGTATAAGGATAAGATTTTATCTAATGTAGTTCCCATGCAAGGGGCACACATTTTTTTAGGATGTCTATGGTAATTTGATAGGAGAGAAATGCATGGTAGAAATAAGAATATGTATTCTTTTTCAATAATTGGAAAATTATTTACCATTTCTCCATTATTACCAAAACATGTTTATAAACATCAACTTTAGCTTTATGAGAGTGAGTAAGAGATATTAAGGGGAAAGAAACAATAAAGAACACTTAGAGGTAATTTATACCTTTTAAGGAATATAAAAATTAGAGATGCATACTTACTTAAGCGTCAACTGCAATACGATTTTGTAGATGAAGGTACCGATTTGAGGATAAATCATTTTAAAGAAAGAGGAAATGATAAGACACAAATAATGACTTGATCTATGTGAATTTTGACCTAAGGGAGGTATAAAGTGTGGGTTAGATAACTTGTGAGAAATTTAAGTCAAGTGGCAAAAAGAAGTTGTAGATTACATTTATAGAACATAATTGAGCCAAAACTAGAAGTTACTAGTATGTATATTTTTCCAGGTTTTGCATATAAGAGATTTAGAAGAAAATTGGTGTTGAAGTTTAACATATAACTGATAGTGGAATCACTTTTTCTTCACACATTAAAACTCTAGAATAAAATTAGTGTTTAATATTGGCTAAAATAAACTTTAAATACTTCTTTTAATTAGTTAAGAGTTTTGTTGTTTCAAGTTGTTATTTCCTTTTAAAACTCTATATTTAGAGTTTTATGCTTATATAAGGCTATGAGATGGATGCAATTGATAGCTTATCATTAATATTATTTAATCAAAAAACTTTAGAGAGTTTTCTTCATCCTTATTCTTATAGGAAACTCTTGATTTAGATTCTCCATTAATAGTAGATCTTATCTAGCTTGCTAGTGACAATCAGATCTAGAATCTTATCACTCCCATCCCTTTCTTTTTAGGAGTGTGGCGATCATATCCTTCTTTTATATATTTTTTTCTTTAATTTATTAGATTAACATGTTTTTAATAGAATGATCATAGCTTATGTCAAATTGATGTTGAATATTTTCATTTATATTAACGAAGATCATATCAATATTGCTCTGGTTTTTTTTTCTTTATCTTCCCTCAGTAAGGTAAAGTATCATCTCCATTGAATAATTATTCGATTGTTAGTCCCATTTCTGTTAAAGGTGTCCGAAAAACATTAGTGATATTATATTTTCTTTATATTAAACTTTAGTAACCATAAAAACCTTCATTGTATATAATCCTCGTAGGTCTATAAGTTTTATTTTTGAAACATTAATTTATGAAAACTTCTCTTCAAATTGCATATTTTTGTTCTCTAACTTGATAGATGAAGAAACTTCTCTTAGATCTGAGGCTTTTAGGCATATACAATTCTTAATATCAGGAAGCTAAAAAGACTTCTATTAGAACTAAGACTTTTCAGCTTGTAGGTTTTTTCATATTAGGGAAATAAAGAGATTTTTCATTTACCTAGAGGCTTTTCAACCATTTTTTTTTGTTTTATATCAAAGAGCTAAAGAGACTTATCTTATGTTTTTTTTATGATAGGGAGCTACAAAGACTTCTTATATACCAAAGACCTTTTAATTATAAGTTTTTCCTTTATGTAAGGGATCCAAAAAATACTTCTCTTAGACATGATTTTTCTTAACCTATAAACTTTTCTTATATGTTAAATAACTGAAGAGAATTCTAATGTAACTAAGTTTTTTTTTTAATTTGTAGGTTTTTCTTTTGTTATAAGTGTTAAGTCAAAATGACTTTACGATTAAATAATTTTGATGATGAACAAAAAACAGACGATTGAAAAGCAGACGCAAAGATAAACAAAAAGCAGACGAATGAAAAACAGACGGAAGCCAGATAAAAATCAGACGAAGC
>JAOQMQ010000003.1:23530157-23542440 GCA_027563845.1 Erythroxylum subrotundum
TTTGCCCGTCGCAATTCACATTCGTCTACGTTTCCGTCGGTATAGTTCCGTCGGTATTTAACAATTTTCTTGTAGTGTAAAGAGTTTTGCTTAATATTTTGGAACAAGATTTTCATCATATTTAAACATTTATTTATTTTGATTTTGGCTTTTATGAAATTTCAAAGTTATCTTTAGAAAATATCTATTGATATGTAAAATATTACTTTTGGATTATCAATATATATAGTTTGAATATTTTATAAAAAATTATTTAAATTTATTTGCAAACAATAATATTAAAGAAAAAACTATGACAAATAGTTTCTAATCCTTAAAATTTGTACAATAATGACAAAATTATTCATTACAGTGGTTAATTTTAATATGTTATTATAACAAGAAATAGTTATCATTAATTTGTTATGTTATAATTACAATAAACTTTGTAGCAAAAAGTTTATGATTAAGTGACAACAAAAAAATTTATCACAAAAATTATGAATAGTAGTGACTATATTGATGATAGTTCCGTTTTTGTGACAATATTAAGTAGGCACTAACTAACTGAATTTTTATTGACAAAAGTCTTTGCCGCAAAAAGTAAAATATCGTGTGGCGATAAATTGTTTCATCGCAGAAAGAGAAATAATAGTAACCAAACTATTTTTTGTCACAACAAATGGAAAATATTAGTGACCAACATATGTTTTGTCACAATTACATTTCATTCCCACCATAATTTCTTTGGTTCGAAATTGCATATGCTTTTAATTACATAACTTAGTGATAAAAGAAAGTTAGACACTATTAATATATTAATAGTGACAATTTAATTCTAAAAGATACTAAATTGTCACAATTACCATTGTATTAGTGACAAAAAAATAAATCATCACAGTTAATCCCAAACAATAGTGTTAATAAATTGTTTTGTCACAAAAGCCTCATATCTATGACGAAATGATAGTTAGTCATAAAAAAGTTGTCACTAAATTACTAATAGTTGTGACTATACTGATAGTTCTGTTTTTGTGACAATATTAAGTAGACACTAACTAATTGAATTTTGATTGACAAAATTTTTCGTCACAAAAAATAAAATATTGTGTGATGGTAAATCGTTTCGTCATAGTAAGAGAAAATATTTGTGACCAAACTATGTTTTATTACAATAAATAGAAAATATTAGTGACTAATATATGTTTTGTCACAATTACAATTCACTATTGCCAAAATTACTTTGACACTAAATTGCATATACTTTTAGTGACAAAAATTAGTGATAAAAGAAATATTGATACTATTAATATATTAATAGTGCCACTTTAATTGTGAAAGATACTAAATTGTCACAACTACCATTGTATTAGTGACAAAAAAAATCATCATAGCTAATCTAAACAATAATGTCAAACAATTGTTTTGTCACAAAAAATCTCATATTTGTGATGAAATGATAGTTAGTCAGAAAAAAAGTTATCATTAAATGTCTTAACTCTTGTAGTTATTTAATTTCAATTAAACTTTAATTTGAATTATAAATAATTATAATTAAATACCGGTTATGCCCAAATATGATCTAATATCTAATATGGATCGTTATTTATTAAATATCTCATATTTAATTAAAAAGTTTCTCAAACTTTATAATCAAATCTAAGTTGATTAAAATATCTTTGATTTCTTTAACCCGTTCTTTATATTTGACCCATTAGGTTCCCTATTATGTTGGTAATGGACACAAATTATAATCTTAAATTATATTTAAGATTCGTTAAATTAAATTCCTTTAATTTATCTATAATGATCTAATTAAACAAATTATATCTATAGATCAAGATTGATGTTTAGTAATACATTATGGCCATCCAAATATTTAGGAATGTCAAAGTAGTTTTGACTAACTTTTTTATGCATAATTTTTTTTATAATTCAATCCTTTTATCATACAATATTTCGATCGAACATAGAGGATAAAATTAATATCTACTCTATTTTGAGTCCAATCATATTAGTTCTTCACCATTAGCAATTGATTCAACTAATGACATTTGTAAACGATTTATAAAATTTTATTCATCTTGGCCAAGAATTTTCTGAATTAATACTAATCAAGAACAATGAAACATTCTCTCTAATTACTTTAGAGGGATGAATCATATCTTAATCACTCAACTATCTCCATATAGTTTATACTATATCCAATAACTACCGATTGAACTACCTATGATTAGACTAGGCCATAAGTAGTATCAAAAGATAGCAATCTTTACACAAGATAACTTTAGAGACCTCAAGTCAAAGGATCACTTATATAATCATTACAATGAGAATTTCTACAAACATACAAGTAACTTTTCAAATGAATTTGTCATAAAGGGCTAATTTAAAGAATTTGTTCTCTAACAAGCATCCATATGTTTATTTAAGTATCTCCATACTTTAGCCAATGAGATCGACTATTTCCTTCATAAAAAAAAAATAACGTGTGCTATTATTTTTACGTTCTATTAATGTTCAGTCTTAATAGAACAATGACTATGAACAATTTAGGGGTAATATATAAATGCAATATATATCTTATCATAATTTTGTTTGCAATGTATAACTATCCCATAGATTTTATCATATACATCTAATTATATGCAAGATAAAGAATGTCTTTAAATTATTTTGTCACTAAACTATAATCAACCGATTGACTCTACGACATTAACCAATAGTGTTGTCATAGGAGATGCTACAACCAATTGCTAACAATTGAAGTTAATGTTGCTGATGCACAAGGGTTTTTTTTTTCCCTCCAAAACCTAGCATTAGATATGTGAAAGCTAAAGGCACTAAACGAAACTTCTTATTATGATCCTTTTATTTCGATCAAATGGCAAACGATGGGTCACACAATAAAAGAAGAGATGATTAGCGCATATAATAGGCAAGGAGAGGATTATTGCACAAAAAAAGGAGTGTAAGAGCACATTATCATCGTTTTGTTACAATTTTCACTTGTCAGTAATTATATTATTATAAAAGGATGTCATTTTAAATAATATAAGAAGTTTGGGCTTCAAATTAGGTTGAGCTAGGCAGTTCAAACCCGACTATAATTCAAAGCTCGAAATTAAAAAAAAATTCAAATAAATCGCAAAAAAAAAAAAAACCTTTTTTTAAAGAAACTTGAACTTAGCTTGAAATATAGTCAACTTAGACCATACATATTGACTTCATGTGAGACTGGATTGAGATTGGGCTTTATTGCAATCTCTAATCATGTATTAACTCTTTTTACAAACATATTTTATATGTTATTCTTAACCATGCTTTTAAATTCATATGATCATAATTTTGTTTGTTTAAATTACACAAATTTAGTTAAGTATGACTCATTGTTATGAGTCTAAATATAATTGACTTAAAATGGCTGAGTTTACTCAATAAGTGTAATAAGAGAAAAAACTCTTATTTATTCATATAACAATCTAAGCAATAATCATGTTTTATATGTGTACTTAATTTTTAAATAATATCACGAACACATATATAATGTGTGTGTGTGTACACACACACACACACATACACTTTAATTCTACAATTATATATATATGTATCTACAATTATATATATATGTAATTCTAATTATTAATATAATAGTTGTAGTTTAAAATGATATTTCTAGCTCTTTAGAAACTAACTTAAATTAAAGTATTGACTCCTAAGTAAATTAAAATTTTATTCTAAGTAAAATTTTATTTTAATTTAATTTAAAAATAATTTTTAAATTCAACTTAAAACTATTTTAAATTTATTTGATTCCTTTGAAATTTTAATAAAAATTCCCAAAAAGTATTATTCTTTTGTATTATAAATTAGAAAATCTCTTTTTCAAAATTTCACAATTAAGACATCATAATATAATATGAGAAATAGTTTTCTAACATAATTACCCCCAGATAATGACTTTTTTTGTAAATTGAGCAGTAATACTATATTGATATCTAGTTTGAAAAATTCCAAAGGTAAATGATTTTTTAAAGATACTATATAAGACACGTGCGTATAAAACTCGACTACGTGCCAGCAAACCCATAACCCATACATAATCTGGCAGTGTTAGTGATTTAGAACCCTGCAGTGATGGCCAAGTCCAAGAACTTCACAGGTTTTGCTCTTCGATTGTTATTCGCGTGTGTGTTCTTGGCAACTAAAACAGAAGCTAACGTATTCATCGGATATCCAACCCTTGGAAAAGACCACAATCCTCATGCTACATCAAGACAAAGTCGACATAACAATTTTATTCAGCCGCCGGATAGCTATCCATCGCAGAGCCTCCCGCCGAAAAGTAACCCTCCGTTTACACACCCTGGCGGAGGCGGCGCCACCAGTGAGCAACGCGAACAGGCCAACCCTTGGAAACGAGGATGTCTGCGGATTTACAGATGTCGCATAGGAAGATAGGTCATTTGTTAGTGTCAAATCTTCCGTGGAATGACATGAAAATAAATGTCTTTTGACTTGAATTCCCAGTTACTGTGCGCAACATGTGATGTTATGTTTTAGTTGGGATTGTATGGAATAAAACAAAATCAATATTCATAAAATTTGCTGATTTTGTGATTTAATTATTTATAGTTTACATGAGGAAGAATTTTAGTTCTGCAATTTCACAATTTCATTCCATCTTACTAGCCATTGAATTTGAAGGGATTTCACTCAAGCAGAGTAACGTCAACTTCTTTTGGGATCTAATGAGATAGTGTAAGGGGACTTGATTTTGAATTTGAACGAGTTATGTGAAATGGCTTACTTACAATTTGAACCAATTCCTTAACCATTTTGTATTCACAATGAAGAGACTGATTTTGAATTTGAAACAATTAAAGTTGACACAATTTTAATCAAGGAGATATCATTAAAGCACAACACACAAGTTTGCTCGAGGGACGTCTTGGTAGGATGAGGAGGAACAAACTCAAAACTGTTGACTTTAATATCATAAATTTAATGCTTTTTCTGTTCAAGAAATTAGATATAAATCCGATCAAAACACCAAACAAGAAAAACGAGACTACAAAAGAAGCAAATGATAAAAATTTAGTACGTTTATTGATTAGAGAAAAAGGTTTGTTATGCAAGTATACTTAGTATGCGATCTATTTTCACATAAGAATCAAGCCCAGTTTGACAATTAAGGTATTATATAGTAGGTAGAGTAGAAAAATAAGAAATTATCAATCTCGTATTGATTATGAGACAATATTTCTTACAAGATAATAGGAATGTAGCTGCAACGAGATGAAAAATATAATATTCCTTATAAAACAGTATATGAATTACAAATTATCTATTTTCATATTCATTCTTCTTTTGAAACAGAGCCAACCAAGAAAACTTTTCTTTTTCCAAAAATAATAATGTAATTTGATAATTGAACTTTATACGTAGCTGGCAATAGCCAGCTAAAATCCCAGTATTATTTTTTTTTTTTGAGGGAAAAAATCCCAGTATTATTGAACGCCGTACGTATCTAGTTACGATCTAATAACTATCTTTTGTAATATTTCAAAGTTCAATGTATTCCGTGGATAGTATACTCAAATTAAACAAATCAGAAACCCGTCCTCATCATCATCATCGTCATCATCCTTAATAAAAATGGCTACTGTCTCTGTGTTTTTGAAAAAGGTTGATCAATTTTGCCATAGGATTCCTCTTGGCTTCCATGATTTTGACAACTGCCGTCGAGATTATATGTGGGGGAACCATTAGCAATGAGATTAAAAGCATAATATTTCTCTCAATGATACGACATAAATGGCATTTCTTATAAAAATACTAAGATACCAACAATGATATTAAAAGCATTATCTAAAAATGTTAAATTTAACAATGAGACTCATAACATACTATTAAATTAAAACTCAGTCGTTTAACGTTTGGGTTTCAAAGTTTTCTTCAATCTCACGCGCCTCCCATGCGTACTCCTACTCTCTGCACTCTCTCGTCTATAGACCACTTGAAATCTCCCTCTCAACGTCACCGCCCCACCCGTCGTCAACAGCTTCAATTCTCTTTGTTGCCTTTTCCTTCAACGTTTGGGTATCTAGCTTTTTCTCTTTTCCTTCAACAGTGCACTTCAATTCTCCCTCTCAAAATCACGCGTCCTTTGCGCTCACGGCCGAATTCCTAAGGTACACTCCGATGCCGATGCATTCCCTTATTCGTATATAATTTGCAAAATTTCGAAACCTCTCTCTGATGGGTCTAGGTTATTCGGAGCACGTTAACGAAATAAACTTGTCTTCCAAGGATTTGCTAGGCCAAATCCGAAAAGTAAATCAAGTCCAAGTACAAAACAGTTCTTCCATATATATAGTTTATCCATTTTTATGCCTTATCTGTTCCATAGATGGAACACTAAGTTGAGCATTAATATTTTTGATTTTCTGTTTTAATTTTCAAATTTAGTATAAATCTTGTCTTAATTCGTTGATTAAACCAAATTTCAATTATTTCATGTGCAGGCTTGAATTGGATGAACGTTGAACATTGAACATTGAGCATTGAACGCTGACAGAGGAGAGTCATAGGGTAAGCACTTGGTATTTCTACTGTTATGTTTAAAATTGAATATGGGTTAAGCACCTGCAATTTCTATGTTTATGCTCAACAACTTTGTGTTCTCATTGCCTTTGCATTTATGTGAGTATATGTTCTTTTGTTGTTAAATTATATTACTGTTATATAATATGATTATAATACTAATGTAATATGTCACTTAGTTTGAGACAGTATTAGACGATAGATTGACTTTAAAAATATGAACATATAATGCTCCTGTCCCTTCTGAATGAAACCTAGTGGTTATACCATATATATTCCTTCATCTAGTTCTTTATTTAAGAATGTAGTCTTTATATCCATTTGATGTATGTGAAGGTCCATTCCAATTAATAAAGCTACAATCAATCAAACTAATGTAAACCTCACAACAAATGATAATTCTTCTCATGATCATTCTCTTCGATTATATCTTTTGATCACTAGACACACTTTATATCTTTCAAAACTGCCATCATTCATTTAATTAATATTTAAATAACACATATTTTTTATGCTACACATCTTTTCAGAAGATTATCCAAGTCTTATACTCAGTTTAAACTCAAAAGTTCATATAATTATTAGAAATAACTGAAATTGTCACTAAAGTTGGATACATAATAATAAAACTGACCTGACCTGAAAATGATTGGTTTAATATAAGAAGCTTGTTAACTTGTCAAATTAACTTTGTATACTTTGATATAATTGTACACCACATTTTCATTTGTTCATATTTATTGTTGTTTAAGCATCGAGTGAGAAGAAGGTTTGAACGTGGTGTTCATTAATAATTATATATTATTAGCTAATTTTCCTTTCTTGTTATAGATGACGACATTAGCTAGCTCCCATGAAGGAAATAACTTTGAGTCTTTGTATGCATTAGCATGTGTACCTCATAGTTTGGTGCAGAAGTATACAATATGCAATACTAATGGGATGCGATTTCGTACTGAAGCCTGTGATCTGCGTAGGATTACACAAAATTGTAGTGTTGCAGTCTTAGGAAATTATGGGGAAGACAATATAACATTTTATGGGATGCTGACAGATATTATCAGGCTTGAATATATTAGGGGTAAAAGTGTTGTGCTTTTCAAATGCAAATGGTACGATCTTGGAAATTCGAATATGAGGGTCAACGGCATTGTAAAAAGCATCAACGTTACTAAGTTTTGGTTTAAGGATGACCCATTTATTTTGGCAAACCAAGCGAAGCAAGTTTTTTTGGTGGAAGATTTGATACTCGGTTCAAATTGGCGGATTGTGCAAGAATGTGAAGTTAGACATGCGTATGATATCCCTTTGCATGGTAATGAAGAAGGTTCAAATGACGTTGAAGAGTCTAATGAAGTTCCAGTCAAAGTTGAGGAATGTTCCTTAGAGTTTTCAGATAGAAATGATATTGCATTTGATGTAATAAATAGTATTGTATTGAATTACGAGCAACGTTTGTATGACGATTTGGATGACTTAGAGAGAAGTAATAATGAAAATGAATGTGATATTGTATTCCAAGAGTCGACTGACAACGACGATGAATAAATTCTTATTATGCAATAGAACCTTTTTTGTTTGCTATTGTTATGCTATGCAAGAAGTTGGTTAGGAATACTTTTTAATTTCTGTAATCTGAATTCCCATTCTTGTATATTCTTGCAATATTAAAATAAACCCCAAAACTTTAAGAGCTAATGGAACCCCTTTGGCAAATTCTACAACTTATCAGTTATAAGACTAATCCCAATATGTGCCTTCTAGGATGCTTTTGACATGGTTGATCAATATATAAAGCACTTCATAACACTTATGTTAATATAACTGCACTTCACTCATATAAATGTTAATATAGCTGCACTTTATGTTAATAAATTTTGTTCCTATAGCCCTCTATTCGTAACTATTGATATTTAACAGTGCAAATTACTGTTACATTTCAGGTATTTTTGCCTAAGAGTTCAAAAGATCCTTCAGTTGTGGTGTCATTTCCTATGGTGAAATATCTAGAGGTAATTATGTTGCTTTATAATTCTTTAGGTGTTTCCACATTATCTATTAACTGTAATGGAAAATGAAGTTGTGGACACATGTTACATAACCCTTCTCTACATTACTGTTTTGTGAACACTTTTGGCGACAATTTTCAATTTTCATGTACTTTAGAAGGACTCTAAGGCTCTTACATTGTTCCTCAGTATGCTGCTCCTGCCTAATTTCCCTTTAGACAAATTACCATACATTCTTTAGTCTCTAAAGCACCCCTTTAATGTAGCCAGAACAATAACTCTTTAAAATTTCCTAAACCCCTCTCTAATCAAGAATATATACTTAGTTGACTCAATCTGAAGGTATAAGGAGAGTGATAGGACAAAATGGTTACTGCAAAAAGATATAGCAGGAAGGAATTTGTACAGAAAGGAGGAAGAAGAAAAGAGATTGTGTTCCTATAGGTTAGTGCATGACAAGTATAGTAAGAATGAGAACTCAATATTCTTTAGATTGGTTTTGGTTGATATTAATTAAGCAAAGTACCCAAGGTTACAAAGAAGTGCATTGTTGGGTACTTACTTATCTTAAGATGTTTAGGATCTCAAGTAGTAGTCCAGTCTGTTAAATAATTTGTGTCAAGGCCTCTTTGCATTTAAGGAACATATGCTTAATTGATTCAAGCTCTCCCTCACATAACTTTCATCTATTAATTTAAAGTAATCTTGATATTAAAATAATTGAATAAAAATTTTGATTTTTCTTTTTTTTTTCTCTGCATAGGATTAGGTCCTGTATCAATTTTTTAAAGTAATCTTGATATTTAAGCCTCGAATCTTTGCTAAAACTGTTGATTAGAAACAGGGAGACCAATTACCACCTTAGAATTCCATACATCCATTGGTAAGAACTGAAATTTAGTTTGCTTTTAGTTCACTTGCTTACAAATCAGGTACTAGAGCTAGCACATCACATATCCATTGATAGCGCATAATGAAAGATATGTAATTTTTCACCAAAAACCACATATGCTCTTCCCTTCCCTCTGGGACCAAATCAGTAGCAATTTCCCTGTTTCATTGTCTTCCCATCTCAAGCGTATAAGATGGAGTGTAAGAAGGCCTATCGACTTTTTTATGTTGGTTTTGAATATGGGTTTGAATTGTCTCCCAACTGGAATTATATGCATATATCAACCCATGATGGATTTATAGTTTTATATGCCAGGAATAGTAGGAGAATGGAAATAGTGATTACAATATCCTGTTTTGGATGTGTTTCTTCAATTTGAAAAGAATGATAATGATACTACAGATTGACATTCAAGTTTTTGCCATATTCTTTACGATGAATTTGATATGCATACTTGTGCAAGGTCAGTGATTGTCTTTTGGATTTAACAGTAAAGGGTAGATTAGTTAGAGCTGTTGGATCCCGTTTTCAGAACCCAACCCTCTTGCAGACTTATACCTCTGTTGGACCCCGGTTGGTACTGAAGCCCAACCTCTTGCGAAAGTCATGAAACGTGAGTGTGCGTAATACCCCAGAGGGTTTTTTTTTTCCATTGAACGGACCTTACAATTTGATACCATCCTAGCTTTGATACCATCCTAAAAATTTGCTTACAATTTGATCAATGGCATGCCCAAACAAAACAGTCACCATGCTTGAACTCATTTCTCCTTTTTCCGAACAGAATTTGGAAATGTTAAAATCGGAATTTCAATTTGAATTCTTCATAGAAATCATAGCTCTATGTCTCTTGTTTATTTTGAAACAAGGATCACCTCAATCGGAGTTCTACAGCTCAAGATATGCTTAAAAAGCCTAAGTGTGCACATACTTCAATTATGCTCTTCAACCCGACCCCTTGCTTGTTCTAGTGCAAACTCTCTCGATACAACTCTAAAAGATACCAATTTTCATGGAGAGATAGATACATGTCTTAGGAATCCCTTGCTTCAAGAATCACTTCAATTGGAGGTCGGATGAGGGAGTTATGCTCAAAAGAATAAACCATGTTTAAACCCTAAATCAATTTGAACCTATCTTGGCGCGATTGCCCTAACTTTCACCACAAATGTCAGATTGCTTTCGTTTTTAGACCATTAGAAAGAAGACATCCAGACCTACAACTTTCATGAAGATCACAAAGTCTGATTCTGCCTTTAACAGTGTCAAAAAATCACCATCTTTCCAGTGGATGTCCGTTAAACGGACATGCATCGGGTAAACTGCACCATTTCACTCGAGAAGGTCCATTAATCGGACATCCATGTCCGTTTAATGGACATCCATGTCCGTTTAACGGACATGGACTGGGCAAGGGGTGTTTTTACACCCGAGAAGGTTCGTTAAACAGACCTTATATCCGTTAAATGGACATGGGGCTTCCCCAAGGCCCTCCAAACCCTCTTTCATGCTTCCTAGACTGGGCAAGGGGTGTTTTTACACCCGAGAAGGTCCATTAAATGGACCTTATGTCCGTTAAATGGACACGGGGCTTCCCCAAGGCCCTCCAAACCCTCTTTCATGCTTCCTACATCCTTCTTAACACCATAAACACTTATGATCTTCCCAAATTCACTTATTCTCATGCAAAAACACTTTTAAAACATTCAAACACCAGATCAAACTCATGAAACTATCAAATCTTAATCCATTTGGATCATCAAAATCACAAATTCTCATCAATTACCATTGTTGTCATGTTCATACACTCCATGCAACATCCCAACTTGTAACAATCATATCTCTCAACTCCGACATCCAAATTCTATAAACTTTATAGGTCTAAAAGCTAAAAGGATCATCTACAACTTCCTAGAAGACAAATTTGGCCAGTTCTATCTCAATGTTTCCAGAGTTTCCCTTGAATCAAAACACAAGTTCCCTTTATGAAAACTTGAATTTTATCTCAACTTCACTTCCTTAACTAAAGCAACACATTCTTATCTATTGAAATACCAATCCTTCTTTTCCATAACATTTCACTTACAAGTAATAGCAACTCATATTCAAAATGCATCAATTCAATTGGATTACTTCTTTAAGTGTACTTAATTCCAACTTAACCTCATCCATAATTAAGTCATTTTTCACCTTACTTCACTTGGAAACCATTTGAATTCCAGCTTTTCTTCATCCATTCTTAACTCTTAGCTCAGTTGACTTGTCACAATAAGCTACATCTCATCATCCAAAATTATATACATATACCAATCATTCATGCTCAACATTCACCATAGTCATCCATATACAAATTCATAATTCAAAACCATACACAATTCCATTCTTTCATTTACATCATAAATTTAGAGCTTGTAAACTTCAATGGCATTTCCAAGCCACAAAATACAATATCAATATCAAAATCTACTATACAAAACATTCAAACCCAATAATGCTCAAATTACACTTGGAGCCTTGTTTTACATCAATTATTCGAAAGCAACATAAAACATGCAAATCTAGGTTTATGCCTTGATTCACTTTCACTTAATCCCTTGCTCAAGTACCTGGAGATGGGGAAAGAGAGGGGGTGAGCTCGAAAGCTCCGTGGGTAACAAGCTTATAACAAATAACAAGCAAAAATCGTTCAAAAGCTCTTTATCATGGAAACTTCTTTTGAATCATAAAACACATGTTTCTTTCAAAATTCTTGTCATATACTCAAAATCACAAACAACACCATTTATGCAATTTTTCA
>JAOQMQ010000003.1:23549192-23573123 GCA_027563845.1 Erythroxylum subrotundum
TTGACTCATCTAAGCTTTATTCAGTTCCATCTTCATGGATCATGGCATATTGTGCTTGGATGGAAACTCTTTCACTGTTGAGAGAAAGGTTGGACCCTTTGAATTAATGTTATAATATTAAAATTAATGATATAATAAAAATTGAAGAATTATTAAATAAATAAAATTTATAGATAATATGGAATAGTTATTAAACAAATAAGATTAAAAATTGTATTTTAAAAATTATTATTAAAATTAAAAATTATTAAATTAATTTGATTTTCAAAAAATGAAAAAAAATAATAATTAAAACGATACGGAAGACATTTAGCGACGTTTTTAAAAACATCACTGAAGACCTTTTGTGACGTTTAAAAAAAACGTCGCAGAAGGTATAAACGTCGCAGAATGTTAGACAATCCGTGACGTTTTTTATAAACGTCGCGGATTGTCCAACCTTTTAGTGACGTTTTTCGAAACGTTGCGGAAACCTTTTAGCTACACCACATTTCACGACGTTTTTTGTGACATTTTTTTAAACGTCACAGAATACATTATGCGACGTTTTTGGACATTCTGTGACGTTTTTAAAACGTCGCAAAATGCCCTGTTTTCTTGTAGTGTGTGCGTTAGTTAGAGAGTGATTTGTGATTAAGGATTGGAATTTTAGGAAAAAGGGAAGGGACACTATCAAACTAAACGAAGGAGATGAAGGAGTTAACAAAAAGAAAAAAAATTAAATAAAGTAAAATAAAACATAAATTTACACATGCTTACCTTACCTCATTAGCGCTTGTCGCTATACACTCCCTTTTTTTGAGAAAATTAAGATAAAAAATGAAACAACTTATATTAAAATAAAGCTTGAGGTGCCTCTCAAGACGCTCCTTTAACATCATATTAGCTAGATGAAAATTTTATTGACTTAGAGTAAACTGGCTCAGCTAATTCAATTTCTTCTGCAGTTTCAACCTGTAAATTCTCATAATACGGTTTCAATCAGTGTCCATTAACTTTGAACACTTTAAAAGCGTCTAAACTCTGAATTTCAACTGCACCATGTGAGAAAACAATAGTAATAACAAATGGACCTATCCAACGAGATCATAATTTACTAGGAAAGAGCTTTAGCTTAGAGTGATAAAGAAGGACCTTTTAACCTATGGAAAATTCTTTTATAGTTAAAGATTTTTTCGTGAAAGGCCTTAGTCTTTTCTTTATAGATTTTAGCACCCTCATAAGCAGCATTACGCATCTCTTCCAACTCATGCAATTGTAATTTTTGATTAATTCCAACCTTAGTTAAATCCAAATTGCATTGTTTGACAGCCCAATAAACCTTATGATCCAATTCTACAGGCAAATGATAAGGTTTTCTGAATACCAACCTGTATGGTGACATACCAATAGGAGTTTTATATACTGTCCTGTATGCCCATAGCTCGTTGTCTAAATGCAAACTCCAATCTTCCCCATTAAGATTAACCACTTTTTCCAAAATTGATTTGATTTCATCATTAAAACTCCGGCTTATCCACTTGTCCGGGGATGGTATGTTGTTGAAGTTCGGTGGGCAACACCATATTTCTTCAGTAAAGCCTCAACAATTTAGTTACAAAAATGAGTTTTGCGGTCACTGATTATTGCTTTAGGCACTCCAAACCTGAAAAAATATGAGACTTAACAAAATCGACAACAACTTTAGCATTATCAGTATGAGTAGCCTTACTGTCAACCCATTTTGAAACATAATTCATAGTAACGAGAATATATGTATTACTTAAAGAGGAAGGAAAAGGGCCCATAAAATTAGTTTCCCATATATCAAAAATTTTCACATACCAGGATATTAATGAGTGGCATTTGATTTTTTGGTCCTAAACCAGCTGTTCTTTGACATCGATCACAAGACTTGCAAAATATATAAGCATCATAAAATAGTGTAGGCCAAAACAAACTACATTCAAGCACCTTACGGGTTGTCCTTTTAGGAACAAAGTTTCTACCACATGTAAAAGAATGGCAAAAATTCAATATAGATGGGATTTCATCATCAGATACGCATTGCCTAGTAATTTGATCAAAACAATATTCCCACAGATGTGGCTCATCCTATGCATAATATTTAGTCTCTCTTTTGATTTTATCTTTTTCATTTCGTGATAAAGTACTAGGTAAAGACTTGGTAATCAAAAAATTAACTATGTCAGCATACCAAGGTGTTACTTATTGCATGGTGAATAAATGTTCATCCAGAAATTCATCTTTCAGGTTGTCTGAAGTTGTATCTAGGCGGATATGACTAAGATGATCTACAGCTAGATTTTCAGTTCCCTTTTTGTCTCATATCTCTGTATCAAATTCTTGTAGTAGTAGAATCCAACGAATAAGATATAGATTTGTTTCCTTTTTGGAAACAAATAATTCAACGCGGCATGTTCTAAATAAACTATGACATATGCGCCCAATAGATATGAACGGAACTTCTCTAGCCCAAAAACAGCTGCCAATAATTCTTTTTCTATTGTTGAATAGTTTTTTGGGTGGTCATTTAGCATTATGGAAGCATGGTAAATCACTTGCGGCACTTTGTACATCCTTTACCTTAGAACAACTCCTATCGTAGAGTCGCTTGCATCACACATTATTTCAAATGGGAGACTCCAATCTGGGGGTTGGATTATTGGAGCAGAAATTATCTTCTCTTTTAATTCATCGAATGCTTTCCTTTATGCTTTGTCAAACTTGAACTCCACATCTTTTTAAAGTAACTTTTATAAGGGTTAAGTGGTCTTCGAAAAGTCTTTGATAAAGCATCGATAGAAACCTGTATGTCCAAGAAAAGAGCGAACTTCCCGTACACTAACGGGGTAAGGAAGAGATTTAATAATTTCTTTCTTAGCCTTATCAACATCAATTCCCTAAAAGACACTATATGGCCTAATATTATCACTTGATCAAACATAAAATGACATTTTTCATATTTCAGAATCAAGTTATTTTCAATGCAGCGTTTCAAAACTTCTTCAAAGTTAATCAAGCAAGCATCAAAAGACTCACCATTAACTCCAAAGTCATCTATAAAAACTTCAATACAGTCATCCATATAATCAGAGAAAATATCTGCTATACACCTTTGGAACATAGTGGGTGCGTTACATAGTCTCAATGACATTCTTTGATACATGAAGGTGCCAAAAGGACATGTGAAGTCATTTTGTCTTAGTCCTCTGGTGTAACAGAAATTTGGTGATAACCTGAATAACCATATAAACAACAATAATGAGTTTTCCCTGCAAGTTTTTCAAGCATCTGGTCAATAAAAGGAAGTGAAAAATGATCTTTACGAGTAACAGAATTTAACTTCTTGTAATCTATACAAACCCTCCACCCATTTAGCACACGAGTGGGCACCAATTCACCTGAAGTGTTCTACAATACGATTACTCCAGTTTTCTTAGGAACCACTTGTACTGGACTTACCCATTTACTGTCTAAAATTGGATAGATTATCCCAGCGTTGAAGAGCTTCTGAATCTCCTTCTTGACTACCTCCATCATTAGTGGGTTCAATCTTCGTTGGGGCTATCTTATTTCCTTAGCTCCAACTTCTAATAGAATTTGGTGCATAAAGATTGATGGGCTAATGCCCTTCAAATCAGTCACAGTCCATCCAAAAGCATCTTTGTAATTTTTCAATATACCCAATAATTGTGTTTCCTGCAAAAATGTTAATCTGCCGAAATAATAATAGGAAGAGTTTCATAATCACCTAAATACACATATTTCAAGTTACTTGGAAGAACCTTCAACTCCAATTTTGGTGGCTATATAAGTGATGGAAACAACTTCAAATTATTTCTAGTTAGCTCCATAAAACATACCTATTCCTCCAAGTATTTGCTCTTCTTTAAAATCTAGATAGCGGTATCCAGCTCCTCAGGAATGGCAAGATAATCAGTTAGTGCTTTTCCTTCCTAAATATCTAAGCTATTTTCCAATATAGTCTATAATTTAGATGGTCCATCTAAACAAAATGTTTCCTGCACTAAAGTATCAAGAAAACTCACAGAAACAAAAAGATTGATCATCATTAGGAAATTTCATGGCATCATAAATCTTGAACTTAATCACATCATCATCAAACTCCATAGTTAAAGACTCATCATAGACATCAATTTTTGGTCTAAAGGTTTTAAAAAATGATATTCCCAATAAAATTCGGACTGAAGTGAATGAATCTTAATTACCCATTTGTAAGACATAAAAATCAGCAGGAAAATCATATTATCAACTTGAACTAGGACATCCTTAAGAACACCCTTAGGATAGGCATTAGATCGATCAACAATTTGGATTATGACACCAGTTTCTTTCAGAGGCTCCATATTCAAAGATTCATAAATTGATTGAGGCATAACATTGATCGAAGCACCTAAGTTCAGTAATGCTTTCTCAATTTTTAGATGACCTATTTTACAAGGGATTGTAAATATACTTGGATCTTGACACTTAGGAGGTAAGTTCTTTTGAAGCATGGCAAAAACATTCTCACCCAATCACACCTTTTCATTGCCATTTAACTTTCTCTTCGATGTACGAAGTTCTTTAAGAAATTTTTCATAACAAGGAATTTGTTTAATAGCATCAAGTAAAGGAATATTGACCTGTACCATGCGAAAAGCTTCCACAATTTCTTTCTCTTGCTCCTCCTTCTTTTGCTTGACAAAACGACTAGGAAAAGGAGGTTGTAAACTAAACTTAGGGACAATGCAAGAATCACCCTCCTTTTTCTCTTGTGAATGCTTTGGAACTTCTTTCTCTACTTCTTCTTCAACCTCTTGCTTAGAAACCTTTGGGGTAAGTTACTGTAACTCTTTACCATTTCGAAGTATGATAGCACAAGCACTCTTCTTTGGATTAACCTCAGGTTGAGAAGGGAGCTTTCTTGAATTTTGTACCTCCAACCTTTTGATGACAATCGCCATTTGGCTCATTTGAGTCTCAAGATTCTGTATGTTGGGTTGCGTTCTTGGCCTCAAATTCTTTTCCTATTGCTTAAGCATGTTTTCAATTTTATTTTTGAGTTTTTGATTGATTAATTTTTTTTTTGGGTTAGCGTTTAATTAGAATGTCAATTGTTGGAAGATTTATTGCTTAGAGTGATGGAATTAGAGGTTGTTAAATTGAGAAATTGAGATTAAATTAAAAAAGAAAGAATAAGAGTGTGTAAGGGCATTGTTGGAAGTTTACTTAAGTTAGGAAGACATAAGGCTTATAAGGAGGGGCTTTTTGGTCATTTGGCTTCATTAAATGAAGAAATTTGAAGTAGAAAAGGAGAGGTGAGTGGTTCGGTGGTGAGAAGAAGAAGAACAAAGCTAGGTTCCATCTTTTCTTGTTTTTCAAGTTGGTTTTCAAGGGTTTTTCGAAAAGGAAAAGGAAAGGGGAAGATCTAATCTTCCATTAGAAGCAAGAAGCAAAAATCGTGGGTGGTTTTTGGAGGTAAGTTGTTTTCAAATCTTTTGGTTTTTGAAGGGGTTTTTAGTTCCAAAGGCTTAGGAAAATCATGGCTATGGTAGTTCTAGGATCAATTTCATGTTTTTGTCTCTTTAGGTTTTCCAATTTTAAACTCTCTTTGATTTAGGATTTTGTGTTTTTGAAGAAGAACAAAGGAGGCAAGAGGAGCTTGAGGAAAGGGATTTGGAGCAAGCTTAAAGAAAAGGATTTTAAGGTGGATAATACATTTATAATTGAGAAAATGAGCTAGTACCATTTACTTTCATTAAATGACATTTATTGCTTTCCAACAACTTTAAAATTTTGCTTTTATTACTCTTTAGGATGGTTTGGAATTATACCATATGTTTTTTGCTTGGGAATGAATTATGAGAATGTTTTTAGATTATTTCGATGATTGTAAAAGAATGCGATTTTATAAAGAATGCATTGTTATATGATTGCCTCTCGGAAAAGTGAAATTTTAGCCAATATGTGTGAAAAATGTGAAATGCATGCTTATATGGGTTTGTGGTGGTCCCTTAAGTGAGTCAAGTGCACTTGTCTTAGGCTTTTTTCGCCTACCCGCTAGTGGCATGAAGCTCCTCACCGACTCCCATAAGTTCACGGCTACACATGACAGCTACGCGAAAATGTATAATACGTTCTGTTTGGATCCACCCGAACCATTTCCTGTGATTTGAAATTGTTTGAATTCGATGTATTCGTTATGTTGGTTTTATGAATTGCTTGATCAATTGTAAATTTGCTTTGGAAATAAATGATTCAAGGATTTTGCTTATATTATTGTTTATAAATGTGTTACTCACGAGCCGTCGAGCTCACCCCTCTCTTTCCTCCCCATCCGCAAGCGACGAGCAAGAAATTGAGTGACCAAACCGAGGTCGAGGCGTCACTTCCGTTTGTTTTTGAATTTGAAGCTATGTTTTGTAAACAAGGCTTTAGATGCATATTTGGAGCAAAAATCATGTTCATGTATCTTCTTTATATTTTGAACTTTTGAGACTTTGTTGTATTGGGGCTAAAAATGCTCACTAAAGCCTTGTAAGAACTCACTTTATGATATTAATGAAAGTCATTTGAGTTTTATTGTGTTTTGCCAATACTTGCTTCAATTATGACTTTGCATTGTTTGGAAAATGTCCATAAAGGTAAGTTTGTGTGTAGAATGAGTAACATTTTTTCCTTAATTTCTGGATTAATTATTGGGCTTTATACAAATTTTACCCACTAATTTATTTACTTCCCTTGAATATGCATTTATAGTAATTTATGTTTAATTTGTAAATGAATAAAAAAAAAACACAGCTAAAATTTTGTTGGGAATGCGTAGATTGGGATGACTGTCTGCTACTAGCCAAGAAGCAGTCCAAAACGTTAGCAGAAAAGGAGAAACGGCAGCAGCCAAAGAGCAGCCCAAAAACGACGCCGCAGAGAGAAGCAGAAACGCAAGGTGTGAGCTAGGTTTTAATTAAGGAGGAACAAAATTGTCAAATCACGAGCAACAGAGGGGGGATGCACCACACAGTAGCCGACACACAAAAGATAAAAAACAAAACAAAAAGAGGGGACATCTGCTACAAGGGAGGCAGATCATGCGGAGGCTAAGAGAGGAGCACAGTAACCCCACCAAAACGACGACATCAGTGGCGCACCACCAACTGGAGGACGAAAATCTCGCTATAGTGGAGGACGAACATCACGCTATAAGATGGGCTAGGCAGCTCCAGCAGACGCCGACACACCAAGGAAAAAACGAAATCACGCAAGCTCCAAGAGAAACGCACCAGGAGCTGACCCACGCAGGCACCAACACTGGAGCTCATCAGCGGACGCAAAGCACGCACCAGTCTGGGGAGAAACGCACCAGGAGCTGACCCATTCAGGCACCAACACAAGAGCTACAGTGATGCAAAACAGGGGCTGGCCAACAAAGAGGAACTCACCACGCAGAAACAACAAACAACGGCGCAGAGAGGGACCATTCATCCTCTATGTTGCATCTAGTTTGTCTCTTTTATTGTTGATTTCTAACTTTGATTGCTGCAGTCTTCATTTCACCGTAACTGAGTAGCTCCCTGAAGCTTAAGGTTGGGCTGAAACCTTAAACTAATTTCTGGGGATTAAATTTGGTTGATTTATAAGTACGAGTTTTATGGTTTGATTTTTTTGTTTTGAAATTGATTTTGCTAGTATTGTGTTTGACCAATCATTACTTGACATTAGTTGTTAATTAAAAAATTGATAAGTGAAAATTGATAACAAAACTCTAAAACAGTGAACTTATAAATTTTAGATTTAAACATAAACTGAATTTATTAGAGAAAACCAAGTTAGCAAAGAGCTTAATGGGTTATGCTTGATTGCTAGTTTACGATAGTAAATTAGGATTATTGCATAATACTTCTTTGATACCTTGAAAAAAGATGTGAGAAATTCTAGACTCAACCTTCTATCAACCAAAATTTGCCTCATAGATTGATTCAGGTAAAGTTCGCAGAAAACGCTAAAAGTGGAACTATCCTTGAAGCTTACCACATTCTATTCGGATTAACTCCTAGGGATATTCACATCTTTGTTTAGCATTGATTTTATTATTTTTTATAGTTAAATTTCTTAATTTAATTCTCAATCCTACACAACTGCTTAGTCCGATTAATTGAGTGATCCAAGCCTAGTATTTATACAATTACTCCTTGTATGACGATATTAACTATACTACTTGAGACCCGTCAACTTGCGGAGTTGCATCACATCAATAAAAAAATCGTTGTGAAATGGTAGGTCATTACCTTTTGACTTTACCTTTGGTAATTATATTAACTACCATATATAATTCTATGTATTGCGATGTAATTAAAAAATAATTACAATATAGTAAGCAATAGAAATTAATATTAAATATTAATATGATATTCTTAATAATCAAATTTAATATTATTGACAATGATTGTAAGTGTAAAAATAAATTTAGTTAACAAAAATGTTATTTTCAAAATTTATTGGACAAACAACACAAAATTAATTTTTATTACACTCAATTTATATATAATAATTAGTTTTGTCACACCACATAAAATTGTCAAATCATAAATTTCAAAAGACATTAATAAAAAAATTTATTAAATGTAATAAAATTTTTGTATTAATGTATGATTTGACAATTTTGTGTTGTGACAAAACCATAATTATTATATATAAATTGAGTTACATTAATAATTATTGCATAATACTCCTTTGATATCTTGAAAAAGGATCTGAGAAACTCTAAGCTCAACCTTCTATCAACCAAATTTTGCCTCATAAATTGATTCAGGTAAAGTTCGCAGAAAACGCTAAAAGTGGAACCATCCTTGAAGTTTACCACATTCCATTCGGATTAACCCCTAGGGATATTCACATCTTTGATTAGTATTGATTTTATTATTTTTTATAGTTAAATTTCTTAATTTATTTCCCAATCCTACACAACTACTTAGTCTGATTATTTGAGTGATCCAAGCCTAGTACTTACACAATTACTCCTTGTGGGACGATATTATACTATACTACTTGAGACCCGTGAACTTGCGGAGTTGCATCACATCAATAAAAAAATCGTTGAGAAATGGTAGGCCATTACCATTTGACTTTACCTTTGGTAATTATATTAACTACCATATATAATTATATGTATTGCGATGTAATTAAAAAATAATTACAATATAGTAAACAATAGAAATTAATATTAAATATTAATATGATATTCTTAATAATCAAATTTAATATTATTGACAATGATTGCAAGCATAAAAATAAATTTAGTTAACAAAAATGTTATTTTCAAAATTTATTGGACAAACAACACAAAATTAATTTTTATTACACTCAATTTATATATAATAATTAGAGTTTTGTCATACCACATAAAATTGTCAAATCATAAATTTCAAAAGACATTAAGAAAAAAATTTATTAAATGTAATAAAATTTTTGTATTAATGTATGATTTGACAATTTTATGTGGAGTGACAAAACCATAATTATTATATATAAATTGAGTTACATTTTCTAGAAATTTTATATTACAATATTAAAATTATATAAATATAAAATTCAATAAACACTAGTAATTTTTAAAAATTAAATCAAATACGTAGCTAAAAAGATTTGGCTACGATTTTAAGATCGTCAGCAAAACTCTTTAGCTATGTTCCTTAAATCGTCGCCAATAACTTTTATCTACGTTCTCAAAATCGTCACTAAATATTTTTTGCTACGATATTACCTACATCTACAATAACGTAGCTAATAACTTTTAGCCACGAAATGAAAGTATCCCTAAATATCATTGGCGACGATAACATATATCCTCTTGCTTATCTCTTTTGGCGACATATCCGAGATCGGGGCAAAATATAATTTGAGACGATTTTGTAAAAACTTCACCCATAATATTTTGCTACCGTGATTTTGTGACGATTCATGCGACGAATTTTTGTCGTTATTAAAAGGTTTTCGTGATAAATTTGGGGCTTTTAGCAACCAAAATGTTCATGGCCAAAAGCCCCTTCAATTATAGTGAACTTAAATTTAACAGAGACAATTAATTTTTCAGTATGTTGATAATTTTAAATTTTAATACTAAGTTGATTACGATTAAACATGATTTTTTCTATAACCATAATTAATTAACAAAGGGGAATAGGAAGAGAGCTCGATTCAGCAACACAAAAATTCAAAGATCTGCCTGAAGTTTTGTGCTATAGAGACAAAATACTTCATTACAAACAACTGGATCCCTGAAATCAAGTTTGAACCATGTGTCTCCATAGGTAACAAAATTGACTGCTCCATCGAAATATTAGCATTCCGTGCCACATAAAGTAAGAATGAAGGCTAAATTTATCCATTCAAAGTCCAGGTCTACATGCAGCGCCAGATCAACATGATTCCAAATTGAACACCATACATATATAGTATACGTTCTATCAACAGAAAAAAAAATCCTGATAATTTCCTAATTATAGGCAGCTATTTTGTGTATAAATTCCGATATTTTTCAATGATTTCATTAAAAATAAAGCAAATTCTAAACCACCGGTCATCATCATCGTCCTGACAAAAGAAAAAAAGAAAAGAAAATGGCTGCTGTTGCTGTGTCGAAAAAATTGATGATGACTTTTGGTATTGGGTTGCTCTTGGCTTGCATGATTCTGGCAACAGAAGCAGATCCTCGTATGATAAGCTACGGAGTCCTTAAAAGAGACTTTGGCCCTGCCTGCAGGCCAGGTACACCTGGAGGCTGCCCGACAACGCCACCAGCCAACAAATATACGAGGGGCTGTGAGAAAATCAACAGATGCCGTGGTGGACCTAGCTAGTCTTCTTTCGGATAAAAACAATGAGTAAGACTGTTAATCCTGTTAAAGGCTATTTGATTCATTTCAACTGATATCAAGAAGAGACAGGTTAAGACTTAAATTGTTTCTCATCGGGTAAAGGTAGATTTTTCTAAGGTTATCTTAAATGCCCTTATCATTTCTATGCATAAATTAACCAATAATATGGTTTCAAAATGTATTCAAGTCAAAAGCAACTTCCAGCATAAACAACCTACGTTTGATAACACAAAACAAAATGAAATATGTGAGCACAAATGTGATTAATGTTCTGGTGAATGTTATCGCATGCGATCAAATATAAAAATAAACCAATTTCCTGCAACACAAATTAATGTAATAGTAGAAAGTAGGGATCGTTTCTACGAGGAATTTAGATGTTACTAGTTATGTAACAAAAGGGGAGTTTTAAATTGTAAATTAAACAGAATTTGATTGGAATATGAAATTGAAAAATAACTAATAGCAAAACAATGAGAATTTAACAATCAATAGGAATAAATCTTGGTTTTCGGTCTCGTTCATTATTGAACTTGCGTTAATCATTGACACTAAAAATAATCAATTTATTGGTTAAGCATTTGTCGTGGTAAATTTCTTTACCTATTTTCTCTAATGTTTAGTTTACCGAAACAAATATTCGAATTAACCCTTATTAATCAATAACCTGGATACGATCTCAAATTTAATTTATTATAGCTTTACGAATCAAGAAAATCGAAGAACTAGCAACAAACATACGAAGTATATTTAGCCTAGACAACTATTTTTCCTATAATCATATCCCTAACATTGTAGACAAAAATCTTAGTCACTAATTTTGATTAAAAGAATTGAACATCAACCTATTTAATATAGCAATTGATTGAATAAAATCATAAAATAGTTGCGCACTTAGATGTAAAATCAAACAATCAAATAATAATCCAGAAAATAATTAGTATTTGACTAATAAATCGATTCAAATAAAGAACGAAAGCCTTATAACATTCAGAGTTCAATAACTAGGATTCTGTAATCCCAGAAATAAGAGTTTAGTTACCTAACATCATAAGAGTTTAGAAACTTCAGCTTGTCCACTTGTCTGGGGATGGTATGCTGTTGAAGTTCGGTGTATAACAGCATATTTCTTCATTAAATCCTCAACAATTCAGTCAAAAAAATGAGTTCTACAGTCACTGATTATTGCTCTAAGCACTCCAAACCCGAAAAAATATGAGACTTAACAAATTTGACAACTTTAGCATTATCATTATGAGTAGCCTTAGCTTCAACCCATTTTTAAACATAATCCACAGTAATGAGAATATATGTCTTACTGAATGAGGAAGGAAAAGGGCCCATAAAATTAGTTCCCCATATATCAAAAATTTTCACATACCAGGATATTCGTGAGTGGCATTTGGTCTTTTAGTCCTAAACCACCTATTCTTTGACATCGATCACAAGACTTGCAAAATATATAAGCATCATAAAATAGTGTAGGTAGAAACAAATCATATTCAAGCACCTTACGGGCTATCCTTTTGGGAACAAAGTGTCTACCACAAATAAAAGAATGGTAAATTTTCAAAATAGATGGGATTTCATCATTAGATACACATCGCCTAATAATTTGGTCAGAACAATATTTCCACATATATGGCTCATCCCATGTATAATATTTAGCCTCTCTTTTGATTTTATCTTTTTCAGCTCATGATAAAGTACTAGGTAAAAACTTGGTAATCAAAAAATTAACTATGTCAGCATACCAAGGTGTTACCTATTGCATGGTGAATAAATGTTCATCTCGAAATTCATCTTTCAGGTTGTCTGAAGTTGTATCTAGACGGATACGACTAAGATGATCTACAACAATATTTTCAGTTTCCTTTTTGTCCCTATCTCCACATCAAATTCTTGCAGTAGTAGAATCTAATGAATAAGTCATGGCTTTGCTTCCTTTTTGGACAACAAATACTTCAACGCTACATGTTCTAAATAAACTATGGCATGTGTGCCTAAAAAATATGAACGGAACTTCTCTAGCCCAAAAACAACTGCCAATAATTCTTTTTCTATTGTTGAATAGTTTTTTTGGGCGTCGTTTAGCATTATGGAAGCATAGTAAATCACATGCGGCGCTTTGTTCCTCCTTTGCCCTAAAACAACTCCTATTGTATAGTCGCTTGCTTCACACATTATCTCAAATGGGAGACTCCAATCCAGGGGCTTGATGATTAGAGCAGAAATTAGCTTCTCTTTTAATTCATCAAATGCTTTCCTATATGCTTCGTCAAACTTGAATGCCACATCTTTTTAAAGTAACTTGCATAAGGGTTGAGTGGTCATCGAAAAGTCTTTAATAAAGCATCGATAGAAACCTGCATGTCCAAGAAAAGAGCGAACTTCCTGTACACTAATGGGTAAGGAAGAGATTTGATAATTTCTATCTTAGCCTTATCAACCTCAATTCCCATAGAAGACACTATAGAACCTAAGATTATCACTTGGTCAACTATAAAATGACATTTCTCATAAATCAAAATCAAGTTATTTTCAATGCAGCTTTTCAAAACTTTTTCAAGGTTAATCAAGCAAGTATCAAAAGACTCACCATAAACTGAAAGTCATCCATAAAAACTTCAATACAGTCATCCACATAATCAGAGAAAATACCTGCCATACATCTTTGGAGCGTGGCGGGTGCGTTACTTAGTCCAAATGACATTCTTCAATACACAAAGGTATCAAAAGGACATGTGAAAGTTGTTTCGTCTTGGTTCTTTGGTGCAATAGAAATTTGGTGATAACCTGAATAACCATCTAAACAACAATAAAGAGTTTTCCCTGCAAGTTTTTCAGCATCTAGTCAATAAAAGGAAGTGGAAAATGATCTTTGCGAGTAACAGAATTTAACTTCTTGTAGTCTATACAAACCTCCACCCATTTTGCACACGGGTGGGCCCCAATTCACCTGAAGTGTTCTCTAATACAGTTATTCCAGTATTTTAGGAACCACCTATACTGGACTTACCCATTTACTGTCTGAAATTGGATAGATTATCCCAGCATCGAGGAGCTTTAGAATCTCCTTCTTGACTACCTTCATCATTGGTGGGTTCAATCTTCGTTGGGGCTATCTTATTTCCTTAGCTCCATCTTCCAATAGAATTCAGTGCATACAAATTGATGGGCTAATCGCCTTCAAATTAGCCACAATCCATCCAAAAGCATCTTTATAATTTTTCAACATACCCAATAATTGTGTTTCCTGCAAAGATGTTAATATGCTCGAAATAATAACAGGAAGAGTTTCATGCTCACCTAAATAAACGTATTTCAAGTTGCTTGGAAGAGCCTTCAACTCCAATTTTGGTGGCTACATAAGTGATGGAAACAACTTCAAATTATTCTAATTAGCTCCAGAAAACATACATGTTCCTCCAAGTATTTTCTTCCCTCTAAAATCTGGATAGTGGTATCCAGCTCCTCAGGAATGGCAAGATAATCACCTAGTGCTTTTCCTTCCTGAATATCCAAACTATTTTCCAATGCAGTCTATAATTTATTTGGTCCATCTAAACAAAATGTTTCCTGCACTAAAATATCAAGAAAACTCACAGAAACAAATTAAAGATTGATCATTATTAGGAAATTTCATAGCATTATAAATCTTGAACTTAATCACATCATCATCAAAATCCATAGTTAAAGACCCATCATAGACATCAATTTTTGTTCTAAAGGTTTTCAAAAATGGTCTTCCAATAAAATTGGGACTGAAGTGGATAAATCTTCATTACCCATCCGTAAGACATAAAAATCAGCAAGAGAAATCATATTATCAACTTGAACTAGGACATCCTTAAGAACACCCTTAGGATGGGCATTAGATCCATCAACAAGTTGGATTATGACACCAGCTTCTTTCAGAGGCTTCATATTCAAAGGTTTATAAATAGATTGAGGCATAACATTAATCAAAACACCTAAATCCAACAATGCTTTCTCAATTTTTAGATTACCTATTTTACAAGGGATTGTAAACATACCTAGATCTTGACACTTAGGAGGTAACTTCTTTTGAAGCATAGCAAAAACATTCTCACCTAATTACACCTTTTCATTACCATTTAACATTCTCTTTGATGTACAGAGTTCCCTAAGAAATTTAGCATAACGAGGAATTTGTTTAATAGCACCAAGTAAAGGAATGTTGACCTGTACTATGCGAAAAGCTTCCACAATTTCTTTCTCTTGCTCCTCCTTCTTTTGCTTGACAAAATGACTAGGAAAAGGAGGTTGTAAACTAAACTTAGGCGTGACAATGCAAGAATCACCCTCCTTTTTCTCTTATGAATGCTTTGGAACTTCTTTCTCAACTTCTTCTTCAACCTCTCACTTAGAAACCTTTGGGGTTAGCTCCTTTAACTCTTTGCCACTTAGAAGTGTGATAGCACAAGTACTTTTCTTTGGATTCACCTCAGGTTGAGAAGGGAGCTTTACTGAATTTTGTGCCTCCAACCTATTGATGGAAATCGCCATTTGTCTCTTTTGAGCCTCAAGATTCTGTATGTTGGCTTACGTATCTTGTTGAAATTTCAGGGTATTCTGTTGAAAGTTCATAGTATTCCTGACCAATGTTTTGACAATATCCTCCAAGGGATTACTTTCACCAGAACTTTGTCCCATTTGTTGTTGCTATCTAGGCACATAAGGCTGTTTATATGGCTAAAAATTAGAACTTACTTGTTGTCCCTGATTGTTGCGATAATGGAGGTTTGGATGATCTCACCAACTTGGATTATATGTATTTAAAAACGGGTCATACTTCATTTGAGGTTGTCCCAAATAACCACCCATTGCCTTTGCTTCTTTAACTTGGTCTTCTTGTAGAGTGGGACACATATCTGTGTGATAGCTAGCCATATAACAAATACCACAAGTCTTAACTTCCTCTTTCCTAGATACCGCAAGTTGACACACTAAAGAAGTCAAATCATTTAATCTTCCTTCCAACGACGAAACTCCCGTCTCATTAACATGTCTTGAACCATAATCATTCCAAGCTCCAACTTGTTGAGAGTCAGAAGCCATAATTGAGATCAGTTAGAGCTCCTCCACTTGCAGCATTTATCATACTCATCTCAATCGGTAAAAGACCTTTATAAGAATATTGAATCAACAATTGATCACTAATTTGATGATAGGGGTAGCTTGCACACAGCTTCTTAAATCTCTCACAATATTCATATGATGACTCCCTGGTGCTTTTTCGGATGCCATAAATTTTTCTTTTGATATTAGCGGCCCTGGAAGCTGGGAAAAACTTCTCTAGAAATAGCTTCTTCAACTCTGCCCATGTTGTAATACTTCCAGTAGGTAAATAATATAACCAATCTTGAGCATCATCCTTCACAAAAAAGGGAAAAGTGCTCAGTTTTATCTGTTCTTCGAGGACATTAGTAGGCTTCGTCCCCACGTAAAAAACATAAAACTCCTTCAAATCCTTATAAGGATCTTCGCCCAGTGTGCCTCAGAAAATGGGTAACAAATGAATTAGTCTTGACTTCAACTCAAAAGTGTTGTTATCATCCAAATTCGGAAAATTAATGCAGTGAGGCTATTGGTCCTAAGTTGGAGCAACCTGTTGGCATAAAGTGCAATTTGCAGCCATGTTCCTTTCTCTCTATTGTTCTTCTCATAATACTTATTGTCTTTCTTTTGTCTGCTTTCTTAATGCCTTTGCTATTTTCTCAATTTCAGGATTGTATTGCAAAATTTTAGATTGATTCGAACATGTTACATACATAGACCATCAAAAATTCCCTAGCATTAACGCCAAATTTTAATGAATATTGTCGTCTGCAACCAAATATAAAAAGAAATCAACTTCCTGCAACATAAATTAATGCAGTAGTGGAAAGTAGGGATCATTCCCATGAGGAATTCAGATGTTAGCACTTAAGCAATATAAGGGGTTTTAAATTGTCAATTAAACAAAATTTAATTGGAATAAAAAATTGAAAAATAACTAATAGCAAAGAAAATGAGAATTTAACAATCTATAAGAATAAATCTTGGTTTTCTGTCTCCTTCATTACTCAACTTGCGTTGATCTTCGACACTAAAAATAATCAATTTATTGGTTAAGCATTCGTCGTGGTAAATTTCTTTATCAATTTTCTCTTATGTTTAGTTAACTGAAACATGTATTCGAATTAACCCTTGTTAATTAATAATCTGGATACGATCTCAGATTTAATTAGTTAATAGCTTTAATAATCAAGAAAATCGACGAACTAGACAAATTACATACGAAGTATATTTAGCCTAGATAACTATTTTTTCTAGAATCATGTCCCTAACGTAGTAGACAAAAATCCTAGTCACTACTTTTGATTAGAAGAATTAAACATTAACCTGTTTAATCTAGCAATTGATTGATTCAAATCACAAACGAGTTGCGCACCTAGCTATAAAATCAAACAATCAAATAATAATCAAGAAAAATAATTAATACTTGATAAAAAAAATCGATTCAAATAAAGAACAAAAGTCTCACAACATTTAGAGTTCAATAACTAGGATTCTATTGACCAAGAAATAAGAGTTTAGTTACCCAACATCATAATTTTTCAGAACTATTTGGGACTGTCCATGTTCGGGGCGTTCATGATTTTCTTCTTTATTTCCTGTCCAGCCGCCATCTTTGTTGCTTGATTTTTTTTCTTTTTCTGCTAGGCGTTATTCCCCTCTATGGACGGGCTCTGTTCTCCTCTTTTCTTTGCTTCCACTGCCACCCCCCTTGTTTATGTTTTTTCCTATTTTTGTTGCTTGATGTTTGCAAATTTTGCTTTGGAAAATTTCTGAATCTCCTAAATAAGTTTGTCGTTACTTTTTGCTTGGTTTGGTTTTACATACTTGTGATATTTTTTACTTATTAGTTATTTTCCCTCAGTTTTTGATGATATATTTGCCTTATTCTCTACTAATTGTTGAAATATTTGTGAAGTTTAAATTTGAGATATGCATAAACGATAAGTTCCTATTGTAAGAAAGACTCCTTCAGTCCTTCTAATCATGATTGTGAGTAAAAACATATAAAGTTTACAGGTATCTTTCGAAATCATTTATTATTTTTTTGAATTTTGGAGATATATCTGCTATTGTTTGTCATCGTAAAAAAGGGAGAGATTGTTAGCTTAAGGTTTATTATTAATGATTTTGATGATAACTATATAATATTTCAAAATTTAAATCATAGTTAATTCCTTTTATTGGTGATAACAAAATTCTTTCTATTGGTAACGACAAAATTCTTAAAAGGAAATAAATCTTGCAAGAATTTTTTTTATGAACTTACCTAATTAGAAATGATTCCACCACATCCAGAAGGATCTTAATAATTCAAACAATTAGCTCTGAAATTTTTGACAAAGTTTTTTTCTTGACGTCTGAATATTGAAAGATTCCAGCAAAGATCATATCGAAGATTCGTTAGATACAAAGTCAGCTCAGAATCAAAATAAATCAACGGCTAGTTGAAGAAAATGTCTACTTAAGGAAGAGCCACCGAATTTGCGAAAATGACACAGATTTGGAAAATACTTTTGCATAATCAAATATTCTTGAAAGTCATATCTATATCAAACTCCTTATGCCTTAGAAAGTGAAATCACTATATTGAGAGAGACTGTTAAATGCTTTATATATATTTTTTGAAAACTTGTAGAGGCTTGTTAAACACTACGAGTGTGGAAGGTTGAAGAACCTTGAAAAATATAAACTTATGAGCTTAGAGAGGCTCGTAAAAAATTACTACTTGGGGGTTTACTGTGAAATACTCAAGTTGAATACTTGAGAACTGAACGTAGGCTTCGTTATAAGTCAAATCAGTATAAATCGATTGTGTCACTCTCTCTCTCTCTTAACTTTTAAATTTTTGCATTATAGTGTGTGTTTTTAATTTACAAGAGGCTCCTTAATTTTTGGAATAGGCTCCTTCTGTTTTAATATTGCAAGAGGTTTCTTTTATTAACAGGCTCCTTTCATTTTTAAACGTTAACATGCCCCTTTCGCTTTTTAAAAGTTACTAGGCTTCTTTCATTTTTAATAGGCTCCTTTTATTTATGGACTTTTCTGTTGAAATTTAGCAGGTTCTTATCATTTACACGAATTGATAGTAACTTAAAAATTTTTAAGTCACACATAATTCACCCCCTTTTTACGTGTGTTTGCTTTATCATGTACTATAACTGATTTTGAAGTCCATTAAACCAGAATGTCAAATATAAATTTAATTTATTAATTATCTTAAATGGGCTTAGTTGAGTTGGTTATAAGTAAAAAAATTTTTGATTTGGCCCTAATTAGGAAATTATACAAATGTTAAGACCAATTTAAATTATTATTAAGCTCACTCTATAGCATTACAACATAATCACTTTAATACAAGAAACTTCTATATACAAGACGCCATCGAGCTCTAGTTAAGCAGGGATGGAGCTATGTACAGGGGAGGGGGGGCCTTTTTTATTTAAAATAACTTATATAAATACAATTTTTAAAATTATAAATATAAGTGGCCCCCCCTTTAAAAAAAATTCCTACCTTTAAAAATCTCAGCCCCCCCTTAAAGTTGAGTCTGGCTCCGTCCCTGTAGTTAAGTAAGTAAAACTGCAGGCTTAGGGATGTGGCTACGTCTAAAATTGCCTGGCTTAACGTTATTCAATTCATAAATTAGTCTGCATAACGTTGTCAGTATTGGAGGGACCCTTGTAATACGTGTGGAAACGTAATGTCTAGTATTTTCTTGTAGGATTTAAGGCTAACTCCTTTCTTTCTTTTTTTTTCAAAATTTACTAACATGATTTCGTAAGTGAGGTGTGTATAGGTTGAATACATTTGAAACTAAAGTAACATGGATTTATATGAATCATTGCATTTGTAACTACTTTCATGATACTTGGGAATCTACTGTAAGGGTATCTATTATTTCAATTTCTTCGAGTGTGTAGTTATTAAGGGCTACCTTCTTCTAGGTTCTTTAATACATTCGTGTTAAAAATGTTTACATGTAAGTAGTTCATTGATGAGAAAGTTAACATTGTTTATTGTATAATTTTGATCTAACATTTTAAATTTACCAAAAACGTTTATTGTATAATTTAAGATATATATGAAAAGTAGAAAACAAATATTATATTTCAAATTGTTAGGTAAGAGGAGAAGATCACACTAAAAATTAACAAATACTTCTATAACTACTACAACAGAACATACTATTAGCTACGTTTTCTTTAGCGATAAATTGAAAATCGTCATGAAATGTAGACATTCAGTGACGATTTCAAAATTTGTCGCACAAAGTCATGGTTTTGGCGATGTTACATAATATCGTCATTGAAGCAGTTTATTCAGCGACGAGTTTCTTAAGTCATCGCAAAAAGTGCCTAATTTTGCGACGGTTTTCAAATTTTGTCGCCAAATGTCATGTGATTAACGATGAGAATTGTAAATGATGCAAAAAACACAAACTTTTTGCAACAAAATATGTACTTTGCCGCCAAAGGTAAAGTTTTGGCAACTAAACCTTTAATTCGTTGCCAAAACTCGATATTAAAGAATTTATAATTAATTATGTTAATTTGATAATTTTAATGGAAAATGTGCTTAATAATCTTAAGGTTAATTATAAATGACAATTATATATGATTTTTCACATTTTTTGGACATAAAAAGAACATACTATCCTAAAATTTTAATATTAATAAGATCCAAATATCATAATTTAAGTTGACTACAATTCTTAATCAATAACATTTATGAACAATAAAATAATAATAAATATAATTATTGGAATGAGCTAAGTAATATAATATAATGATATATATATATATATGTATATATATATATATGTATATATATATATATGGTAAGTAGTAGACGAAGTTGATTAGAAGTTTAACAATTCTTATAGACAAAATAACAAATAAAGTTTCACGCCTAATATTCCATTGAAAAGGAAAACAAATAATTATTCTTTTAGATTCTAAGTGACATTAGAGTCGACAGAAAAAGTAAAGCGATTTTCAATGTCTAGATTCCCAAGAAGCCTCCTTGCATGTTCCAAGCCATTAATTGAAATAGTTAAAGATTGTCCCTCAAGCTCTGATGAATTAACGCCCTCTTCCAACAACTTCTTTGCTTTAACTAAATTTGCAAAAGATACAATAAACAATTTTGCAGATCCAGTATGGATGATGGTATTAGATGAATTGCATGTACTGAGCATTTCAGCTAATAAGCAAAGAGGATAAAACAATCAAAGCTAGATCTAATGGTATTAGGAAGTCAAATTCGAACACATTCATACCGAATTGATAAACTCCATGATCGTCACAATGAACAAACATATACGTACTGAGCATTTTAGCTAATAAGCAAAGAGGATAGAACAATCAAAGCTGGATCTAATGGTATTAGGAAGTCAAAGAACACATTCATACCGAATTGATAAACTCCATGATCGTCACAATGAAGAAACATACTTTTTGCAATCAACCACTGTTCCAAAACAACCAATTTCCTTAATCCTGTATGAACCATTGGGTTAACACAACATCTAGTATATATAATCACACTACAAGAAAATTTGGTTTTAGCAACCAAATTCTCAGCAACCATAGTAAAATGGTTGCTAATTATATACATTTTGCAACCAAAAATTATTTGGTTGCAATATATAAGTTACGTATATTTTTTACCGACCAATCAATACTTGGTGGCTATAGATGGTCACTAAAACTTACAATTCATGGATAATAATATAACGACCAAATTTAACAATTTTAGCGATAACTTTAATGGTCGCTATAGAAAATTATTAATAACAACCAAATTAACATCCAACTATTGAGTGGTCACTACAAGTATTTCAAATTTTCCATTAGCAACCAATAAATTTGGTTGTTAAATTTACATGACTTCTTTACAACAACCACATTATATGATTGCTAAAGAAGTATTTATAGCAACAAAATAATTTGTCGCTAAGTATTTTAGAAAAGATGAAAAGAGTTCTTTAGTTCTGCACTCATACGAGGAACATCTTCTGGTAAATTTTCTTGTTCTTCTCGCAATTTTTTCATTTCAACCTGTTATCCAAAAATCAGAAAATTTTGTTCATTTTAAATATAACGATGATACATAATTTTTTGTATTTCTAAAATCTTTATTAAAAAATCTTGTTTTAATAATTCCTTCTTCTCAAACTCTGTCATTTTTTTCTATACTTCTAAAATTTTAAATTTATAATAAAAATAAATATAATATAATATATTTTAAAAACAACACTTTGAATGGAACTTAAATACGTCAAGATGAGATTGACATTAGTTGGTACAGCCGCATAACATTTATGTTTAAGAAACCTTTGGATAACTATCTACTAAAAAGGCGCCATATCTATTAATTTATTGATGTTTTACATTATAAAACTCATAATTGAAATACACTATAGTTTTAATGAATGAAATATGGTGTTATTGCAAATTTGGTCCCATAACTATTGGCAAATGGCAAAATAGGACAATCCCCTTTTTTTGTGACAATTTAAGGACCATTACTTTTTAAATATAACAATTTAAGGATAGATTTAATCAGAAATTTCAAAATCCGCCGAAATTTGTCACGTGAGGTGCACGTGTTGTATAAAATTGGGATTTTCAGGCGATGCTGTCCATGTTAACCGAAATTTTTGCCAACTCGGATTTAAAAAATAATTGGTACGAAAACTGATATTAAACCTAACTTTTAAATATTAATATATTTAATTTTGATTCTTGAAATTAATATTAAGTGTAATATAAATTTATTATTACTATTTTTTACCTATTAATGTCATTACAAATATTTAGAATATATTTAAATATATTTATTTTTATTTATTTTTTTATGATTACTTGCAAGTTATTTGATTCAAGTAGATAGATTCTTCAAAATAATTGATAATATATAAACAATGTAAGGAAATTATATTTAATTATCTTTAACAAAAAGGACCGTGTACTTGAATACAAAATATTATAAATTAATTGAAAAGCACACTTAATGAACTTTATGAAATTGTATTTATGTAGGTGGCAGAGAAAAATTATAATTTAAAAAATAATCTAGCAATAATAGGCATCAATTTTATTTTACTGTGGTTTTATTTGTTAAAATAATTAAGAGAAAAGGAATTACATCACCACACAATAGATAGTTTCAAAATTTATTTCTTACAGTAGACTAGCACCACCGTTCTAAAAACCCCAATTTCTTAGGCCATTTAGAAATTTTCTCTCACGACGTCGTCATATTTCTGACGGACCCAAATGCCAATTCCAACCCACCACCTGAAGACGCGGGTGTTAAACAATCGTCCTTGGCGCCAATTTTCGCTCGATAATGTTTCTACAGGTTAGTCCCTTCTAACTTTAATTTCTGAAAATTAAATATGGTATTTAAAGGATTTTCGCATGTTTCAAGATTTTGAATAATTTCTGAAATTGGGATTATAATTAGGATTTAATTTTTTCGAATACTGTGTTGTTGAATTATTTATTCTGAATCAGTTGCTAAGAGACAGATCTTACGTGTCTGAATACCGTAAATGACTAACGACAGATCTTACGTGTCTGTTATTAATTAAAATATAATTAATTAAAATATAATTAAATTAAATAATAATATTAATTAATTAAGTACATTATAACTAATTACAATATAATTAATTAAAATATAATTCATTCTAAACTATAGTAATTAAATAATTAATTATAATATAATTAATTATAATATAATTCTTTCTTTAATTAAAATATAGTAGTTAAATAATTAATTATAATATAATTCATTCATTAAATTATGAGCATTTGCATGCATATTTCGTACTTTGTCATGATTTGATATCAATTTCTTTATAAATTTCGTGAGGACAATTAATACTGCAAGTGTTTTTATTTTGTAGGAACATGGAGTCAACTATCCAGAAAGTCAACAGGTCGTGAGAAGCCTTTCA
>JAOQMQ010000003.1:23624534-23636673 GCA_027563845.1 Erythroxylum subrotundum
TTGTATGAATATTTTTTCTATATTTGATTAAATATACTTGATTGAATATTTTATTAATTATTTAATGTTGACATTGTTGATACATGGATTTCTTATTAGATTTTGAATCAGATTCTGATGATGAACTGAAGAAGGTAATCATTATTTATATAGCTGCAAGAGAGAATAAATATTTTAATTTACAAAAGCAACCATGTAGAACTTCTGCTCTACCAGGTCATGATTGGATATTAAAACATTTGAACGAAAATCCTACAAGGATTTATGAAAACTTAAGAATGAGAAAGACAACCTTCTTGAGCTTATGTGATGAGATGAAGAGTTTAGGAGGCTTAAAGGCAACAAATCATTTGACTATGGAGGAACAAGTAGCAATTTTATTGATGACTATAGGGCATAGTGAGACAACTAGAGTCAATGCAGAACGCTTTCAACATTCGACCTGGACAATTTCGAAGTACTTTCAAAAAGTCTTATATGCACTTAATCATCTTGCAAAAGGAGTCATTACTCCACCATCTTTTACTAATACACCTCCTGAGATTCAACATAATTCAAAACTCTTTCCATATTTTCAAGTATATTCATATATTTAATTACTATTTTAATTATATCCTTATGATTAAATTTTATTTTAATATATTTTTAATTTTTAGGATTGTATAGAAGCAATAGATGGTACACATATTGATGCACATGTTCCGACCGATGAACAAGTACTATATAGGGGCAAAAGAATTAATCCAACTCAAAATATTATGTATTGTTGCTCATTTGTCATGCATTTTACATATGTAATGGCAGGATGGGAAGGTACTGCAAATGACTCTTGAGTTCTTTTGGAAACAGTGACAAATCCAGTGAATCAATTCCCTATGCCTCCACAAGGTATTATATTATTTTAAATAAACATAGTAATTATGATTCATTTTTAATATCTTTTTGTTAATATTATGTTCTTTCTATGTTAGGTAAGTACTATTTGGTTGACTCGGGCTACACTAATATGCCTGGATTTCTTTCACCATATCGAGGTGAAAGATATCATTTGCGAGATTATAAAGGTAGAGGAAGACCTCAAGGTCTACAGGAATTGTTTAACTACAGGCATTCTTCATTAAGAAATATTATTGAAAGATGTTTTGGCGTTTTAAAAGTAAGATTCCTTATACTTAAAAACATGTCGAGTTATGATATGAAGAAACAAAAATGCATCGTTATTGCTTGTTGTGTTATACACAATTATATTGGAATGTGTGGACAAAGCGATGAATTATTTGAAAGTAGTGCTGAAAATGAAGAACAAATTAGCGGAAGTGAAAATGAAGATGCAAGTTCTCAAGTGGAGTATAATATCACTCCAACACAACTTCGATGTATGTCTTGGAAGCGAGATGAAATTGCTAGACAAATGTAAAGTGATTATATTATTTCTAATTGATTTATATTTCTTTTTGTAAATGATAGTACTATTATGTTTTCAAGAATTATAGTATAATGGACATATTTTATTTTTTTGGTAATTATGATGGAGATATTTTATTGATTAGAACGATTTAATATAATTTCTAATTTATGTAATTTTTATATACAATTATTATGTAATTATAATTATTACACATAACAGTATAATTACAAAAAAAATATAAACATAATAATAAAACCAAACACATTTTTATTTCTAGTTTTTTATTAAAAATCTCAACTACATAGGTTTTGGTTTCTAGTTTTTATATTACAAATCTCAACTAAACAGGTTTTTGTTTTTTTAGGAAAAAAAACAGAAACAAAAATAGGAAATAAAAATCAAAAATAACAACAGAAAAACAAATGTGGAACCAAACGGTTCCTTAGACTAAATTCAAGATAAATTGCTGCAAGACCTACGAGAACTAAATGGATTTCTTTACGAGAGATCATTTTAATTATGTCCTAATACGCAAAATCTTTTATGATGAGCCATATCTTCACTATTTTTACTATTCTAGATAACGTTCTTGTAATTCTTCTTAGATATACCTTTTTTTCTCTTATAATTTCTAAGTTTAATTTTCTCGTAACTTTTAACTTAATCATTTAGATGTCTCTTCTTAATACGTTCAAATCACGTGAGACTAATAACTCCAAATACAATCTACTGAAAGTAAAGTCATTGGTTTGTGTTGAGAGGGGAAGTAATTTGTTAGCCCATCAAAAAGATAGATCAATTTCACACAAGTTATCCTTATTTGGCTTTAGAATGTCGTACCAAAGAAGATTTGTTATATGATATATGACTAGCCCACCTATTTTTCGTAACATTGTCGTAAGCGTATAGCCTCACTTCAGATTATCAGCTAATTTCTGTTTGCTCATGATACTATGCCGTCCTCGCCCCACTACCCCGCAATCTCTTTATCAGCATGTTCACAACATCCCAACCCCTTACATTGTCCAAAAATGCATTGCCCTTCTGCAAATCTGTGGCTCTTCCATATTTAAACTGAAGCAAATCCATGCTTTCTCCATCAGGCGAGGTGTCCCAGTTGCCCATCCGGAGATGGGCAAACACCTTATTTACACTCTTGTGTCTGTGTCAACGTCCATGATTTATGCGCATAATATATTTGTCCAGATCCAAAACCCAAATGTTTTTACGTGGAATACAATGATTAAAGGGTATGCTGAGAGTGAAATTCCAAAGGGAGCCCTTGAAATGTATCACCACATGTGTGCGAATTGCTTTAAACCTGACACGCACACGTATCCTTTTTTATTGAAGGCTGTCGCTAAGATGGGTGATGTTAGAATAGGTGAGAAGATTCATTCAATTGCTATAAGAATTGGGTTCGATTCATTGGGGTTTGTCCAAAACAGTTTGGTTCATGTGTACGGTGCCTGCGGGGAGCACGAGAGTGCATACAAAATGTTCGAACTAATGCCACAGAGAGATGTTGTGGCTTGGAATTCTGTCATTAATGGGCTTTCTCTGAATGGAAAGCTCAATGAGGCCTTGACCACTTATAAGAAGATGAGATCAGAGGGTGTTGAACCAGATGGGTTCACTATGGTTAGCTTGCTGTCAGCTTGCACTAAGCTTGGTGCTTCGGCTTTGGGTAGGTGTGGTCATGCATATATGCTGAAAGCTGGCTTGAACGAGAATTTGCAGGCTAATAATGCCCTTATGGACCTCTATGCCAAGTGTGGAAGCATTGGTCAAGCAAGAAAAGTATTTGATGAGATGGGTGAGAGGAGTGTTGTTTCTTGGACTTGTCTGATTGTTGGACTGTCTGTAAATGGACTTGGCAAGGAGGCACTGGAGTGCTTTGCTGAGATGGAGAGAGAGGGAATAGAGGCCACCGAAGTTACTTTTGTTGGGGTATTGTACGCTTGCAGTCATTGTGGAATGATAAATGAAGGGTTTAGTTACTTTGAAAGAATGCAAGAGGAATATGGACTTGTTCCTAGATTAGAGCACTTTGGATGTTTGGTTGACTTGTTAGGCAGGGCTGGCTTCGTAAAGGAAGCATACGACTACATAGAGAAATTGCCCATGCAGCCTAATGCTGTTATCTGGAGGACATTATTGGGGGCATGCACTAAACATGGGTTTTTAGCTTTAGGAGAGGTTGCCAGAGCCCAGCTCTCACAGCTGGAGCCCGAATGTGGTGGAGATTATGTCCTACTCTCTAATCTTTATGCGTCTCAGCAGTGTTGGCCCAATGTGCATCAAGTCAGGAGGACGATGGTCAGCCACGCAGTAAGAAAAACTCCGGGCAATAGTCAATAGCATGTAATTTTAGTAAGGATGGCTGTGGGCCAAGTCGAATTTGGGGTCAGGTCAAAAAAATTTTGATCGGATTCAGGCTGTCCCAACTTGTTTTAATTTGTAATTTTTATTTGAATTTTATTTAATTAAAAATATGAAGTGATCAATTTGGATCTACGAATTTTAATTGATTTATAAAAATTAATATTATGTAATTGATGAATATATAAAACGTGCATATTAATCAAATAAATAAGATGAAACTAAATTCATTAATAAATGATGATATGATTATAGAAAATAAAAGAAAAAGATTATAATTAAAGTGATCAATTAAATTAATTGAAGTTACGAATTTCAATTAATTAATAAAATTTGAAATTTTATAACGAATAAATATATAATTAATCAATTTAATTAATCAAAGTTACAAATAAAATTCATTAATTGATGACACAGTTTGCAAAAATTATTATCCAAAATTTTAAATGATATAGTTTACCAAAAATCATGATAAAATCATGAAATAATGTTCTTAGTCTGGGACTATGGGAGACTATGAGTAGAGACTAGAAACCGAGAGAGTGGAGATTAGAGAGCCTGAGAGAGCAACTAATTGTTGTAATTAGAATCATCAATAGTACTATATTTAGTATCATAATATTAAAATTAAAGGAATATTAAGCACATGATAGTAATTGATAAATAATTAAATATACCTTCATTATTGAATATTTTACCAAAATAATGTCCACTTGATTGATAAATATGAGTATGTGTATGATCAGTCATCTCTGCATCAGTGCCTATGGTTGTATTAATATACAAATTAAAAAAACCAATATAAGGTAAGAGAATATAAAAAATAGACGAAATTGATATATCAAAAAGAAAAAGAAGTTACCCTTAATATCTTTATCATTTAACCAAATTCAGGCACATATAAAGGCTTTCATAGTTCGAGGATCAAGTTGAACACAACGAGGACTAATAACCCAACTATCAGTCTAAAAGCAGACTCTGAAGCAAAAGTAGATAATAGAATTGCTAATAGGTCTCCTGTGCTTACTTGCATGATCGAAAAAATTATTTCCACAACTTTTCCACCATAACTATAAATTAAACTACACACTTTCAACTTCAGTCACACAATCTTCCATTAAACATTTATCTAACTCCATCATATTGTATGAAGTCAACCCCTTTTTCTTTCATGAATTTTGTAAGTGAAAATAGCAAACTACTCTTAGAAGATGAACCTGAATGATATGGATCAAGGGATTAGTGATGTGACATCTTGAGTTGGGCTCGATGGTTCGAGTGTTTAAGATAAAAGTTCGAGGTCCTCAACTCAAATTCCAACCTCAACTTTCAAAAGAGATCCACTTGTGGGTATTGTTGGGCCTATGCAAGGGTTAGGACTAAAAGGATGCAAAGGACTTTGAATAATTTAATTAAAGAAGCTCATTCTTAAGCTCAAATCCAAGTTGCTTCAATTAAGAAGTCCAAGCAAGTCCACTTAATAAGTCTTAAAGAAGTTGGGCCAACCCAACTTGAAAAGTAAGGCCCATGGCCGAATTTGCTATTTGTAGGTTTCCTTCTTTGTAAGGGACAATTGACCAAATCTTATAAGGTCTCTTGTTTCTTAAAAGTTAGTTTCCTAATAGGTTAAGTAAATCATGTAAGATCTTTTGTTTCCTAAAAGTTAGTTTCCTAGTAGGTTAAGTAATTGTAGGTTTAAGGTAATTCCTTTTCCATAAAGGATTGCCCTTTTTGGTTGTAATTTTTGGTCAACCCCTCTCCTAAATATAGGATGGTTTGGTTATCACTATGGGACATACTTTTATGATATTATTTTTATGAGGTTTTTCTTTATTATTATTCTTGTTGAATAATTAGAATGCATTGCACAAGTTTCATGCTTTGTATGCGACTTATTTGTTATTCTTCTTTCAATCTTGTGTTGTTCAATTCATAATTTGCTTGAATTGAGTTATGCATGTTCTTAAGGGTTGAGTTACAGATCTCTTGAAACAAACTTTGTTATTCTCTTCTTATTCAAATCTTCTTCATAGTTGAAGATCAAGTGGTGAATCAACAAAAGTCTTGGGTAAGTTTTCTTTGTTTATATATATATTCCACAATTTCATATCAGTTTGGTATCAGAGGCTATGTTATCTTGCTGGATATTTTTGTGCTCCTTGAATTTGCAATCTTGGAGCTCTTAACCAATCTTGAATTATTTCTTGATTGATTTCTTTTGTGTCAAGAATTTTGTCTTTAGGTGTTTCTAATTTTCTATCCAAATTTAATTTCGTGGTAATTTTCTTTAGGTAGCTTCGGCCACCTTTACTTAAAAAAAAACAACAGAAAGCAAAAAAAAAGAAAGGGAAAGAAAGTTATGATCTTGGAAGGTTTCCTTTTGTGAAGTTGTTATTTTTGGAAACTAAATTTCCTAGTTGTGAAAGGCTTTACCAAATTGGGAGGTATTTTACTTGCAAAGAAAGAATTCTTACTTGCCTATTTCTATTGTTTTCATATTGGTAGGAAGGTCAATATTGTTGAAATTGGCCACTTTTAGTCAATCATGTTTGTAATATGAATTGTTTCCTTTTTAAGTGTCATAGCTTAAAATTGCCATATCTTTCTAACCGTGAGGAACTTGAGACCGTGCCATACATTAATTTGATAGTACTCAATAAAATCCTTTGATTGACACCAATATTGCATATTTTAACTCCTCAAAGAATTACCAAAATATCCTCACCAGAAATTGTGCCAATTTGTGACATATTGTAATCTACTTTCTTATTCTAAATTATTGTTGCAAAGTATACTTGAGCCATTCTTGTTCTTTGATCTCCTAACTTGTTTTCTTTGTGATACTTTGCCTGAGAATTAACATTTATTATTCATTGCATCAAGAAGATAATAAGGAAGGAGTGGTAAAAGGCTAAGTTTTTATTTTACATCTGGTTGTAAAAGTCTATTGTAGAGTGAAACACTTGGGCTTGAGAATGGGCTTCTTTAATTAAATTATTTAAAGCCTCTTGCATCCTTTTGGTCACCCACAAGTGGATCTCTTTTGAAAGATGAGGGTGGACTTTGAGTTCAAGACCTGGAGCTCTTACTTTAAACACTCGAACCATCGACCCCAACTTGAGATGCCACGCCACTAGCCCCTTAATCCATATGATTCTGGTATCATATTTCTGAATTTCATGGAAAATTTGATCCTAAAGCTTACGTAGATTAAGAATTGAAAGTAGAGAGGATTTTTAACGTCCATAATTTTTTCTAAAGAAAATAAAGTTAAGCTAACCGTTGTTGAATTCCAAAATTATGTAGATAATTGGTGGAGCAAGCTTATTCATGAATGTAGAAGGAATAAGGAACTCTCTATTTCTTTTTAGCATGAACTAACTGGTATAATAAGGAAGAAGTATATTCCAAATGCCTATTTTCGTGAATTGTATAACTGGGTATAGGAACTAAAGCAAGACAATCGAACTGTAGTTGAATACTTTCAAGAGTTCGAGGTATTGAAAATCAAAGTTGGCACTAAAAATGATGAATCGATTGCTTTAGTCCATTTTCTTGGAGGGTTAAATTAACCAATTTCCCAGAGAGTTGAGATGCAAGGGCACATTGATATGAATGATTTGTTAGAGAAAGTCATGACTACCGAGAGATATATGAAGAAAAATGTTTCTTCTTCTTCTTTTAATGTAAAGACTCGACCTAACAATGTACATTGGCAGAAAAATAAATGGGGAGACAATGGGGCTAAGAGAAACTCACCTAACCTGAATGCCAATAAAAATATGTCCTTTAAACCTTCTAAGCTTAAGAATAGTTCTTCAAAATTAGGCCAAAATCGAAACTTGCCGAAACATATCACATGCTTTAATTGTCTAGATATGGGTCGTATAGCATCACAATGTCCTAACCAAAAGGTGTATATGTTGTTAAAGGATGGGACTTACATTAATGATCATGAGTATCATGATATGCCTGAATTAACTCAAGGCGATGAGGAAGAAGGTGTTGAGGGGGACAAATTTGATGATAAATTCGAGGTTGAGGGGTCTAGTGAAGCATTGGTGGTAGTCCAAACCTTGAATACACAAATCTCACTTAAGCCAGGTGATGAGTAACGTACTAACATCTTCCATATAAGATGGTTAGTTAAGAATGAGGTATGCCTTGTGATTATTGATAGAGGTAGTTGTACTAATTGTGTTAGTGAGCATCTTATTGCTAGGTTGTCACTACGTACTACTTGGCATCCTCATCTTTACAAGTTGCAATGGTTAGATGATAGAAGTGAGGCAAAGGTAAAACGTCAAACACTTATTCATTTGTCCATTGGAAAGTATCAAGATAAGGTGTTTTGTGATGTTATACCTAGAAGTGCATGTCATATTTTGTTGGGGCATCCGTAGGAGTTTGATAGCCGCACGAATAAAAATGGATATACTAACAAGTATTCTTTTGTAATGGATGGTAGGACATGTACTTTGAAACCCCTTTCCCCTAAAGAGGTTGTAGGCTCACAAATCACATTAAGAGGAGAGAGAGAAAAGACAAGGTGAGCTACAAAAGTCAAGTGAGGGGAGAGAAGAAAAGGAAGCACTAGTTAAGCGAAAAGTGAAAAGTGAAAAGCCAAAAGCTAGTGAGAAAAAAGGCAGCTTTTATGCAAGTTTGAGAGATGTAGATAACGTTATCTTTGCTCATTTTCCTTTTGTCCTTATGATTTATAAAGAAAACTGCTTTGCTACTAACAAACTACGCAATGATTTACCCACTGAGGTTTAAATTTTTTTATAGGATTACGAGGACGTCTTTCTTGAGGAGATGCCAAAGGGGCTTCCACCCTTTTGAGGAATCGAGCACTAAATCGATTTCCTACTTGGTTCGAGCATTTCTAACTAGCCAACATATCGAGCCAACTCTGAAGAGACAAAAGAGCTACAACGTCAAGTTAATGAACGTCTTGACAAAGGTTTAGTTAGAGAGTCATTAAGTCCATATGTCATGCATGTCATACTTGTACCTAAGAAAGATGGAACTTGGTGAATGTGTGTTGATTGTCGTGTTGTTAACAAAATAACTATTAAATATTGACACCTCATTCCTAAGCTTGATGATATGCTAGAAGACTTGTATGGTGCATGCATATTTTGGAAAATTGACTTAACAAGTGGTTATCATCAAATTTGCATGAAAGATGGTGATTCATGAGATTAATGAACCATATGCTTAGACCTTCTATAAGCAAATTTGTAATGGTTTTGTTTCGATGATATTTTGGTGTATAATAGAGATGTAGGTTCTCACGCTAAACATCTTGAGCAATTACTTTCCACTCTATGTGCATACAAACTTTATGCCAAATTAAAGAGATGTAGTTTCTATGTTCCCGAAGTTATATTTCTTGGGTTTGTTATGAGTAAAGATGGCATCAAAGTTGATGAGGCTAAAGTTAAAGCCATTGTCGAATGGCCTACACCTAAGTATGTTACTGAAGTTAGATCCTTTCACGGTTTGGCTATTTTTTATTGCAAGTTTGTGAAGGATTTCTCAACTAAGGCAGCCCCACTAAATGCATTAATAAAGAAGAGTGTGAAGTTCGAATGGGGAGAAGCACAACAACTTGCATTCGAGTCCTTGAAAAAGGATTTAGCAACTGCATTGATATTATCTTTACCTAACTTTGAGCAAACTTTTAAAATTGAATGTGATGCTTCTGGCATACATATTAGTGCTATGCTAATGCAAGGAGGTAAGCTGATTGCATATTTTTTCTGAAAAGTTAAATGATGCGTGTTTGAACTATCCAACTTATGATAAAGAATTTTATGTTGTCGTTAAGGTTTTGGAAATCTAGCAACACTACTTAATGCTTAAAGAGTTTGTAATCCATACTAATCATGAATCTCTTAAATATTTGCATTGTCAAAACAAGCTCAATAACGACATGCTAAGTGGAGTGTTTTTTTTTAATCTTTTCCTTATGTCGTTAAGTATAAAAAGGGTAAAGAAAATGTTGTTGCTGATGCATTGTCACGTAGGCATGGGTTACTTATTACTTTGGACACTAAGTTATTAGGATTTGAATATGTGAAAGACTTGTATAAACATGATCCTAATTTCTCAAGTGTCTATGTTGTATGTGAGTTTGGTGCAGTTAATAAGTTATATGGAAATAATGGGTTTTTGTTTAAAGGAAAAAATATGTGTGTCTAATTGTTCTATGCGTGAATTGTTGGTACGTGAAGCTCATAGTGGTAGTCTTATAGGTCATTTTGGTATTCTTAAAACTCTTGATGTGTTGTAAGAACATTTTCATTGGCCTAATATGAAATAAGATGTTGAAAGAATTTGTAAAAGGTGCATTGAGTGCACAATGGCTAAATCAACATCGAAACCACATGGACTGTACATGCCACTTCCCATTCCCTCATCTACTTAGGATGATATTTCTATAGATTTTGTGTTGGGATTGCAACGATCTCGATGAGGGAATGATTATGTATTTGATCATTTTTCCAAAATGACACAATTCATTGCTTGTAAGAAAACTGATAATGTTGTTCATGTGGCTGATTTATTCTTTCAAGAAATTATTAGGTTGCATAGTATTCCTCAAAGCGTTGTGTCTAATAGAGATGTAAAATTTTTAAGCTACTTTTAGAAAACTCTTTGGGAAAAATAGGGAACTAAATTGTTGTTTTCTACTACTGCTCATCCCTAAACTGGTGGTCAAACTAAAGTCATAAATAGGACACTTGGTACCTATTAGGCGTCAAAATCAAACAAAATTAGAAAAGTTGGGAGTCTTGGTTACCTATAGTTGAATTTGTTTATAATCTTACAATTCACAATGCTACCAACTATTCTTCGTTCGAAGTTATTTATGGTTTCAATCTACTAACCCCTTTGGACTTATCTCCACTATCTGTTTTGAGTTCTTAAGTGTAGATGGAGCCATCAAAGTTGAATTTGTCCAAAAAGTTACATGCCAAAGTGCATGAAACCATAGAGCGCAAATCTAAGCATCATGTAAGAAATGCCAACAAAGGAAGAAAAGAGGTCAATTTTTAGCCTGGCGATTGGGTCTAGGTTCATATGCGCAAAGAAAGATTTCCTACTTCCCGAAGAACAAAACTCCATCCTAGGGGTGATAGCCCTTTCCAACTTGTGGCTAGGCTGAACAGTAATGCCTACAATCTTGATCTTCTAGGCAACTATCATGTTAGTGCAACTTTTAACATATCTGATCTTTCTCCTTTTGAATTTAATGTAGATCTATTAGATTCGAGGACAAATCCTTCCGAAGAAGGGGGGAATGATATGGATCAAGGGACTAAAAGATTCACTTGTGGCTATTGTTGGGCCTATGATAAGGGCTATGACCAAAAGGATGCATGAGGCTTTGAATAATTTAACTAAAGAAGCCCATTATTAAGCCCAAATTACCATGATCTCGATCCTAAATTTTGTTCATTCTGAGTTGATAATCATTAAACATTTCAAACGAGAACTATTTAATGACATCTATATGTTCTTGAGCTTTACCACCACTCAATATATTATATATAAAATTAACCCCTTTATTTTGTCTCTCGAATGTAGCACAAATAAAACTGCAACAATATGTTCAACTATATACCAATAAAAATTTAACTTTTCCATCAACTACCTTGCCATAACCTCTAATAACCTTATTGAAATCATACATCCAATCAAATAAAGCTTTCTTTATCTCACATATAGTGCTAAAGTAATAATGTGAAGTTGGATATTTTATTCCCAAGAACAAGTCAGTCATAGTATAAAATCATTCTAACTTCTCACAAAGTTCTTTAGCCAATTCCCATTGGTCTTTTGTAGGCATGTAATTGTAATGAGAATCTCTATGTCTTAGTCTAATAAACACATCTACATAATGGATTGCCAACTCCAACATCTTAAAGGTTGAGTTCCCTCTAGTTAGACAATCCAAAACCAACTTCTCCGTACTCAGAATGCATAGTTGTTATGTCATTTCTTCAAAAATTTCAGCTCTTTTAGATGCTTCACTCCTACTACACTATTCCAAATCGAATCTAGTGTTTCCTTTATGATATCCAACTCATAATCAAATTCAAAATATACGTAAAATGCATATGTAATAATCTTTCACCAACCAACAAGCTCCAAGTTGTATCTTATTCTTCAACTTTTCAATCATAGCATCATCAGTGTTCCAATTTTCGATTGTTATGGTGGACAATTTCAGTTAGGGATGACAATGGGAAGGGTTCAGTTCGGGTTTTACTCTACCCATATCCATATCCTTTTTTTATGACTCAACCCATATCCATATCCATATCCATCGGTTTTTAC
>JAOQMQ010000003.1:23666097-23677294 GCA_027563845.1 Erythroxylum subrotundum
TGAGAAATAAAAATTTATTAAAATTTTGTTTTATATCAAATTTTAAATATATTTTAATTGATTATTTTTAATTTATGTACCTTAATTATAATAATAGAATGTTTAAAATCAAATATATTGCGGTTTTTCTTTTCCAATAACATCTATTTCGACAAAAGACCCACACCCAAGCTCCATAGCTTTGGGTCCGCTATCCCAATCATGATTTTCCTACCTCCAGAGGGAAAGGTCCTTCGAAGAACTCCTAAAGGACCGGCATATTTCGGTCCAGTACGTTGTTATATCTCTGCAGATAATTCTCTTTCTAACCACACAATTACTAATATACTTATTGCAACTCTCAATATAAGAGTAAAAATAGGTACAAACATTCGTAGAATTCTATAGATCTCATTTAAGTTTAAGGATTCCAATTTAGAAAAAGAATGCATACCAGTATTTTTTTACATCAACGTATCATTAGTTACATAATATTTTCAAAATATAGTATAATCATTCAAAATATTGTGCAATTCATTGACACAACCATACTATTTACCATTTCATTGCTATAGTAAAATCAAGTAGCATAGTTTAATACAATTTACATTCCTCTCAAATAATACAAATGATGTTATTTTAAGTAATTAATGAATAATAGTTTAATTAATTAAATTGTAATTATTTAATTAATTATGTCTCACCGTTTTTCTTAACTTTTTGTTCTTCCGTTACATCTGCTTTTTATATCGACAAGTTTTATAATATTTATTCCACGACAAGATTTAGGGATATTTCAGCGAATGCATGTATGATCGTTTGATCAATAATTTAATTAAGTTGTTGCAAATATTGACAATGACCTTGTTATGAAAAGATTTCAATATATGAAAAATAGGCGAGGATCATTGTAATTTTAGCTATTTTATATTTTTAACAAAACTTTATTTTTTATTTAGTTTTAATATGAAAATTTTTGTGAAATCTATATTTTATTTAGGTCCTCCTATCTTAAATTTCTGATTTTGTTATTGCACGAAGGGTATGAATTATTACCTAAATTTTAGGTATAAAAAACTATTCAATCAATTATAATAAATAACCAACTATTACCATTCATTCCATTCTTATCAATTATAATAAATAACTAACTATTACCATTCATTCCATTCTTATTAATTTATTCTCGTACCTCTTATTCAACTACCTGCTCACGACTACCTCTACATCCTTCGACTTCAAACGTAGACTGTACATGCAATGCGAAGAAGTTCGCTTGTTGTTTACCTTTTCAAAGCCATGACACGGGGTTTCAAAAAGTAGCAGCTCTAGCCATAGCTTTGACAGGTCTACCTATAACCTATGAGTCTACCCTTCTTGGAATTAATTACGCTCTTAAATGTATTAATTAATTTCTTCAAGAGAGAACAGTCACAGGCCACGTAAGACTACACATCATACAGTTAGTAGGCACAAGTTACGTTGCATTTTCCCCCAACACCACCGCCTCCTCACGTGACTCTCTTCCTTGAAACAAACAATTTGTCGTCGTAGATAGTTCCCGCAGCTTGTGCACTATAGATCCTACTCACCAATCGGCGTCGTTTAATTAAACTAAGTTCATATGAAAGCGATATTTTTTTGTTTCTCATTTTTTAATTAAAGTTTGTAATAAAAAAAGTATTTTAATGTAAAATTTATATTTGTATAAAAAAAACTGTTTCGGTACATAAAACTCTTCACTTTACGGAAGTCGAGAGAAAGTCATCAATTATGTATTCTTCCAAATAAAATTTTACATATCATAATTGATATGTATTTATGGTTATGGAATGCAAATATTTATGCATATTTAAAAATAAGTTAAAATTTTAATTTTGACTAATAAAGTCATTGGAAATGAAAGAATTGAAGATGCAGCAGATGGCATATAACAGTAAGTTTCCCAGCAAAATCATGGTCACCCACATAGTTTAACCATTCTCTTGCTCAGTTCCCTATGACTTGCACTTAAAACTGAAGCAAGTTAGGCACGTAGACAATAGCTGTTGAGATTACCTTATGTTATGTGCTTAAACAAAGTCAAAGCTATTAACTTTCTGGATGCTTTGCCTAACCCAATGAAAGAGTTACCACACAAACCAAAATGGATTCCAATCAAGGAAATGAAATCGACCCACTACTCCTATTCTATTCTATGTTAAACAACGATAACTAATCTGATATGGTAACAATAATTGCAATGCCCATCTCCCAATTACTCTCATATCATGCCCCTGTCTTTTCTGCTTTTTAATCATCAACATTATGATTTGCTTTTTCTTTTCATATCATACTCATGTTTCCTTATCTTTATCACTCGTTTCTCTCTTCTACAAGACTTCAGCCACCAACTAGCTCAGTGAAAATGGAGGTATACACGTGGAAGAATGTAACTGGGCATAGCTATATGAGGACAGTGTATGAGGAACCGGAGGGGGACAGTGCTTTTAAGTCACCTGGTTCGGCTGCTTGGTTGGCAGGCGTCCCTGCACATGTATTGTCAAAGGTATCTTTCAGTCTTTCATTTTATTTTTCTATAAAATTTTATGAACAAATAATTGTTCAAACGTGTCCTACGTTATCTTATGAAATGTGAAATTTGTACACGCTCATATCTTTACATGCAACAGAATAATCTGACAAACAAACAAAAAGTCTCTTGTATCTACACCATTTAGGTTCACAAATACAAAAGTTATGCTACATACCTACTATTGGTTACCAACTTGTCTTTTTTTTTTTGTTACAGCAAAATAACAAGCAATACTTGTCATTTAGGGAATGATAGGAACATTAAGCATAAATTTGGCAACTTTAACATGGAATGCAAGAATAAAGATATGCACTAACAAGCGTACGAAAGAATAGTAATAAAAATGAGAATGAATGTAGTAAAAAGTAAGAATGAATATTAATATTATAATTATAATGATTGGTTAAGAAACAAATATGATTACCACTGTCATTAATAATAATTGTTTTTGTAAAAAATATTAAAAAATAAAAATTAATTAATTACAATATTTTTATTAATAAATAAAATATATGTTAATTATATTATATTTTAATTAATTAATTATATTTTAATTAATTAATATTAAAAATATTTATAAAAAATAGTTATTACTAAATAATGAGCTCCCTTCTAAATGGATGGTATAAAAAATTATCTAAAAATAGGATATTAAACTATTACTCCTATAATAATAATCAACAACTAACCGATCCCTTTTCATTCTGTAAGGAATAACATTTGCCAAATTCATTAACAAGTACCCTTAAGTTGTAAGTTGTCATTCGTGTTGATCAAGCGAAACCTAAAATGGCTATTTGAAGTACCTGTTTCTTTTTCTTATGAGAAAAACGATTGGAGTTACATATGCAGCTATTTAATATTTTATCACCCCGCCTTGGGACAAAATATGGGAGTCACGTGGCAAATATCCAGGGGACCTGTTCCTTCTTAAAAATAATCAAACGGTGTAGCCTTTTCGTGAAACGACGCCATTCTGCGGGTTCTTAGACCAGGGATTTCCGGTGGAGTCAGCGTTCTGATCAATGCAAAATTGAGGCCTTTGAAAAACGGATGGGTTTTGATGTCGGCGGATCCCCTCTTTGACCCGAGTCTACTGTTCGGATCCTTGATCAGTAACCCGGATATCAAGTCCCGCGCGTGCTGCTCAAGTGTGGAAGAAGCCGAGAGGGTAGGAAAAGTCAAGGGCCTTTTCACGATGCTCCGCAGCGTCAGCTCGTTCGCTTGTGACGCAAACGGCGTTCGTCCGTATATTAGTTCGTAGATGAAAATCCCAAGGGCCCACCAGTCGACCGAGTTCCCGTGGGATCCACCTGATGCAACCTCCGGTGCCACGTACTCGTGGGTCCCAACAAAAGAGCAGGACCGGGCTCCTATGGGTTCGGCGACGAAGAGGCGGTTCGAGTTCAGGGTCTGGATCTTCTTAGAACGGAAGAGGCGGTTCATGAGGCAGGAGAAGGTTTTTTTGGAGCGTGATCGGGCGTAGGGTAACACGGCAGGGAACGCGGTATCAGGTGACGAGGATGGAGATTGAACGGCTGGGATTGCATCTGAACATAGTGAGAGGTCAAAATCGGAGAGCATGATGTGACCGTCTGATCTGACCAAAACATTTTCAGGCTTCAGGTCTCTGTATATGATTCCGAGCATGTGAAGGTACTCCAAAGCTACAAGAACCTCCGCTGCATAGAACCTGATGGGACACAAAAGTCGCTCCAACATTAGTTGTTTTTTTATAAATATTTTAGATTAAAAACTACGAAAAGGACTAAATGGACAAGAGATTCTCAGAAAAATCTGTGATTTCTTGCAAGTTGAGCCTGATCCAGGTTAGCAACTACGTTGAGGTGACACTATTGAGCTATTAATGGGAAACTTCAAATAATGGGAATTTGCGGCTAAGTCAGAGAAAATCATAGGAAATCTTTGCTGTCCAGACGTGAAAAGGAAACCCAGAAAGTGATTTTTTCTGGTTTTTCCAGGAAAGTGTATTAATTTGAATTTGTCATTAAGAGAAAAATAAAAAACAAAGGAATGATTGAGTTTTTCCATGGAACATGACCTTGCAGAGCCAGGAGGAGACATGATAAGAACCCATCAATTGCACTAGAAAACAAAAACAGCAACAGGCTACCTACTCCATGCAAAAAAGGTCAATTATAAGCAGGAAAGTTGCAGTGGTTGGTTTTTTCTTTTCGGTAGAAATCATTTAAAACATCAAAAAGCTTGGAGATTTTGAGTTTTCTCTTAAATTTTTACAACACAGCAGGAAATAAAACCCTTTTCAGTGACCTTTAAAATGAACATTGAAATATATAGGCAGGCATATATATGATTACGTACCTCGCCGAACTAAGAGAGAAACGTTTTTGAGGCTGCTTGTGTCTCAAAGAATGCAAGTCACCACCGGAACAGTACTCCATAACAATGCACGAGAAATGGGAGGCCTCGAACTCTGCGTAAAGGGTTGGCAAAAATGGATGGTCCAACATTTTCAGGATCTTTCTCTCCATCTCCGCTCTATGCACCTTCTTTTTAAGGGCCAATGCCTCTTTGTCGACCACTTTCATGGCATAGAGACACATCCTATTAATGTCACCAACATCCTCTTCATTATCCACAAGATCATCGTCGTTCTTGAGGTGGCAGAGGTAGACGGTACCGATGTCGCCAGACCCGACGCGGCGTACTATGCGGAAGTCGCGGAAAGTGAGGCCCGTCTTGCGACGGAAGGTGGCATGGCGGATAGCGGAGTAGGCGAAGTCCGATGCACGGTGGGGCTTGAGAGTGAGGTTTTCCGGCGAAGACCTGGAGTTTGTTGGAATGAGCTCGAAAGAAAAACGACTGTAACTAGTAAAGCTTTCGCTATTCATTGAACTATCACTTGAATAAGAACTTGTGGCCTTTAAGCTTGGATCACCGTCTGAGTCACGGTGGTTACACAATAACATCTTAGAAAATGAGAATCCAGTACTTATATATGTGTTCCTCTCTCTTTAGTGGACAGAACTTGGAACACGTTTTAAAGAGCAAGAGGTTCTAATGCAAGTCAAAAAAAACAATTGTAGAAAAACGTAGCACTCGAATCTGATACAAGGTTCTTGGAGACTGTAACGAGTAAAGCAAAGGAAGTTCTGGTTTTGAGGTCCGACCCAATGAACTTGTAACTTTTGCTAGATGATTTCTAAACAACCGATCGAATCAGATGCTCAAAAGATGTAAAAACAGAATTTGTGACACCAATAGAAGAAGAAACAGTAGCAGAAACTAGGAGGGAACCAAAAAAGAAGAAGAGAAGAACATAGTGCAGATAAGATAAGAGGGATTAAATGCAATGATTTTGAAAGTAGCAGGCTTTTTCTTCAAAAGGGTCAGGGCCAAAAGGAAAATTAGGGTTTCTAAGCAACACCCGGTTGGAAGTGAAGGCTACTTCTTGGAAAGAGAAGTGGAAAAGCTTTGATCTTTTTCCTATGGTTTGGTTTGAGATTGTGTGGAAAAGAGAAGAAAGTGGTTGCGGGGTATTCATAGTCATGACTCATGAAGAGGCAGCGGTGAAGATAGTTTTACTTTTTTACCGGTGATTGACTGTGGACTGTCGAGGTGAAAAAAAAAAATCTAAAATAACTCTTTCTTTTTTTAATACATCTAAAAAGAAGAACTTACAGTGCAGTTCTAGCCTTACGGGAGATGACGTGGGATGGCCGGCACGTGCGATGACGGTGAACTGGGTCACTGTCACGTGGCATTGGTTGCGCTCCTCTTTTTGATCGAAGGTAACTACGCAGAAAGGAATTCTATGACGCGTGTGGCTCTGATTGTTCTCACAAGTAGAGATGCTTTTGGATCGAATCGAACTACATTACTTATGTTCTCTTTCGATAAAAGCTATAATATTTATAATATTTAAATAAATATAATAAAATTTATATAAATACAATTTTAATAATAATTTCTACTAACCGAATATAATTAAAATTGGTTCTGCCAGATTCTGGCTGAATTGTACGTTGCCGTTTGGATCAATGAGTCGACTGTTCTATTTTGTGACTTCGGCGATGAGATCCCTGCAAAACAAAGAAAGGCACGTCGGGGGTTGTGTCCCGAGAGACTCCTCCGACGCTCAAGTAAGTCTTTTAGTGAAGATGGGATCGCTGTAAGCAAGGAGAAGCTAGGGTTATGATTGTACATACCTTCTCTCAATGAAGTCATACCTTATATATGAGATGGATGCTAGGGTTAAGTCTTCACGTAGACTCCTGCTTCTGCACGGAAGGTTTTCTTCTGCTAATGGGCTATGGTGAGCATGAATCGGGCTTGGGCTTGACACCTTTGATGAGTGGACCTATTGGCCCATGGGTCGTTGTGACCGAGTCCAGGCCCAACGCGACCGACCCGACCAAAAATTATTTTCTAATGTCATAAAATTATATGAAAAATATTTTAAATTGGAAAGAGTATTTTTAAAATAAATAAATTTCAAAATATTATATAATTTGGGTGAGTCTGAGTCAATATGAGTACGGAAGCTTCCACTTACCTTGTTTTTTTTTTCACTGCGTTTGACCTTGACGTGTTTTGTATGCGTTAAGTTATTAGTGTTGCCGGCAACATTTTAAGACAATTCATGCTTTTAATTTGTCAGTTGCATCCAATCAATGCCCAATCATCTTTCGGTTCCTTTTGGTCCACTCCCACAGCCTTTTGTTTTATGCTTTTCGTAGTTAAAATAATATTTAATTATTAAACTTTTAAATAAAAATACAGAAAATTCATTTTATGAATTATTTAGGTTATTGATTTAAAATTTTAATAATAAATTTATCATTCTTTTTTTTAAAGTGAACAATTAAACTATTATAAAATTATAAACATTTATATTTACCAAATGTATTTTTAATTTTAAATCAATATTAATAAGATCGAATTTTTAGATTTAAATATATTTTATTTACTAAATAATTATTTAAAATTTACACTAATTATAACAACAAACTGAAATAAATTGAATTAGAAAATTTATCAAAATTAATTATACCATTAATCAATATTTGTAAGAAATTGCATTCAGCATGTTTCTCTTATTGTTCCTTATAGCTCAAACGTTGTATCTGTAAGAAGACATGAACTTACTGTACTGATATATTGGACCTAGGTTATAAGTGTGTAAGATGAAGTTAACTCTCATCCTTTGATTTCCTTCATAAATATGACCATTTAATTGAATAGCACGTGGAAACTAATAGCATGTCCAAGAACTCGTATCAACTTTCAATCTTTCTAAGTTGATGGAAGAAAGCAACCAGAGTGCAGAAGGAGACAGGTTAGCTAAACGTTCAAATCCACATGAGCAAAATGAAAGATGAACATAGCATAGAATGGACTCGAAATAGTAGCTAGCTAGGGGCCTAAGGGCTCAACAGCTGGAGTTTGTGGTCTTGAAATATAACTGGTCTTTCAAAGTCTGTATGCATGATTGTACTTGTGTTGTTTCCTTATCATATTCACCATCAATTGTTGGACAAAAGCAGAATAAATAGATGAGGAATATGTATATTGATGTGAAGGGGACCCCATGAGAATTTAGATTGGAATAGTGTCTTGTAAAAGGCCAACACAAAGTGCACCCAAGTTGGAAGTGCTGTCCATTAAAGTCCCCTTTCGAGAGTTTGTTCAAAAGGAAAGGCAGCTACCCACATTTAAGACTTTCCGCTTGTTTCTTGATGCCAATTACTAGACTGAAACTATCCATCAACCAAGTGTCAACTATTCGGTCACATGAACAGCATATCAGTTGGGAAGTAGTTTGAAAACAATAATTGGGGAGTACTAGAAAGAATACATCTTAATTAAGCCTTGAGTGATTACTAAGATTGAAAGAGGATTTGGCATCAAATGTGTAAGGGATATGCTGGTATCTCTGAATTTTCTTGTCTTGACATCGTAAAGATGTATTATAGACAACCGCAATTCATCTATTGGCACCATAGATCTCCTTTTTCCTGTATTAGATTCACATTACAGTATATGGATCTTGTAGATCATGTTTAAATAATTAATTAAGCTATGTAGAGTGAGATTTCTAGGTGATCAAGTTAACAAAGTTTTCTTTACTCTCTTCTGCTTATTTTATTTTCAGAACAAGATTCTCACAAGTTAGTAGCTGCTTTCTACAGTTTTTTTGTCTCCAAACTCTTGTCCAAGGAATATTTTATTGTATGCATGTTCTTTCTTCTCCTGTTTTAGTGTACTATTGTTTTCTGAAATTATTATCAGTTCCAATCGTATTGTATTTAACTTCATCAAATCAACAGTAAACAAGATAAAAGAGGTGCACCTTTTTCAAAGACTCGGAGCTTTCTTCTCCATACATATGAGATGCGAGTAGTGCTTTGACTTAAACTAGCTTCCAAGCTTAAATTTAGGGATTATATATTATTATGATAGTGGTGGGGCAAGTGCAGAGATCGGCGCAGCAAGATTATGCTTTCTAGTTAGATAAATACAACTAAATATGCTGCTAAAGTGAACACAAGAGATTAGCCACGTAGTAGAATGTTCAAAGACAAAGACAATAACATTGGGATGATAAGCATCAGTAAGAAACTCGAAAGCAAGAAGGGAAAAAAAAAAGAGAATCATTTCGAGGAAGCATCCTTGGAAAGAAGAGATAAGAAAAGGCAGTGAAATTAAGACCAATATTCCCGGTGCTTTGATAGGCCGACAATCGGACAAAATATGTTTGCAATAGACAATCTTCTCTTCAACATGTGATAAACAAAGTGGGATTAGTTGAAACTCATGACATCGACTTGGTAGACTAGTACGTTATGTAATCTTCTTTCGTGCCTTGGAAGTGCTAAACCAATATAGTATTGAGTTTGGAAGGGCAATATATTACATAATCCCTGTGTCAAGAGCATCCTAAAAATGGAAAAAGTATTGGAGATTGGAGAAGCATTCAAGTCAGGAATCCAACTTTTTCTTTCTCGGAATTATAAAACTATGTCCACCCCATGTTCCCAAAACGGTTCACATTGCTTCTATTATTGCTTAAATTTAAATCAAAGTATATGATAATTAGTGCTCATACATCTAATTGCTAGATTTTGACACTTAAATAGAGAGTAAATGAAGGATCCTTGATGAAGCAAGACTGTTCACATGATTATGAAATTAGCTCTTATCCAACTAGTCAACTATTTTGCCAAGTTTTAAAAACATCACCCATATAAGCACACACACAATAAAAAGAGAAGAAAACAAGTCTTACAATGTCTATCTTAGTCAATATGTAGTCACAACTCCACAAGGGTAGGTAAACAGGAATTATGTGTTGTTTTTTGGTGAAAAGGTCAAGAAGTTGCCAACTAAAGGGCTTGGAAATAACATCTAATTAAAAACCATAAAAAGCATTGAGAATAATTATGAAGTGGTTAATAGAGCTCAAGTTAACATTGAGGGAAGAAGAATGAGTTCTAATAAAAACCATTGGCTTATTGTTCTCAAACTACAGTACATTTGCAATACAAGACTCATCTTTGCTTTCAATGCATCAAAAACTAGAGAATTATTCAGTTGGATTAATAAAGAATGAAGAGCTCGTATGATCAATATGGGACTTTACAAACTTTTCTTTTTTGATAATTTTTATGTCCTTGGATGCCCTGGTCTTCTACATGTGTCTGCTTCGTTTCATGTGATTGTAGTGTGTCAAGTTCTGTCAGCTTGCTGCTAGATTTTGTCCCATGATAATATTTCCGTAAGCATAATTTCTCTGACGAAGAGTAAATCATATGAGATCATTAAGAAGATCTATATCTAATTAGATAATTGCTTTGCCTCGAGTTTTGTTGTTATTGAACCTGGAATAGACATGATGATGGGTAGACATGTTATTCAACAGACAAATCATAGCTGTGCACACATTGTTTGAGGGAAGCGGGTTTTGGAGTTGATATTCATAGAATTCAGGTATCTTATTTATTTGAGTTCATGTTTTGTAAGAAAACGTACGTCAACCCAGATTCAGGTTTTATATTTTCTCGATATCGACAATCACTGATAATTCCCGTGTAGGCAGTGTAAAACGATATCTAATAGGGGAAAACTTCTACAGACTACAATAATAAACCAGATGTATGAGTGGTAAAGACAACCACTCAATCAAACAGTGTTATTCAATAACGTAGACTTTAAATATTTTTCAGTGGCATGTTACGTAAGATTCTGAACCCAATCTTAAGTCTCAAATTTATGGATTCCTCCTTTACATAAAAGAAAAAGATGCAGTGATGTAGTACAAAGTTTTGAATCCTGCAATGTCATCATCGTTGAAGCCCCTTCACTCATTAGCCTTACTGTCTGTATGGTTAGCGTCTTCAACAGGCAGAGACAGGACGGGACGGGACAGAAGAAGACAGAACAGAACAAGAATTGAATACAGTGACATGTTTGGTTGCAGTGGACAGGACAGAAAAAATTGTCTTCGTCTTGAGGACAGAATCTGTTTGGTTGTAGGGGACAGAACAAAAACCCGTGTTAATGACAAAAATACCCTTGTCATTTTAATAAGAAGAGTTGATGTAATTCATTTATTATTTTGTCATTGTATAAATATTTAATATACAATATTTAATTATGTTA
>JAOQMQ010000003.1:23677394-23698294 GCA_027563845.1 Erythroxylum subrotundum
GAGCCACACGAGGAGGTGCGAGAGATTAGTAGATGAACGAAGAGGAGGTGCGGGCAGATGGAGGAAGACGAGATGTGTGACAGATCTGTGTGTAGGTTTCGAACAGACGAGGGACTGCTTCGTCAAATTTTTTCTTGTCCGTTGGACAATGGATAGTGTACCTAAGTTTAGGATTGGACAGAATTTTCTGTCTTTGTCCACTGAGGACAGGACAGAAATTCATGCGGACACCAACCAAATAGGATTAAGGACAGAACTTTTGTGTCCTTGTCCACTGTCCTCACCCCTGCGGACAGTAACCAAACGCAGGGTTAGTGTATGTGTTAAGAAAATCGATAGTAAAAATAGATAATAATAATATAAAAAATTATAAAAAATTTTAAATTAGATCTACTAATGTCATTAAATGTCAAAATTTCTTAATTCATTCTTGAATAATTATGATAATAGTTACATTAAATTTTATCAAAAATATATTTTAAGATAAGACTGAGTGTTGCAGTTCAATCCCTTTAACTATGCGTACCCTTTAACTACTAGTTGAGCTTTGAAAATTTCTCCTTTTTTTTTTATACTTCTATTGGTTTCTTCTTTTATACCCATCTGTACCCTACAAGCCTCTACCCTTTGAGAACCTATACCAACTCCTATGTTCGATTCTTGTTCAAGGAAACTTCATTTCCTCCACTATAGCTCCTATATATTTACCTTTATCCTGAATCTTCATGGCCATTTAAAAGTTAGTTAGATCCCCATTGCTTATGATGAGTGTGAAGGATATCAAGTCTTCCTAACTATATCTATTTAGTGGCCTAATGGTAAGTCTCGTTCTATGCTTGGTTATATTATATTGATGCTTTTATTTTGAAATTAGTCTATTTTTCAAACTAGAAGCTTCTTTTAAGTCTATTCTATAATGACTTAGTTCCACTTATACCTCGTTTGTACTATCCTTTGTTGAACCTTACATATTCATTTCATATGTTTTCTTCAACATATGATGCTCATTAAATACTGCATCCCTATTAATCATCTTTCTCTTTGATGTTGGGTCTTAAAACTTATATCCATGTACACCTTTAGGATGGCTAAAAAAGATACCCTTCTTTAACCTCAAATCAAGTTTAGACCTCTTATCATTGTCAACATGCACATAAGCAACACAATCAAAGGTTCCTAGATAAATCTACTTTACTTCTTTTTCCACTCTCCCATCTAGGATGTTTGTGGTGATTTATTGATAAGGTAACATGCTATACTCATTAATTTTTCCTAGAAGATCTTAAGAAGCTCTACTTTCAGCCCCAAACACTTGTCTATAGTTATATATTTGTTTATTCTCTCTAAAACATTATTCTATTGTGATATTTTTTAAATAGTATGGTGTCTTTGAATCCTATGCTCTTAGAATTATGAGTTTGTGTTCTTAATACTGTTGATTGATCTCATGTACTTGATTTTATTATATTTTTAATTTTCTACCTTAGTATTCCACGCCTTGAACTTTGCTTTATAAAGTATGCCTAAACTTCCTTTAAAAATCATTAGTGAATATGATAAAGCACTGAAATCCACCTAACAACAACTCTATAATAGGACCTTGTATTCTAGTATATATATGATCTAGAATTACTTTGGTTTGTGTTATGCTATCTTGAATGAGTCTATTTACCAAACATATAAAAACTTACATAAATCTAATATATAGTGTTTCAAAACCTTTAGTAAGCTCCTCTTATGAAGTTATGTCATTCCTTGTTCATTGAGATGACCTAGTTATATGTCATCATCTGATTCTACTGTAGCAACCTTTCCACCCACAATTATGCTCCCCATTAGTCTATATATATTTTGCCAAAATTTACCCTTTCATAATAGTCAATATACCCTTTGCCATTTTAATATTGTCTATGTTAGTTTTATAAACAAAACTATCAGTATGTAAGGTACCCAAATAAATTAGATTCTTCCTTAAATCTTATGTCGAACATCACATAACTCCTGAAAGCACCATTAAAAAATCCTAATCTATCCTATTAAGATGGTTTTACAAGCTTTATCGTCCCATAACAGGATGGTACTAAAATTGTTTGATATGTATGACAAACCAATCATTATTTAGTTTCATGTGATGTGAGAAGCCCATATCCAGTATTCATAAGTTCTAAAGTTAGCTGATTGAAACGTAGAACATTTATCTTTTGTTATAATTTGAGTCCCCACGCTGCAATGCATTAGCAAACCTTGATAAATCATCAAACTTCCTCTCGTTATATTGTCTCTTCTAATTTGAACAATCTCTCTTGATATATCCTATTTGCTTACACTTATAACACCAAATTGTCTTTCTACCTTTAGATCTAGATATATACGCCCTCTTAGAAGAGCCATCTTTATTCTACTTCCTCTCACAATCCTGGTTCTCCTTCATATACAATCCTTTACCTTAAGAGCTTTCATAAGTATTAAGTCTCCATTGGTTGTGAGCCAATATCACAATGATGATATTCCCTTAAACCAACTATCTCCTTTACCCAATATAACATGGTTACCAGATATTCATAAGAAAGAGGTAAGGAAAGAAGAAAAATCATTGCTTTGTTCTTATATTGAGTCTTAGTAAGTCACCGACTATTTGATTTAACACATTAATATGTTGTTATAAATATGTTCCTTCATGCATCATGAGCTTATATGGTTTCTACTTTTGATAAAACTTATTTATGGGAGACTTTGACATGTACAGACTTTGTAGTTTCTTTCATATCTCTATAAGGAATGTAATCTATATAATCTTGTATATGACCTTGTCTATTACAGAAAATCATATGGTTCTAATTGCTAACGCTTGTAACTCTTTTTAGTTGAGCGAATCTATATCTTCTAACTTATTTTTCTGCAAACCCTTTAACATGAATTATTTCACCAATAAATCCTTCACTCTCGTTACCATAGTCTGAAGTTCCCTATTCTATTAGACTTTCTCACTTTAAACCTTGTAGCTGAAATCATTGTTATTTCAACGATGCTTTGATACTACTTAATGAAAATAGGGCAAGAATAGAAAATAATATTAACATAAGAAATTTTTAATAAGGTTAAAATAATTCGGTATACCTACATCCTTAAAAGTTAAGAGCTGCATATTCAATATTGAATAATTATGATAATGATTACTATTAGTCTTTGATGGCACTTAAAAGGGGGGTGAATTGGGATTTGGTAAATTGAAAATTTTTATCAAATTAATGTAATTAAATAAGGAGCAATATATGATGAAATAAAAAGTAGCTTGATGTAAATCAATCACCTACTCAAACAATAATTTAAGGAGTATAAAGAAGAAGAAATGTAAACAAATTTATAGTGGTTTGACAACAATCCTTGCTTACATCCACTCTCTAAAATACTTCTTGAGATTTCACTAAGTCTCCTCTTTAAACAAGGCAAAGAGTTACCTTTTATAATAATCTTATTTCTTAACGAGTAAATAACAACTCTTTTTACAATCTTTTTCCAAAGTAAAGAGGAACCCCTCATTTAATGAATTTATAACTTAAGAAATCTTACTTAATCACTTTAATAATCTAAAAGCTTACTTACTTAAAAATAAAATAATGAATGATCACAACATTTGAAATATGTTTATAAAACACCCAAATGTTTACTCATATCTAAAGTAATGAAAAACTATGTATTTATAGGATTTGGGGCTTAAACTAGTTGAAACCAATAATTAGTCAGTACTAATGACTAGTTACTATGAAATAGTCAACCACTGTTTCATATTGGTCAACCACTGTGCTTTCAATTTATATATTTTCTACCCTTTAGAACATTTGTTAACCACTACTGCATATTGGTCGACCTATGTGTATCCTATTACTACGATCGACCAATGTGTTAACTATATAGTCTTAGCACATTTTGACAACTTTAACCTATATTGGTCGACTATTAACCTATATTAGTCAACTAATGCAACAAATGATTATTATAACATCTTCGAATGCTCAAATTTGATCTTTTTAATACAAATTTGACTTAACACTTCTCAAAATGTTTCTCAAAGAATGTTTTAAGGTTCAATAATTTTTTAACCAAAACTTTAACTCCCCTATGATTGAAAAGACTAATCCAATAAGTTAAAATGATAAGGTACTTACACATAATAAGTCTCTAAAGTATCAACATTAACAAGTAGGCAGTATGATAAATATTACATATTCATTTACAACTTTATTGTGCCTTGTTCTTCCTTAGATTTTGTTCTTTACTTGAATAAGCTCAACTCTAACATTTCTTTGGTTTCTTTATGAGATGTATCTTGATTTTTGTATGACCACCATATGAAAACAAATCCATTAATAGTAGTTATTAAAGCATGAATTATAACTTTCCCTAGTTCAACAATCTTCCGTTTTTTATAATGACAAAATATTTTGTAATACTAAATAAATCATAAAAAATCAGATATATATGATTTGTTATTCCATGACAACATAAATATCTATCTCCCTTTAAATTTCATACATCACATGAAAAGCTTAGAAGTTAAAGTATTTTAAGCATAAATCAACTTTTGTATGAAGATTACCAAAATTGCACTATTTACAATATCAATTAGAATTTGACATGATAAAGGCTTTAATAATTCAAAGGTCAATAAAAATGTAAGTGTAATATCAATGCCAAATACACAAAATGAAAAATCATGAAATTAGTCACTCTCATATGAATCTAATACCACTTTCTCTCTCCTTTTTGGAAATATAAAAAAGAACTTATTATCTAAAAGTATTCAAAAGTAATATTAAACACAGACCCTATAATAAATCAAATAAATAAACTCAAAATAAAATTTAAGCAACTAAGAATATGCTTATCAAATAGAGCTCCATAAATCATACCTATTTATCTCAAAATTATGTAAAATCTATCATCACTCATTGATTAATGAATACGTTAGTCAATTGATGTACTATATCAATAAATTCTAACTTAATATATCTATTTTATAGATGATTTCTAATAAAATGATATTTAATTTCTATGTGTTTAGTTCTAAAACATTGACCGGGTTTTTTTATAAGGCTAACAACATGAGTTTTATCACATATAATAGGTATCTTTTTAAGGTATATTCCATAATTTTTAATTAGTTATAAAAAATATAGAATTTGTGCACAAAAATTGACAACTGTTATATATTTGGCTTTTACAATTGATAAGACAACTGGATTTTGCTTCTTATTAAAATATGAAACTAATACATTACCTAGAAATTGATTAGTACTAGATCTGCTCTTCCTGTTAAAAGGCTACTGATATAATCCACATATAAATATTCAACCAAATCAAAAATTGTGTCTTTGCAATACTAAAGTACTGATAACATGGTACCACATAGGTATCTAAGTATACACTTAATATATAAAAGTTGAGACTCTTTTGTACTTAATTAAAATCTAACACATAAAAATACTAAACATAATGTCGGACTTACCTTCTATTTTATAATTTAAACTACAAATCATATCTTGGTATAATTTGACATGAACTGGCTTTCCTCTTTCATCTTCGTTCAACTTGGATGTGATGCTCATAGGTGTTCCTAATGGCTTAGTTTGATCCATCCCAACATATTGAAGTAGTTCTTTTGTGTACTTGGCTTCATTAATGAAGTCACATCCATTCATTTTCTTGATTTGAAGTCTAAGAAATAAGTTGAGCTTTCTCATCATTCTTATCTCAAATTTCCTACTCAATCACTTGGAGAATTCTTTGCTTATGGTTTCACTAATAACACCAAATATAATATCATTATTATAAATTTAACCAATTAAGATATCTTGCTTATCCCTTTGATAAATAAAGTTGTATCAAATTTGCCTTTTGTATAACTATTTTTAAAAAGAATGCACTTAACCTATTATATCAAGCTCTAGGAGCATATTTTAAGCCATATAATGCTTCATAAAGTTTGTATACATGGTTAGATGCATCATGATTTTAAAATTAGTGGTTGGTTAACATAAACTTCTTATTACATAAAAGAATTTTTAAATGCACTTTTAACATATATTTGAAACAATTTGAAGTTTACATAAGATGCAAATGTAAGTAATAATATAACAGCTTTTAATCTAGCTAACGCTATAAAATTTTTCTTAAAATTTATATCCTCCTCGTGACTGTACCTTTTAGCCACCAATCTAACTTTATTTCTCACAATGGTACGCAATTCATCTAGTTTATTTCTAAAACCCACATGGTTCACATAATTTGGTGTTCTCTAAGTCAAAGTACTAAGATTTATACTTTACTTCTCTCAAATTGGTTCAATTATTCATTCATAACAAAAACCCAACTTTCATTACTAAGGACTTGTTTTATAGTCGTAGGTTCAAGTTAAGAAATAAAAGTAAGATGTAATATATTTCTAAAATGAGATCTAGCAATTACCCTTTGTTGAACATCACTTATGATTTGATTCAGAGTATGATTCTTCTTGAATTCTCATCTATCTTATCTCCCTCAATTGGTTCAACAATTTGTTTTTATGGGTGCCTTAGTGATCATCCTCATTCTCTTCAAAGGCTAATTTCTACAAATTCTTAGGTTGACCTATATTGTCATCTTTAGGACCTTTTTTGGAATCAAGATGTTTAGAATAATCAAAAACAACATACATGGATTCTTTAATTACAAGAGTCTTCCTATTAAATACTATTTATGCTTCACTAGTTAATAAGTAACTTTGAAAAATTCCTTTACACACTTTTGAATCAAACTTTTCAAATTTATCCTTAGTGTGCAAGATATAACACTTATAACTAAACACTTTAAAACAACTAATTGACTTTTTTTCTATACCAAAGCTTATAATGTGTTTTACTCATAGTTGATCTTATATGGACTCTATTAGATATGTGATATGTAGTTACTATAATTTCCATTCAAAAATACTTTAGGAGGTCTTATTCATTTATCATTGTTCTAGTTATATCTTGCAAAGTCATATTTTTCCTTTTAAGAAGTTTACTTTATTGAGGAGATCTAGGAGTAGAAAATTTATGAAAGACATTTTTTTCTTCATAAAAAGATTCAATCAATTAACTTTCAAATTCTCTACCATGATTACTCCTAATTGATGAAATGGCTTTATAATCTTTATCACATAATTGAATTACAATCAATACATTATCCTTTAATATTTCTACTAAAAGCACATTTTAATTGTAAGATGATCCTTATTACCAAGTTTCCAAATGTTAAATATGTTACCATTAATATTATCTCCAAATGTATAAATCCTCCACCTTTGCCTTTTAAGAGTTATAAATTGGGACGAGTCACCAATCATATGCCTTGAGTATCCACTATTCACATACCATTTGTAACTTTTTTCTTATAGATGTATAAAATAATGTAATCAATGCGTTTTAAATATCCAAATAAATTTAGGTCCTTGATTGTTAGTCTTGTTCTTTTTTTAACATATATTCTTATACGTTTATTTATTGCCCTTCGTTGGAGGAAGTAAAATCTATTAATATGTCCAATATTAGTGCAAAAATGGTCATCATACTATATGTTTAGTTTAAAGTAATTGAATTTATAGAAAGGCCTCAATATAACGTATTGTTTTACAAAATATGCTTAGTAATATAGAGTGCTCATTAAAAAAGATTACTTTAATACTTTTGGACTATGGATACTTCAACATATTTATGAATGTTCATAACTAAATATGAGTGTTCAGTTAAAGTCCCCATATGGTATTTACTTGTTGAGTTAGTTCTGAGATGAGAACCCTTGCTTTTGTAATGTGTTTGATTTTTAGGAGAACTTTACTAGTAAAAGATGATTCATATGTGCACTGACTGTTGAATACTCTGGAATTTCTTTCACTCCAAACTTTATGAACCAGGGTTACCATTACACATTTGAAGAGCTTGTAATTTCCTTTGAGTGTGTTTTGTAACCTCCAATCCCATATGACAATGTTATCTCAAGTATGTTGATTACATTGGATGGCAAATAAGGATAATATTATCCCTCAGGTTTTCCTTGTATAACTATACTTTAAAAACTGATGGTTGAGATCCTTATAGGGTTGAGCATAACAAATAAGATTTGTCCTCTATCTAGAAATTTTAGAGATCCTCTTGTGTTTAATTTTTTAGTGGTGGTCACCCCTGGGATGATAGCATAGGAGGGGAGTAACGCTGTGTCCCATACTAGTTGATGCCACCTTACTTGTTGTATATGTAATTTGGAGATTGTTTTGAAGGACTAGATTATGAATCTACTATGTTTTCTATGTTTCCAAATAACTCTATCTTGGTTGGAAGGATTAGGAAGATAAGCTGGAAGGATGGAAATGAAATCCTTAGAACCTTGCAAATAGTTAGCAGGCCAATACTAGCTATTGTCATTTATGAAGGCTTGAACTCTTGTATTACCAGGGATTACATTTATTAAATCTTATAGCTAACAAATCTTGTATAGAGGACCAATTTCTAACTAGTTGTTAAACTAGAAATTCGTGTTACCTCTATTTCCAATTTAGTGTTTGATGTGTAGCTGCAAAGAGCCTCTCAACTTCAGGATTTCATTTATTATCTAGGAAGTGCTAGTTTTTGAGGAAATAACAGTGAAGCTATTTAATCCACGTGCTTTCTTTGTCCACACATATCTACCATGGTATTTTTCCCCTAGTAATGCTTTGCAGGTGAGTTTAATGGATGAAATTCCTAGACCACCTTACCTTTAGCTTGCTTTTGGGAATGAAATCGCAACTCCATAAAAAGTTTATTTACTTTAAAACCTTCCTAGGGATAGCAATGTGTGAGCACTAGTAGGTTTGCAGATTATTAAGAACAACAAGTATAAGCTGAATTCTACCACCATAGGAGAGTGCTTTGAGAGTCCACTTGCTTAACTTTCTCCTGATTGTATCTAATAGAGGAGCAGATTATGAAAAATATGAGCTTTTTGGTATATTAAAACTCCTAGATATTTTATAGGAAGGTTACCAATTGGAATTCTAGTGGATTAAGCATAATCTTTGAAATTCTGGTTTATTATAACATAGAATCTGTAGTGGAATCTAAACCTAGGTTTTGATTTTATATTAAATCTGAGCAAGCTAAATAACAATTTAATGGTAATTGTGAATAGATAAGGCAATAAGGGGTCTTCTTTCCTGAGACCTCTTTCACCTATAAATATTCTAGTTGGCTCTCCATTAATTAGAATATCATGGGAAGCAAGTGTAATACATTTTGAGACCCATTGATTGAGTTTACCTGGGAAATTCAGTGCTTGCATTGCCTAGATGATCAAGCTCTAGCTGATGGAGAGAAAGGCCTTTGTGAAGTCAATTTTGATGGTACAACTATTAATGCTTTTCTTAGACAGATATCTTTTGAATAATTAATGTATTAAACATTATATTGTCACTGATACTCCTTCTCTAAATTAAAGATGTCTGACTTGGGTTGATAACAGTAGCGAAGCTACTGCTAAGGGAGGGTGGGCAACAAATTTTTTTTTAAAGAAGATATATATGCATATAGAGGTTGCCCACCTAAAAGAATATCGTTGCCCATGGTGGATTGGTAAAAAAAAAAAATTGCCCCGCCTGAAACAAATTCCTGGCTTCGCCACTGGTTGATAATAAGTTGTAGTGCTTTCTTAATTTTGTTAGCTAGGATCTTAGCTATGAATTTGTAGACCATATTACATCACGCTATTAGTTTGAAGTCCTGCAATGTGGAAAGGTTGGCCACTTTAAGAACTAAAGTCACATATGTCTTATTGAGTTCCTGCAAACATGGATACACTCTCTTAAATAGACCCAATCCCATGCCTATTATTGGAATTCTTTTAAACTCCAGTATGCTTTCTAATCTTTCACTTCCCTTGGTAAATTTATACAAGGAGTCATTCAGAGCATTAACGTTATTTTTCAATATCTCATTCTCATGCATTAGTACATTTAAGTTATGATTGTTAATAATATCCACACTTTTAGATGCTTTAGTATTATGCAATTTACTCTTCATCTTTTCATTTTCACTATGCATACTTCTAAATGCTTTTGAACCTCTTTGAGTTTGGAAATAGCTTCTTCTTTTTTATACTCATAATTTTCAGGCCTTCAACTAGTTTATCATATGATAATTCATCATCACTAATCACTGTTACTGTCATTATCATTGTCACAAGATTTAGAATTGGATAATACCTCATCATCATTTTTAGCTATGAAATACATGCAAGCTATTCCCCTTCCAAATGTTCAATTTTAGAGTTAAATGCTTTGAGAGCCTTTTTTATTGTCCCTCTTCTTCTTATTATTATTTCTTTTATATTTTTTTATTATCTTTGAGAAGAGGGCATTGCGACTTTATATTGTTAGATTTACCACATTCAAAACAAATAATATTAAAGAATTTATATTTTGAATTAGCCTTACATCTTTTAAAGATATTCTTTCTTTTCAAAAACTTCTTGAATTTCCTAATGATGAGTGAAATGTCTTCATCTTTGCTTCCACTTGAGGATGTCTCATCTTCCTCGTTTTAGGCTTTAAATGCTAGGTTCCTTTTCTTTGGTGTCATTGTCTCTTCTTATATCTTTTTAAGCCTCGTGTCGTAGGTAAGGAAATACTTAATAAACGTAATAAGCTCTTTCAATGGTAATTTTATAATGTTCTTAAATTCTTATATTGACATCATTTTGGCTTCCCAAGCCATTGGAAGTGAACTGAGCAACTTTCTTACCATTTAAACTTTAGTGTAAATCTTTAAGAATGTTAATAATATTAATGAATCTTGAATACACACTTGATATACTTTTATCATGACTCATTTGGAATACTTGATATTGATGAATTAGTCTTTCTTTTACTTGATTAGTACCCTCATGTGTGACTTTAAGTGTTAGCCAATTTTTTAAGCAGTTAAGCATATAGATACCTTATTGGATTCATTCCTAAGTAATGCACCAAATAATATATGAATGGCTTTGCTATTCAAAGAAATAAATCTCTTTTATTATGGATCTCATTATCCCTTTAGTGGCTTTTATGGGAGTGAAAGGGTTATTTAAGATTATTGCCCACATATCAACACTTTCGATCATTAGTAAAAATTTCAACCTAGTTTTTTAAATAAAGATATCATTACCATTAAAGAAAGGAGTATGCTTTTATCTCTCTTAGTTAGACGAGCATGATAATGATCCTAAGTATGTCATTTTGATATTTACTTTAGATTTTTTAAAAATATTAATTTAAGAAATCTGCTCTTACATCATTTATTCGTCCCTAATGACACCCTTGAAGGAGGGAGATTTAGTGTTAGTGAATCTAAATAATTATTTTTATCAAATGAATGTAATCAAATGATGATTAATATATTATGAAATAAAGAAAAATCTTAATGTAAATTAATCATATAATCAAACAATAATTTAAAGAGTATAGAACACAAGAAAGGCAAGCCAATTTATGATAGTTCGGTGAGCAACCTTAATTACCTATGTCTACTCTCCATGACACTCTTAGAATTCTACTAAGTCTCTTCCTTCAATAAGGCAAAGAGGAACCTTCCTACAATAATATGTTTTTTCATTAGTAAAGAACAACTTTTCAAACAATCTTTCTCCAAAGTGAAAAGTAACCACACTCATAAATAAATTTACATCTAAAAAGGCCTTGATTGATCACTTTGATAACTTAAAGGCTCACTCAGTTTATAATGCAACAATGAATAATCACAAAATCTTTGAATAACTTTTTGAGATGTGTTTGTATAACACCTAAATATATTTCCATGTCTAAACTAATAAATAACCATTTATTTCTAAGTTTCGGGACTCAAACTAGCTGTTAGAACTAAGAACTAGTCTTTGTTAATGGCCAGTTACTATATATTGGTCAACCACTATTATACATTGGTAGAACAATGTGCAATAAATGCACAAATTTTCTAGCTATTGGAGCATCGATGACTATTACTGTCTATTGGTTGACAAATGTGTATTTTATTAGGATATTGGTTGACTATAACAATACATTGATTGATCAATGTTTGAGTTACATAGTCTCAATAAACATTTTTGACAACTTTAACTTGTATTATTCAACCATTAACTTATGTTAGTTAATAAATACACTCAAAATCATGATTCCAACATCTTCAAATGCTCAAATTTAATCTTCTTAATGCAAATTTGACTTAAACACTTTATAAAATATTTTCCAAACAACAATTTAATGTTCAAGACCAAATCTTTAGTTCTTCTTTATAATTGAAAAGAATCATGTAATGAGTTAAAATGATGAGATATTTATACATAATGAGCTTAAAAAGTATCAAAGCAACTTAGTAGAAATTACAATAAACATTATATATTCATTTATAATTTTGTTGATTTTGTTCTTCCTTAGTTTTGATTTTGGTTAAAATAGTTTAACTTCAGCTTTTCTCTAATGTTTTGTTGAGATGTATCTTGATTTATATATGGCCACTATTACTTTTATATTACTTTCATAAAAAGACAAAGCTCAATAATGGTACTTACGTTTTATCATCATCAAGATATAGATCATAGTTTCCCTTGGTTCAACAGTTACAATATCAAACTAGTTTTACAATAATACATTTATATGTAAACCTTAAATAGTACAGTTTTAGTCAAATAGTCCTTTTACCAAGCCCTAACCTGATTTAACAAAGACTCTATGTCTTATTATGGAGAAAGACAACAAGATCCACGAGCTTAACAGTCAACCTTATCTAAAAGAACATTTTTGGCAAGAATTTAAAATATACCAAAAATGTACTTTTAGATAAGGTTGACTGTTAAGCTCGTGGATCTTGTTGTCTTTCTCCATAATACGACATGGTCCCTCATATGTCCATGCTATTATGCCATGGATACTCTTACTTCTTTGCATACCAAGACACAGTATCACGTCCGACTGATCTTATTTCCTTCTTCGTGTATAAGACACGATCTATGACACGACTGCATATATTTTGGACCTTTTCTTTCTTTGAAAATACCTCCGTCACATTAATGTTTCCATGTTTTTAGCTCGTACCTTCATCTAGGGCTAGGACTTTTGAAAAGGAACACACCCTGAGTCACACCTATATCCTAGGTTGTATCTACCTAAAAAGTTTCAAATTTTCATGCTTTTATCTTAAAACTTCAAAATTGCATGTTCGTATATATATAAACCATTTGTAATACGTAATAGTACGAGAACATGACAATGTTTTTATTGGTGCTATTTCCGAATTATAGAGCATGGCCAACTTCATGTAAGGCTACAATTAGTATGCCCATTTTGTCAATTCTCTCCATGGTCTCTATAGTCGAAGCTCGCTTCACATCAGCCAGTGAACCTAAAAAGAGTAGCGTAAGCCCACAATTATACAGCATCATACACCGGCTTTTATGCATCTTCCCTTCATTCGTAAGTAAGATTGTGCTTGAAAGGTGGCCATGTGGGTTTACAGCCTAAGAACGAGTAAAGGGCATGGAAACTTTCATTATGGACCTCATGTTGATCATGGACGTTTGATGATTTCTCATACCCTTTAAGTAACCAAACAATTGGCGAGGTATTTATGGAGCTTACCGATTCCTTCAACTTTGTCTATTTGTCCCATTAATTGCCACAGGAAACCAAACGGTGATGGATTTCTAACACCTTTAACACATAATCACTGCTTTAGAAGACATGATGAGCATATGGACTAGGAAATGGAAGATGGTTAACTTCATAGGACATTAAATAACGCCATTATAAGCGATCAAATCCACTCTTCATCACGTGAGGGTCATAACTTGATAACTTAATCTAACGTGACTGCGAGCTTTATTTGTTGAAGACTCTTTGATGACTTGAATGTTGATGCCTACAGAGTTTCAGGTATTTTAGAAAATAATTGGTGTAGCTTTATTGAAGTGTCGATCTTTAAGGTTTTTCATATATAGAAGTTTGCTTGTCATTTGATTTCTATTTTACTAGTTTTTGTTTCTTGTCTTAGTGTTCATCAATATTTGATATATACATCAATTCCTTTTTCATATTTTTTAGTTTCCTAGCCTTCCTTTTTAAGTAACTCATTTGTGTAATGACTATTCCTTCATATTACTTAGTTTATTTTTGTTTTCAACATAGACCCTCCCTCCTTTGCCTCATTCATCTTTGCATTGTCTACTTTTTCATTACAGTTTCCCTTTTCTCTTCCTTTGTCATCTTTCACTCTAAGTCCCATCCTTTCTTCCTCGCCACCTTTCTCTCTTCCTCTCCTCATCATATATCCATCCCTTTAGTTTTGTTGTCTTCTCCCTATCTAGTTTGCTCTTGTACTCCCCTTCCAAATGCTTCTTCTTCTTTTCCCACACCGGCCTTAGTCCCTTAACACCCCTTTCTATCTATAAGCACTCTTGGTCTAAGGTTATCACGGATGAATCACCATTTGAGATCCTCATATATTTCGCTCCCATTGTTTATGATGGTTTGCTAACAATTGCACCACCTGTTAATGTACTCAAATCGAGGTCTTTCTAAGTGGTCTCCATTCAGGTAAAGTATTTCATTAAAAATAGACTATATTTCCATTGGTGTAAAAATGGACGGTTACATATTCGAACAAATACGAATTAGAGAACACTGTTATAAATGAAAATGCATTATTCTTTTTTAGATTAGTAAGGTGAATTTGATCAAGATTTTGGAAATGGGACCTTAGCAAGTGAGAAGTAAACCTTTTCTTTTATAAAATGGTGTATATGATTGGAGATGGAGAAGATGAAACAAAAGTATACTCCTTTAGAGGTGAATTTTCATAGTTTTCTATTGGAGTATTGGTCAACAAAAAGGCTAAGTTACCTTTCTAACGCATTAGGAAGACTTATATGGATTTATAAAAATACAAAACTCTAAAAAAGATATGCTACATAAGAATTTGCCTAAAAATCAAGCTTGAGAAGGAGCTGCTTGATAATATAAGAATTCTGGAGTTAAATGATGAAGGAAAGCTTATCAGGCTGAAATATTAATGAGCCACTAATGGAAACTAACTAAATCAAATCCTAATAAGGTTTGAAAAGCTACTGAGAAAGTTTTTAATTTTTGTGAACATGATGAACTAGTGAATAATGCCTCAGTTACTCCCTAGTTGGACTCAAGTATAGAAATAAAAACTCAAAGTTTCCCAGTTATTACAGTTACCAAGTGAAGTGAAATACTAGCAAAAAAATGTGATCATAAGGTTAAGCAAGCAGGGGAGACTAATTAGATACTAGAGTCTCCTCCTACTTAGGCAACCCCTGGCTTGCCAATCATGAGCTTTCCTATGATAGTATAAACCTCTAGTACAACTCATGACCCTCAGGTTTTCTTTGATGAGAATCTACCATCTAACCCTTTACTAGCATCTACTTATTTGACTTCTATGTCAAACAAGAAAGCCAGGAGAAAGATTGAGAAAAGGCCTAAATTAGCGCCTTTTTAACCTCCAACTTCTGTCTGTCATAGCCTAGAATATGAGAAGAATGAATTGTCCTCCAAGCAACATGTTATTAGAGACTTTATTCAGTTTAAGAAATTTTGCTCGAGACCAAAATAAAAACCAATCGCTTGTGTGCAACTTCATGGCAAGAAATAGAATTTACTTACTAATCACCAACCTCATTTTAATGGTAGAATTCTTGCTGCTTTTAATACCCAATAAGTGAAGATTGAATCATCTTGGAATATTGATCATATACTTCACATTGAATTTACCTCTTCTCATTATATGGATAGAATGGTAGTCAATTTCACATATGCTTATAATATTGTGTCTCTTAGAAAGCTTCTTTGGTTAGATATTACTAATATTAGCTTGAATAGATCCATACATACCTTAGTTCATCTTGAAGTATTTCAATTGCACTTGGTTTAGTCACAAAATAAATGCCCATATGAATCACAATACTTCCTCGTAATGATCATTTGAAACAACATAAGAAGGAATTTCTATCCATTCTGGTTATAACTCTAAAAGCTCAAAACTCATTGGTAAGATAGAAATCCACAGAATTTTTCACTAAAAGATGGGGACCTTAGCACCAACTTCTTTTATAATGCAATCCTCATTCAGAGAAACGCCAATAAGATTTGCTCTATCAAAGATCCTAGTGGAATAAACCATTCTAGCCAAAAAGCTATTGAACACCTACTGAATGATTATTTCAAAGCTTCTTAGGTAATCCAGTAAAATATTTCAAACTCTCTCACAGATGTTGCTTGCTTTATATCTTTATGTTTCTCTCAGGAACAAGTAGTCTTCCTTTTTATGCAATTCAACATATAGGGTATTGAAAAGGTATTATTCAGCTTACATGCCAATAAGACTCTTAGTCAGAAAACTGTGCATCTAATTGGCAATACTATCTCCTCGAATATTCTTGAATTCTTTTTTTCAGAGAGATTAATAAGACTTTTATGTACTTAATCCAAACAAGATTGAAGAATCCTAATTTTAACTTTATTTATTTTGTTTTAGTTGAAAATGTGAATTCATGAAAAATGAAAATGATTCCAAAACCCAAGTTAAATGAGGTGCCATGTTGATAAAAATGGTAGAACGTATTAGGAGGTCTAAGGCATGTTTGTCTTAAATAAAATTATGCTATTTTTAGTTTGTTTTTTCTTAAAATATAGTAATATAATTGATAACATGGGTATCATTCCTAAAATATAATCACCGTTCAAGATGCTAACTCACCAGTTCCAATATGGAACATGACAGCGTTTTCGTCAGTGTTGTGGACGAGTACTTTGTTCTACTCCGCCTACCCAATTGGCTCTCAAGTGTATGCTATCGTCTCGACCAAATGCATAAGCAAGAATACCACCAAGACCATTAAAATGGATATTCCCGCCTCCATGGTACCGGCAAGTGTATGCTATCGTCTGGACCAAATGCATAAGCAAGAATACCACCAAGACCATTAAAATGGATATTCCCACCTCCATGGTCCTGGGTTTTGAAGCTCGGTTTCAACCTATGTAGCACAGACACGGCAAAATGGAACTGTGTCCGCGTGTTACTGACACACGGTAGACACAGCTCGGACACGTCTGGAAACCGCTCGAACATTGCTTAATGGAATATATGCTCCATAGAATATATGCTCTATGATTTTTGAAAGAGGCTTATAAAGTACCAAATATGTATGAACTATCAAGACATTGGAAGTCTTGAAATACATCAATCAATATATATTATATTATGAATTATGAATTTTTTTCTTAATTTTAAATTTTATAATATATATATATGCCGTGTCCGTGTCCGTGTCCACCAAATTTTAAAAATTGGTGTGTCCCTGTATCTGTGTCCGTGTCCGTGTCGTGTCCCGTGTCTGTGCTTCTTAGGTTTCAACCAATGGCTTGTTTTGGCTAGTTGGCTGCAGCTTCATATTTTAGGGAAGAAAGAGAATGGGGAAAAGTGATGGGAAGGAAGGTCAACACTCTTCGATGCCATAGCTTTTTTCTTTAAAAAAATACAGATTCTTAATATATGAATATAAATGTTAATTGCATCCGCAGAACCAGCCAGGAGCAGCTACTTATAAATGTTACGGGACATCAGGAAAATTCCCTACTTAGACAAGTTCAACAATTCAGCTACGGAAGCTTCACTGTGTCAGATTAATACATTCGGGCAAGATATAGGTAAATTTTGCAAATAAAGAATATATCTGAGGAGTTGGATGTTACAAGATCTAGAACACCACAATCATTCTTCTTTATTGTCCTGAAATTTTATAAGCCACGGCGATTCTGCAGATTTACTTAATAAGTTAAATAAAATTTATAGCAGCCAAGATTACAGCACATCTAGTCAATCTGTTCTAAAAGGCAGAAGCCAGCAGCAATGATGCATTTGTTCCTCCAAAGCCAAAAGAGTTTGACAAAGCTGCTTTTATTGGCAGCTTCTTTGAGGCAGTCAATGGCATAAACTTGTCTGAAAATATGGGATCCGGTCTAGTGAGGTTAAGAGTCAATGGTGCAATTCCCTGCAATATCACACCAAGATTTCCAATATATATTTACTAACCTCGTACACAAGTATGGCCTAACAGAGAAAAGAAGTGATAGGTCTTATTGTACCCAATTACGCAAAGCAAACTACAAGAAATGACAAACACGAAAAATTCTGGGTTCAATCCAACTTGTGAGAAATTTTAATTCAGATATTCACTGGATTACTTCATTCAAAATCCTGAGAAGAGGAGCATTATTGCCACCAGAAATCATCAGGAGCAAAACTAGGCATCAAGCATAATTCAATCTAGAAATGATTTAATTACTATTTGTAAGGTAAACCCGCCATGAGAATAGCCTTACATGGTATATTGCTAAAATTGTGAAAATTGTTTCAACAGCACCAGCTGCTCCAAGGAGATGACCTATGGCACCCTGAAAATATTGCAATACCAAAACATAATAAACAGAACATCTGGTTTTAAGATCAGCATGAATGGTGGTTATAGCAAATAATAACTAACAGAAAAACGTTCCATGTATAAATGGATGCCACTTTGAATTATAAGTCGGCCTTTCCCCGTCTGGGTACTCATCTATCTACTATTTAGTTAGCCTTCAATTAAAAGAATTATATAAGCATCATCTGCATACCTCCTTCCTGGCACTGGCAAATCTCAAAAAGCATTATATCATTCCATAATGATCCTTAGATATATTTAGTCAGTTCATAATTAACATCACATTATCAATGCCATAGGCAGGATCGGAAATTGACCAGCTCTAGCATCAGAATCATTAGACACCTAGTTTTATCCTTCCAAGATAGTAAATTTAGTTATAGTAAACAGTAACCAACAGAATTTCTATCCTTTTCATCCTCAAAAGTAAATATGGATGACGAGATTTTACCTTTGTGGATGACAATGCCAAGGCACCTGAAGTTGTATGATCAGAGAATACATTTTTTATGGCAATGGCTTCCACTTCATCACCTGAATAGGAGAATCCCGCAGTAGGAATCGCATATGCATAGGTTCAACAAGTACATTTTAAAGATATTGCATAATTGTATTGACAGAAAAAACAAGTAAATATCCACAAGAATTACCCAAAGGTGTTGATGTAGCATGGGCATTTATGTAATCCACTTGACTGGGATGAAGACCAGACTACAATGACAAGGAAATCATGTTACAAATGACTATTTCCACTTGAAGGTTCAGGAAATGTAAGTGCAAATTTTTATTAAGTTAATGTGCTGTCAACATTAGCAGGGCTGGACTAACTATTTCTAACATTTTACCACTTCATCCTCAAACGTATCTGTGCAACTCAAGGAAAAACCCCATTCAAGCAGGCTACATTCTCTTGAGAATTAATAATAGTGAAAATCAGACTGATAACATAGTTTGCTTGCCTGTTTTAATGCACGAGTCATGGCCAAAATAGCTCCTTTTCCATCCATATGCGGCTGAGTTATGTGATATGCATCACCTAGCAATAACACTAAGTAAAAGGACGAACTAAAAGCATGATATGCAGGAATTTTTAATTTAGTCATGTTCCAATGACCAACCTGACATCCCATAACCTCGAACTTCTGCATAAATTTTTGCTCCTCTTTCTTTTGCATGCTCAAGTTCCTTGATAAGGACAAGGGGAAAAAATCATCTATGTGCATGAAACATATGAACATTTTCAATGAATAAATATCCAAACTTACTTCCAATACCACGACACCGGAACCTTCACCAATTCTGATCTCCAAGGAAAGCTAAACGTCAGCAAGAACTAGAGGAAATTGGCATATAAGAACACTAAAATTGCTAAACAAGCATACTTACACAAATCCATCTCTACCACAATCAAATGGCCGTGATGCCTCTAGGGGCATGGAATTGTACTTCGTAGTTAAGGCCCTCAACCTGAAATGTAACGTTAAACCGGAACGTGTCAGGTGAATTACTTCATGCAAGAAAATCCAATGTCACAGAAGCCTAACTATAAAAAGCCTGCCAAATGAAAGGGCAGTCTTTCAGTCAAAAAGTTAGCAAGCCTGCCAGAAAGGCCCATCAATCAAATGAATATAGTATAGAATCTCAATATATCTCTGCCAAGCATACTTGTAAGAGTATGCAAATAGCATAAGCAACATATAATAATCACAAGCCACACTATGGACCTAAGTGAAATTAAATGGAGTATGATTTGGAATATATTATGTGCTTGAAAATCTCTCAAATTTTAAGCACGGAGCATTGAAATTACGACTCACCAAGTTATGATCCTACCTAGATGAGGTCTTATGAAGGGAAATATGGAGACAGCATGTTATTTCAAGCAAGAAGTATGTTCAAACTTGCACAACATGCCACCTTAAAGATCCAAACTTGCAATCATGTGATCGCAAGCCAAAAGATTTGAATTGCTAAATAGTTAGGTTCAAGCTCATGATTACTAGTGGCCTAGAAAATTCATATGTGTGAGCTTGACAGTTTTTACAAATTTGATAATTTACACTCAAGCAAATTAAAAAGGGGTTAGATATAATAGGAATCTTAAAGTTTTTGATAACTTCTTTCTCAGTTTTACTAGATAAAGAAAATTTTCATCTATGAGTACTTTATAGATATAGGAATACAGTAAAGGAAATATGACCATCAACTACTATTAAGCAACACATCAAGCAAATCTTATGTTCTTAAAACTGATAGGATCCAGAAAACAGGTAAGGAAAGTGTAGATGTTACTATTGATTTTCTGTAAACGAATACAAGATAATCTGGTTTCGAGGACCAGCAACCTCCAGCCTATGGCTCACACACTC
>JAOQMQ010000003.1:23698394-23710027 GCA_027563845.1 Erythroxylum subrotundum
TCCCAAATTCACGCCTTTGTACCTATCAAGTAAGAAATTCAGAATGTGAGCGAATTAATTAAATAAACCATCAAATCTACACAGAAATAAGTCAGAATTTATCCAATTCAGTCCACAAACGCTTATATAAATTCGACTTATCACATTGCTATTTTAAACTCTTTTTATTCTTTCATGTGTATTATCATGCATGGTTTGATGATTTTAGAACTTTCTTTTGTTATCCATATTAAGACTACATTTGTTAAAAGCATTGAAATGAAAAAGACTTTTAGATTTAACCCTTGTTTTAGCCTATTTTCTTAATTATTATCCTATCATATTTTATCCCTCAGAGGTAACCACTTTTAAGACTTAAGTCTTTTCATTTATTATAACCACATTAATAACTTTTACCTAATTTTCTTGAAAGCTTTTTCATTGTTTTTGAACCTAAAGGGTTTATGTTTATTTTATTGTTTGAGACTTGGATTATGTGGAAGAATTTTAAAGAGGTCCAATATTTCTTTGATTGCTGGTACATGATGAATGCTCAAAAAATGAAAATTAAATAATAATTTATGTTGCGAGGATTAAAAAAATGTTAAAGATTGTACCAATTGAATTATGGTGTGAACGAACTAAGTTTTATATAATTTTGTTTATGTAAATTTCCTTAAATATTATAACTTTTTATTATCCCTATCATACCTTGACCTATGCCTTATTATAACCTTGTACTAAGATTTTTTTTAAAATTTTGTTTCTAGTTTACTTATAAATGATGAAGATATAATTTTATTACAAGCTTATGATTAAGAATCCACCCATATATTGATTTGAGAGTTCCTGCACTTTTCAACCTAAATATTTTGAGTGCATTGAGTGAATTCTTGGTGAGGGCGTGAAAATTTGTGCTTTTGATTTCAAAGAGAATATTTATGTGATTATTATTGATATTGACTTATAAAGGTTGGTTCTAAGATGACTTGAATCTAATTATATGTTAATCTAATTGATATGACATGATGATTTAGGGTATGTATGGAAGGTTAAGGTTAAAAAAGAATGAATGTTTATAAGTTTGATGATTTGGATTATGATTTGCTTAAGAACAAACAAAAGCTTAAGTGTGGTGATGTTTGACAAACGATTAATTAATTATATTTATATATCCATATTTAGTGTGTTTTGCTTATTATTTGAGATTTTTATAATATTTTTGGAACTTATTTTACTTTAAGTGTGTTTGTAGGTGATAATTGTCTTCATGGACTAAAAGGAGAAGAGTTCAAGTGAAATCAAGGCATAAAACAAAGATTTAAAGCAACTTTGGATATACAAGATCTTATATAGGGACTATGTAAGCCATTGTAAATGTCTTTGAAGATGTTGCTTATTCTCGTGTGAAGATACAAACTTGTGTATGCTTCCCGTATAAGCCTTTACAATCATGTAAAGTTGTGATTTAAAGGGAATTTTGAGATACATGATCACCTACACAACTATTTAAGTGGTTGTCTACACAACTATTTAAGTGGTTGTGTATGTCCCAAAAGCCCTAATTTTAACTATAAAAGGAAAATATGAAGTCAAAACAAGGACAAGTGTTATAGAGTCACATTTGAAACCAAAAAAGAGGTAGTTATGAATAGAGGACGAGGAAAATATGAAGATTACGTCACAAGATCCGATAGAGAGCAACCTTCAATCCAATTACAAAAAGATTTCATTAGAGACAAAAGGGGGATATAGAATATAAATTCTTTTATTTCTGTTTGGCGTTGATTTATTTTCTATGTTTAGGAAATAATTTGGATAATTTCTAGGTATGATGAATCCTTAGTTGTAATGAATAGTATAATATAATCTTTTATTCAATGTAATTTTATTGATTTATTTATTGTGATCCAATTACTCATTTATATTCTTAAACTTATATATCTGGAATATCAGTCCAAAGTTTAATTTTATATGATTGAGATTGAGAAATGCTTCCATATGAATTGATCAACCATAGTTGGAAGGAGTTGCATACAAATCTAGAGATAGATCAACATAAATCCTCTAGATTAAGGTCAAATCTAATAGTGAAATTTACAAATCGAGTAATACAATCTTAGGGGTTTTAACTAGAAAGAGATTTTAGTTACTCAACTGAGAGTTAGTTGTTAATAGTCTTGAGAAAGATATTAACATAAGATAAGAATTTTCACAATCCAATAATCAATAATTTAATTGCATGATAAAAGGTTAGTATTTAAGATATCTTAGGGAGATTCATCACCTAGGTACTACTTATTTGATATTGTCTAATCGTATTATTTTTTTCATCCTAGTTCATTATTATGTTAACTTTAGTTTAGTTTGTTTAGTTTAATTTTCAATTCAATTTACAACTTGATTCAGCGGTTAGATAATAGAGAAAGGGCTAGTGCTAGTACTTGTAGTCCTCGTAGGATCGGCCTATACTTGCCAGTGCTAATTACAGTTACACCATGCACTTGCAGTTAAAACTTATAACTCTTATAAGAATAAAACAATTCAATCAGAAATTAAGATTGTGATAGTTCATCTCTAACTTTTGGTTTAGGATTAGGTTCATCTTCATATAAGACCAATGTAAAATCGGCATTTGTCCATCTTCATATAAGACCAATGTGAAATCGGCATTTGTAAAACTCACCTAAAAAAAAGGGCCCAAATCTCTTACAGGTGGATAACTATTTGGAGATAGGTGTTGCGGCCAAAGTTGAAGATGTGGAGTTCGATGTATTGCTATGATGGAACAAACATAAAAGTGTTTTATCGATCATGCAAGTAATTGCACAAGATCTCTTAGTAATTCCAATATCTATTATTATTTTAGAGTCTACTTTTAATACTAGTGAACGGATAATCAATTCTCATCATGCTTGACTGCATCTTAATACTGTGAAAACCCTTATGTGTACTCAGTGACGGAGCCAAAAATTTAAAATAGGAGAGCCCAAATATTTAAGTTTTTAATTTTTGAGGGGCCCAGTATATCACTGAGCTCCAAATAATTATATATATATATATTAAAATCAAAATATTTAATTTTTATAAATCTTGGGGGGCCCAGTAGCTTCGTCTATGTGTGTACTTGAAGTTGATTAGATAATAAAGATATCAAAGGTAAATTATATTCTTTATAATATATTAATTTTTTTATCATAATAATTTTAACAATCATAAATTATATTATCTGTATTAACACAGATATTAGTGCAGAGACTAGTCTTTTAACTAAAAATTTAGTTTAAAAAATTTAATGATAAACGTATATTTAATTATTGATTATCATGTGCTGAATATTCATTTAGTATAATTGTTGTATAATCATTTATAATTTATATAATAATATTTTACACGTAGACAAATTGGTGCAAATTATTGACGATCTTGATTACGACCATTAGTTGTCCCCTTTCTTCTGCTACGAGTTTGTTATCTTTAATCTTTGCTTTTATATTTACAATTTTGCTTAGGTTTTTTAAAATTGAAGATATAAATCTTTACTTGTGTGTTTTTATTCAAGTTCTATACTGTTGTTTTTGTTTATTTACTTAACTTCAGTTTCCACTCTTCAGCTGTTATTGATAATTTATTTTTGGACTTTTTGTACATTGTATCTCTTTTTCATTTAGATAATATTAGTACTATGATGTTCTTTTGTTTTGATAATAAAATGATTTTTATAAATATTACTTTGATATTTGTATCATAAACAGACTCATAAATTGATATTATTTTTTCATGTTTTGACTTATGAATAAACTAAGCACCATTTTATTATTAGACGTAGATAAGAGAATAGTAATTAGTCAAAAAAAAAGATATAACAATTTAAAGTGACATTAGTTTTTTAAAAAATTAAGCAAATAGAGTCAAAAGCAAGACATTAAACTTAACAATTTTAATTTAATAAAAACGAAATGAATACTATTTTTTAATAAAGATGAGTTTTTAGATAACAAAATATGCCATAAAATTTTTAAACAATCTTTTTTAATTTACAAACTATTTATTTACTTAATTAAAAAAGGGTTTGTTTGAGCCCGATTAGGCTTTGGGATTCTTTACTCTACTTTTAATTGAAATATTAAATAATAAAAGGATTAAATTATAAACTATGCATATACAGATTAAGTTAAATTATTTTGACATTGCTAAGGTTTAGGAGATCATAAGATATGTTAATAGATGTCAATCTTGATCTATGATTATAAATTGTCTAAACGAATTAAAAATAAAATAAATGAGCTTTAATTTATCTAATTCCAATTCTAATTTATAATTATAATTATAACTATTGTCAACATATTAGGAACTTAATAGGTTGCATATAAAGAATAATTTAAAAGAGAAAAATTAAGTTAAACTTAAATAAGTATTTAAAAACTTCAAGAATCAAATATAGTAGATTTGATTTATTAAAATTAAATTATAGTTAGAGTTGTAGTTATAGTTATAGTTAGATTTTAAATATAATTAAGAAATTTGATATTAATTAGAAATAAAATTTACTATGTTTTCCTATAAATAAGAGAGAGCTATCACTCATGTCCTTTCCTCTAAAATTAATTAAAAAAATTTCTCTGCTCTTTAAATATTATTAGAGATTTGATACATGAACAAAAGAAATCTAATTGAGAAATTATATATATATATATATATATTTTGATTATGGTTTTCTTTTTAACATTGAGTATATTCTTATTCCTATACTATTAAAAGATGTGTCTGTTGTGCTCCATTTTGCCATATCTTTCCACATTATAGCAGCTCCATACGTATGTAGGGGAGATTCTCAGATCCCGCTTCTTATAAGATTGAAGCTTGCTGTTATTTTGCTTCTTTAGTCTGATATTTAGTTGGACATTGCCAACATGTTCACGATTAGCTGCAGTGCCAAACACCAAATATTCAAACGTTGGAATGGTTACTACTTATGTGGAGTCTATAAATTAACTGTCGATACAGAGAAAATTTAATGCTTAATAAAAAAAATAATTTTGCGTTTTAAATACATTAATGCTTAATAAAAATGGAAGTAGGCATAGGATAAGATTAAGGAGACAAAATGAAGATTTAGTGCCTATTTGGATGAGCTTATATCAGTAGAGCTTTTATTAGTAGAGCTTTTGTTAGTAAAACTGTTTGGCTGTCATTTAAAAAAGAATTTTTTTAAAAGAGCTTCATACAATAGACTGTTTGGCAACATAAAAATAAAAAACACTTTTAATTTTAACTGTATTTTATTTTATAATAAAAATTATTTATGCATATAAATATTATTTAAAATATATTAAACAATATGCAAAGCACAATATATTAATTATTATATAATTTTAAACTATATAAAACATAAATAAAAATATATCTAACCAAATATTTTATATGGATTATAATATAAGTAAAATTAATATAATATATATATATATATATATATAAGTCAAATAATATTATATAAATCTCAAAATAAACGTGAATATGTGTTTGTGAGTATTGTAAGAATTATGTGTAAAACATAAAGATAAAAGGAACTAAAAATAGACTTATTAATTGAGTAAAACATTAGACCAAGGACATAAACAAAAAACAAAACAAACCTCAAGCTCCTTCCTACATTCTTCACAAACAAAAATGCGACTTTGAAGTTTGAACGATGTCCCTAAATCAATCCTGTAACTTTGGAAGATGAATTTGGGGAGAATGAATGAAGAAGGTGCAGAGGAGGAGGATGCAATTCGTGGGTGTGAAGTGCATGATTTGTGCAGCCAAAGCCCACACAGGTTTCACAAAAATAAACTGGTCCATCATGACACCCTTAGCAAATGAGAACTTTAGCATCCTCCCCCTTCGGCTCTACAACCTTCTGCTAATCATTCTGCTTTTCTCGTTCAAAAGTGTGGCGGCAATGAAAAGTGATGGGCAGAGGCAAAGAAGAGGATGGAAACTATATGAAACCAAAAATCATCAGTGCAAAAATCTTTTCAGTAATGTAACAAAATAGATATACATATTATTTAAAGCAAAACCATAGAAGGATATTCTCTAGTACTACTACATCAGCGCCAAGCCTAAATCTAGAGTGGTTAATACGTCCCAGCAGCACTGCACAAACTAACCAAGTCCATCAGCGTTGAGTACAACACATCTAGAGGCAAGTAGCCCAGGAACCTCCTATAATCCGATGTACTATCCGTTGCATCTATATGAAGGTTCCTTTCCTCGGCCAGGCCCTCTTCCATTACCAACCACCATGAGATGCATCCTTCCATATCTTCTGGGTCCACATGCGCCACCAGGCTCAGAATTTCACCCTGTTCCAACTCAAAGCGCAAGCATAAAAAATCTCGGATTGCTTTAATTCCAACTTTAAGAGCTTCCTCGTGTAGCCATCGGATCACCTGGCTTGCAACCTATCACAAAGGTGCACACCAAGAAATTAGCAAAAACAATTTCTTCCAAATTATCCAAAACATTCAGAATAAAATGAGTAAACATACTTTCCCCAGTAAAGGATAAGGTATTACTAGCTTACAGCCAGACCAGAAAGGAAATACTCCTGAAGTCATGGAGAAGAGAACCAACATACCCAAACAAAATATTAGAGGATCAAACACACAACATACAATGTATGGTACCAAACTAATTATGTTTGATTTGCATTAATAAAAAATCCTCTTCATAATTGTTTTTTTATTCCTCTTCGTAATTGCTTTCCCTAACTATTGAACTACAAAACTTAAGCACAGTGACATACCTGCTGCACAATTATCACTGGGAGATCAGCCAAGTCACAGTCATATTTGTTTGTGGAATACATGCTGTCAGAACATCCTTTAAACAGGCCCACGAGATTAGGAGCACATTCGGCTTCAACTTTGATACAATCATCATTCACGGCAACCTTGGTGCGGAATTCCGATTTCATTACATTCTTCATGCTTTGAGCATCTGTTACCTGGGGTTGAGAGCTCCCACGTAGAACAGAGGAAGGAACCTTCATGCAGATTGTCCATGAAGATGTTCGAGAGCTCCAAGTGGGATGAGATATCAAATGGATATATGGAACTCTGCAAACCTACACAAACGAAAGAAAGATGCTGTGAGGAAAAACTTTAAGTTCACATCTCATTTGAAAGTATTTTAATTGATCCATCAAGAATCATACCACACTTTCCAACTTCATCAGAACTTTGTTCGCAAAAATTCTATGAGCCGTAGACATGCAAAAATGACCAAGAAGACTGGGTGTATCCTTTGCTAGTTGACTTGCAACACGAGTAACAGTTGTAGGGAGTTTATCCCTTGATCTTGAAAATAAATGCTCATGAAATATTTGCTTAAGATATATTTCGTAGCTACTACAGTTAGGTAAACCCGGCTTCTTGGTAGGACCCTCAAAATTTTCTTCCATCACCACATCAAATGACTCCAACGGTAAAGCATCAGTCTCTAGACTCTGGAGCTTTTCACCATCAACTGCTGCTTTTTCTTCATCAGCATCAGTATTAGGTGGTATAAGAGATACAAATATAGAGGTTCCAGGACCTGTGCTAAGTTGCAGGTAATTTTCACGAATTCCAGTTACATTGACTCCTAAAGATTGGCTGAATGCTTCACGGTTAATTGCATCAAAAACCTGGAGACAAATGAACCAAATAAGGTAAGGATGTCAAATCAAAATATGAACATAGATTAGAAGGCTAAAAAGAAGCCAACCTACCAGCTCATCAAAGATTGCTTGATGAACTTCCCGAAGTAGTTGGTGTGTTTCTTTCACACATTCATTATCACTTAAGCATTCTTTCTCAGATTCTTTGTGTTGAGGATCAACAGTACTTCGAGTTCTAATCTTACTAGATTTCTTTCTAGTACTATTGGGATGTGCACCCAAAAAACCAAAATGAAGAAAACGGCAAGAATTTGGAGGTAAGTTTATAGCCAGCATGCCAGCTGAGTCATGTTCAATGCGAATGGTAGACAGAGAAGATGGCCGATATGCTATGGGTGAATCATATAATGAACTATCAAAAAGATCAATAGTGAAACCTTCACTGCCAGGAGCAATTGCTGCCACACGTTGCCGTTTAACTTTCCAGTTTTGCTGCAATCTATTAGCTTGTCAGGAAAATAAAATGAAGGAGCAAGTTGTTGAAACTGATATCTACTCTGATACTTACTAAGCTCAAGCCATAGGCATAAATATAGAGAAAAGAGCAAATGACAAAAAACAAAGAAATATTGCACATGAAGAGGGAGGAATGGTCCATCCAATACTTCTAGCATAATAATTTATAACAATCGAATGATTTAACGATCAGTATCTGTTTCTAACCTGATTAGAGCACCATAAAATTTGGCTTCCCGGACAACCTGCTGCTCCAAAGCTTTGGCAGATTGTTTAAAATATTTACCAAGTTGCTGGAATGAAGCAATGGTAAGGAAATGACATAAAAATTACCACAAAAAAGAAAAAGAAAAAGCATGTCTAGAAATCATCTCATTCAGAAAGAAATCCTTCTAGTAATCCCACCAACATGAGCCATCGCATTAATTTGAAGAATAATACAACAAACAACTGAATACAAGATATCTCAGAAAACCAAGCAACTTACACGATAACATTGCAATTTTGTTGCTGTAGATATGGCAAGCTCCGCTAGTACCTCATGGGGGAGCAACTTTGGCCTGGTCATGCCAGCCACTGCTACGGCGTCATTAGCTTCCACCTACATAAAGATAAAGTCAAAGAACATACGGCAAACCATCTAAGTTGTAACTCAAAATACCGTCTGAAATGAAACCATTTTAGACATTTTACTCTTGGACTCACAACTACTCCCACTAATCTCGATATGATAGAGCTCAAACAGCCACAAAGCTATTCCGAAAACTTTAGACTCTTTATAGTTATGGTTATTAATATTATCAAAGTCCTATCAACTATTCTTCCCAATTATGACCTCTTCTTGTGTTAACTTAAAACAGAGTAAAATAGATTAGGTTCCTTCATATTCAATGTTCCAATTTCACTAATCACTAAACCAACCAAAACCCCATTTCTAGCCAGAAGATCAAACGAAATCCGTAATATACCCATTTTAAAGGCAAATTTGCGAACAAGACTACTATTTTTCGTTCTCAACTTCTACACAATTCACTCCGGAAATTACAAAAGCGGAAATGTAAGTATTCTCACTGTGTTGATGAGATCTATAATAACAGAAAGCTCCTGGTGAGCCAACTTCAAGTTCTCTACCATGCTCTGCCACGGCCATGACGTCTGCGATGAGCCCTCTTTCGAGCTTTTCTGCTTCTTCTTCTTCTCCTCTTCGTTATCTTTCTCCACTGCCCAGGCAAAATCTATTCGCCGAATCAACGATACCCGCTTCTCTTCATAACCAACATCACTACGACCAATAGATTCATCATATCAATCAACACCACTATTATTAAGGAATTCGTAGTTACATTCATGTCAAACCCTAAATAACAATACAGACATATAATTGCGGGAATGAGAAAATTTGAACAAGTGTGCCTGCGTACGTAGGGAAACGCTCTACACCATTCTCTTCAATGGAGTCCAAGCGCTTTAGAGGCAGCTTGTCGATGGAGATCTCTAATCTGCCGTCCATTTTTTTTCCTCCACACTTTGCCGGAAAATTTTAACAGGGAAAATTGTGGAATCAAATAAGCAGTTTAGAACCAAAGGCTTTGAGCATCTTTCACTGTTAGTGTTAGGCTTTAGCGTGGGTATATTAAGGGAAAGAAATAAATTTCTTGATTAAGGGCGGTTGGTTCGTACAGAATAACGAGAACAAGAATAGGAACGAATACAGTAAGAAATGAGAATGAATATAATAAAATGAAATAGAAAGTAACGTTATCAATATCGTATCAGATTTGGTATCGGATTAAGTTCTAGTACGATACCGTACCGATATCAATTAGTACCAAATACTGTTTTGGGTTATTTTTTAAATTTATAAAATAGTTCTTAAAATTTTTAAAATTTGCAAAATAGTTCATTGGTATATTGTACAATTGTACTGTATATTTTACTAATTTACTGTTTACATCAACCCTGTTTTCAAAAATTATAATAATAAATAACAATTACAATTAATAATTTAATATAAAATAACAATAATTTTTAAATATTTCACATATGAATAATAATCACAATTAATATAAACAAAGACAATCATCATCATACAAATATAAAATTAAGAATAATACAAAGTATTTAAAATATTACAATAATACAATTTTATCATTTTAATAAATAATAATTACATCAAAACATCCAATAAAAAAATAATAAATATCGTTAAACAATCTACAAAAAGAGTTCATGACGAAGAAACAATCAAGTAGAAGTTAAACCTGAAACAAAAACATTTACAGTTACATTTCATATATAGAATTTAACGTAAATATCAAATATAAATAAAATTAAAAGAAAAGGAAAAACAAAAACTTGGAACGAAATTCAATCGTCAAAGTGAGGATACCCGCTATAACTGCACTGATCCAAAGTGATCATTTAGTACAAAATCCTCATCATTGAGAGGAGCTTCATCATCATTATCATTCAAATTTAATGCACCAAATGACATGCCAATGCTTTTTTATCCAAGATTATCTTCCAAATCATTCACATCTACCAAATTCGGTTCTTCAGAAACCCAATATGCTAAAAGATCAATATTATCAATGAAAATTGGATTAGTTGAACTACTTATGCTATTAAAACTCATAGTAAACAATTAAATTTAATTATTAGAAAATTATAAGAAATTATATCGAAATTAATAATGATAATAATGAACATAACATACCTTTCCCGAAGCTTTAAATTGTAACGAACAAAAATGAAGTCATTCAACCTCTTATGCTCCAATATATTCCTTTTCTTTGAGTGTATAAATTTAAATGTGCTACAGTTTCGTTCATAGCCTGTTGCACTCACACATTGACTTAAAATCCGAATTGCAAAATTTTTCAATTCTGGAACACCATTTCCAAATTGATCCCACCAAGAAACTGTAAGTTATAAGATAACAAAAGTAGTGTTATAAACAACTTGTAAAGCTCTATTTGTGAGCTTAAAAGATCTTGCATCGCATCAATGCTAACAATTGTTGTAATAATTAAAATCATTCCTTTGTTAACTTCAGCTTGCTTAGTAAGATCCAGTCTAAAATAGACACTAGGATTCAAAAATGCCCCAGCTGTAAACAATAGAGAAGAAAGTTGTCTTTCCCTTTTCTCATTAATGATTGAAAGATATGGTGTATATAAAGAAGGCTTATGTTTCAGATTGGCCTTGATTGCTTTCGTCGCTCTCTTCATGGCATCAAAATATAACCCATTGTTGGCTTTCTTCACTATTAGCCAAGCGAATTGTAACACCCATATACCCCCTGGGAGGATATGTGGATGCCACCCAAGACAGAACAAACAAAACCAAACATCACACTTATATATTTTTAACAACTCAAACACACATATAGTACATATCGTATTTTCAGAAATAAAAATCCAAAGAATATTTACAAGCCCAAATAAACGAAACAAAATACATTTTCGAGCAGTATAAAAAAAACAGACTC
>JAOQMQ010000003.1:23714097-23726063 GCA_027563845.1 Erythroxylum subrotundum
ACAACCTCAAAGTCCCATCCTTCTTCTTCACAAATAGCACTGGGGCTCCCCAAGGTGAAACACTGGGTCTAATGAAATCCTTTTCCAGCAACTCTTGAAGCTGAGCCTTCAACTCCCTTAGTTCCACAGGTGTCATCCTATAAGGAGGAATAGATATAGGAGCAGCACCTGGAACTAGATCAATTGTGAACTTCGTTTCCCGATCTGGTGGTAAACCAGGTAACTCTTTGGGAAACACATCCAGGAACTCCCTAACCACCGGAATGTCCTGTACACTCTGCTCTACTCTAGTATCAACGATGTGGGCCAAATAAGCCTCACATCCTCCCTGCATCAACCTCAAAATACTCATGAAGGATATCATCCTAGCTGGCACTGCCTGACTAACTCCTCTGAATACTGCTCTCGGCTGACCAGGAGATTCCAGTACTACCTCTTTGGTGTAGCAGTTCATGATGGCCCTATGGGCAGTGAGCCAATCCATGCCTCTTCTCACAGTACTCACAAAATGGAACCTGCGTCTGTCCTATACCCCTTCCACTGTCAGTATGTGAAAACCTGCCCCTCTGCCCAGATCCTGACTGCCTGGATCCACCTGATGATCTGAAGGCTCTATTTTGGTGCTTACTATAGCCCCTGCCAGAACTGCCCTGACTCTCGTTAGGCCTCTTTCCTCTGGACCCTTGCCCAGTCTCAGCTTGCTTCTCCCTCATCAGTTGTTCAATTCTCACAGCAGCAGCTCTTAACTCAATAAAAGTACCCATATCTGACCGCGCTAACCTTGTTCTGATCTTCATATTCAAGCAGCACTTCAATAACACAATTTCCAGTACACAATCATCGGATCTTCTGTCCGGAATCCACAATCAAATCGCATTAACTTATTATTCGAAACATAAACATAAGCAAACAATAATTGAGAGAAACCGTCTAGGTTACTCACAGGGTGCTCCCAAAGCTAATGCCTGGAAGATCCGGCAACGTCTGGAGGTTGACGTTCCAGTTGCTCTTCTATAACAAATACCGTACACATATATCACAATTTGAACAATCAAAGGCATTTGATAATGCACATGAATGAAATGAAAGATGTACAATGCATGTTCATGACAATCCCGGGTATTTCATCCAAAACAGTGTACTAAACCCAATTTCCATCTAGAAATTGAACACCTTAGAGACTAAATCAAAATTCAGCTTCTTCATATGATTTGTAGCCCTATTTCTCTAGTTTACCATAAAACAAAAATCATCTTATTTGGATCAGTAGAGCTCTAGAAATCCTCAAACTACTGAAGCATGTTCAGTGGAATTACACCAGTTCATATCCTTTAAGGGCACACTCACTGTACCCGTCCCACTATTTTCACTCAATCTTTCTCTATTCATTTTAGATAGTTATGAATTTTGGTGGAGATGTAGATCAATGTCTTATGAAACCAATGGTTCAAGAATCAAGCCATTTGGAGGTCTAGAGAAGATGTTATGGTCAAAAGAAGCAACCATGTTTATGAACTCAATCATACTGAACCTGTTTCGAGGAATCAGCCATAACTTTCTGTAGAAATTTCTGATTGAGGTGTTCTTTATATGGTTGGAAAGAGGACTTCAAGATCTACAACTTTCATGAAGACCTCAAAGACCAATTCTATCGTTTGAAGGGTAGAAAATGGACCAGACGATGCATAACGTCATCAAACGATGAACAATATCGTCTATAGACGATGAACAGTACATAGACGATGAACCGTATCGTCTATAGACGATGAACAGTAACATAGACGATGGAAAACTAAGGCAGAACAATGTAAAGGACATAACTTTCAGTTCAGATGTCCAAAATTTTCATACTATATACCGTTGGAAAGATAAATGAAAGCTCTACAACTTTTCAGAAGGAACCTTGGCCAAAATCTCCTATATAAATCCGAAATTTGCCCCTAAAGTCTGACAATAAACTTTCCTTTCATACACCCACGTACTGCACCAACTCTTAACTTCATGAAATTTTGAGACTCTTAGAGACAGAACTGAAATTCGATGTCTTCATAAGAAATGTAGCCATACGTTCTTAGTTTACTCCGAATCAAGAATCATCTCGTTTGGATCACTAAAGAAAAAGTTATGGCTAACAGACCGAAGTACACTCAGTGAATATTTTCCAAATTTTCAACCTTTCAATATCTTACGACACCCCAAATACTCATGATCTTTCAAAACAATACACATAACCAGATTTCTCATTCCCCAACAGCACGGTATTTAAGAACAAACATGTAAATGTCATTTTTCATGCAGATGACAGTAACTTACCTGCTGAAAACTCCGAACTCTTCAAGCCCTAAACTCCACACAATTTATGCACTTCACAGAGTATAATGACCAGCTTCTGGTTTTTTCTTAGGGTAGAGGACACAAGTAACAAAGTGGGTTCGGTGAAGGAAAGAGAAAGCATAGAAATCTCTTAGGAGGTATTTTATGAAAAACTATGTGTTTCAAAAGAAAGTTTGAAGAAGGTGAAAATGAGGAAGGGACTTAGACGTGACTTAACATGTCAACTCTCAAGGAATAACAACCTACTTCTAGCAAAAGTACAAAATCCTAAGTGACACTTGTCACTTTCCCAATACCTAAGCTATAACTTAGTTTCCTTTGAAACTAACTCTCTTAACTTTCATCTTTACAATCCAACTATTTCCAAGACCTCTTTTAATTTCCTTTTTTTTCCAAAATTTATTCTTAAATTCATCAAAATTCACAAATATCACAATTCCACTAACCCATAGAACTTCCAATATAAAAACATTCAAAATTCTCAAAATTTCACAAATTAATCCAATTATACCCGAAATTATTCATGAATGTATGTACAATTATTTTCATGTGCAACAACCATGTATAAGTGTGTAGCAATTTATGCGTGAACATGAAAAATGCATCTCTAACTCTCATTAATCACTCACATTACCATTCTAACCCTCTCACAAGTGATGGGATGTTACATGAATCGTCCTAGGATAATTAAGTCGGTAGTAATTGTATATAGTGTGAACCATATGTAGATAGTTGAGTAAGTCAACATAGAATTAATCACTCTAAAGTAATTAGAGAGAATATTCTGTTGTTCTTGATTAGTAATGATTTATGGAATTCTCTAGTCAGAGTGAATTGATATTTGAAAAGGAGTTTTCAAATTTCAATTATAAATCAATTACTAATTAACAAGAACGAACATGATTGGATGATAAGAGTAGACATTGTATCCATACTTTGTCCAATTAGAATATTGAATGACAAAAGGTTTAAATTATACATTATAACCATGCATGGATAGGTTAATTCAATCACTTTGACATTCCTGATATTTGGGTAATTATGACATGTTGCTAGACGTCAATTATGATTTATGATTATGAAATATTTAATTAGAGAATTAAAGATAAATTAAAAGAATTTTTTAATTTATCTAATTCTAATTCTAATTATGAATTATAATTATAATTTATAATCATTGTCAATTTATTAGGAACATAATGGATCATACATTAAAGAGCAATTTGTGAAAGAAAAATCAATTTAATTAAGTTGAACTTAATTATAAAGTTTGAGAAACTTTGGGAGTCAAATATGAGATATTTGATTTTATTAAAATTAAATTAATTAGAATTTGATTTTAATTATAATTAAAGAGATTTAATTTAATAAAAGACTGTCGTGATTTTTCTATTTAAAGAGAAGAGTTTTTTAGAAGTTAGCACTTTTGTCTTCTTCCTCTCAAAGCAGTTTGGGAATTGTTCTGTAGATGCCATCAGAGGCTGGACAATTGGATAGCTCATGATTGATTATTCAGAAAAGTTTCACAGAATTTTCAACGGAAAGCGAACAAGGTACGATTTCTAAATCGATTTGTGTTTTATTCAAGTTTAATCAATTATCGGGATCCGCTCGAAATTCGTAAAAATGTTTTGTTTTCCGATACACCCGTGATTCGATCATGGTTGGATTCCAATAATATCACCATCCTTCACACCACTATTACCACCCAAACTTGCCACCAAATCCATTTTAACCCGTCACAACCCCGATTTGACCAGTATTTGTTGTCATCTTCATTTCTAGAGGACAAATATGGACAAATATTAGCATCAGACACTCTTTGACGGATATTTTGGAAGTTGTTTTAATTATAATTGCATTAAATAAATCAACTTTGAGGATTTGAAATTGCTAGTCTTCTTGTTATGGGGATTGGTCAACCAACTTAAGTTTATGGTCGATGTTACTTGTAACTAAAATGTTTGTTTACTTATTGGTTCACCAATATAATGACGTAGCCAACCGATATCCATCCAAGAGACATATTTTTGAATAATATTCTTCCAAGAGACACGTTGATCGTGATCGACCAATATGTCTCGATAGTTAACTAATGTGCAATGACTAGTTTATTCTATGTATTGACTACACATTGATTGACCAATATGACCTAGTGGTCGATCAATACGTTGGAATTACTTATTCCAATAGTTAGTTTTTAACTCTAACACTTAATATGGGTTCCAAAACCTTTCTAATTAGTTATTATATGAAAAAGCATTTAGGTGTCTTATACATACATTCTAAGTGTCTATCAAGTATTTAAGCATTCATTATCTCCTATTTGAGTGAGTGAAACTATTTGTTATTAGCAAAGCGATAAAGGGAGATATTTTGGGTTGTAAACTTCTCTTAGGTTTTTATCTATTGTAATTAAGGTATTCCAAATAGTATTGAGGTTACTCTTTATTGTGAATAAAGATTGTAAAATATTTCTTCTTTGTCAAGTAAAGATTATACAAAAGTTATTCACTTTAAAACAGAGTTATAATAGAAATCCAAGGAGAGTTTTAAGAGTGAGCGTAGACAAGAGTTATTTATTGAATCACTATAAATTAGTTTGCATTTTTTTTCTTACTCTTTTTACTTTATTGCTTAAATTTATTACTAAAATTCATTATTTCATTTCATCTTTTCATACTTTATAAATTGCTATCATTAACACACTAGATTACAAATCTTCAGTTTAAGATTTATCAATATCTAGTTCACCCCCTTCATTTGGGTGCTGTAAAGGACTAACATTCTAGATTTATTTATATCATATTTTCTTTATTTTTGTCTATTACTTTTATTAATATGATTATGATTAATGACTAAATATTTTTTATATTTAGATAGAGAAAATCCTCATTTTTAAGTTTGTATGGGTTAATTCGTTTTAATTTATGAATGAAATATATTTCTATAAATTTAATTCGATCAATCTTAATGCATGATTTAGTGATGTAGCAACTACATTGTATTTGAATTTACTTATGAACATCTCAGAGAGCCTGCATGTGGATGGACCACGATTTATGTAATAAAAGTTAAATGGGATGCTCGAAAGAGACATTTGTGATCTTTCTGGTGTTATGGCGAAACCTTTTATGAGATTTTATAGATATTTGTCCAAAGAAATGTTAGTAATGATAGATATATGAGTTAACTAACCGAAGAGTAGATGGTCAGAGAAGTGAAATTTCAATGTCTAAAAAATCTTGTTGGTCCAGTTTAATATATCCATTATAGGTTAATTGATTCATGAAATCAAAAGTAAGACAAGGGAAGTACTTGTCTAAATATTGATAGTTAATTAAATTCTCTTTTGCTATTTACCTTATTATTGATCCTTTCGGCTACATATTTAGGTTTTGTTTATGTAGTATATTTCTTAATCAAAAAATATATAAATCACTTCTTTATTATTTTAGTTTAGACTAGTTAATAGTTTAAGTTTTGTAATCTATGTTAGTTCCTCATGGAATCACACCTACTCACTATTATATTATTTGTTAACAAAAAAGTACACTTGCCTTAATTGTGGGTGATAAATTAGTAATATGGAATTTATAACTTTGATAGAAACACTTAAACATAAAATACAACCCACCATCTACAATCACTCAGACTAACTCATCACCTTTCACTGTCCTAAAAAAACTTAAAACAAAATCCATTGTAATATGTTCCACTTCCACTCAACAACAGGTAAAGACTGTAACTCTCTTCTCAGTCTCTATGTTTTGTCTAGACTTACTAACATATTATACATTTTGCTATAAGTCTCGTTATCTCCCTCTTTATGTTTATCAACAAAATATCTCTTCAAGTCTTTGTACATCTCAATCCTGGCTAATGTTATAGAATACTTAAAAAGTGAGCATCCTCTGTTATCTCTTTCCTTAATTCCATATCATTTAGAACACAGAACCTGCTCTTAGACCTTAGTAGTCCACCATCATCCACATGAAAATATGAGGTTGTCTCCATCTCTAATTTCTACAAAATCCTCTTAATATGGTCACCGCTTAGTTGAGTCTCGCTACAATAACAACAAGACCATCCAATGAGAATCTGGCTGATACGCAAGGCTTAGAAGGTTAAGTAGTATACAGTCTTATCTTTTACTTAGTAGAGAAATTACTTCTGATAAACCCGCATGACAATTTGTATGTTTGTGTGTCTGTGTGCATATATATATTCAAATAATAGAATAATAATAAATAAAGTAAGAATAATAATAAATAAAATAAGAAGAAGAAGAATATAAATACCTATAAATGAAAATATAAAATGTAATAAAATACCTAATACAATAAATATAGAACAAGATAAAGAGTAAAAATAAAATATAGAATAAATAAATAAATACACAAACTAGAAAGAAAAAAAGTATAAAAATAAATCAAAGAAGCCACTACAATAAAATAATTAGGCTAAGAACGAAACTATTTAGGTTAAATAACTAAAAGAAAAGTATACTTAATAAAATTTTATGCTAAATAAAAGACATAAAATTTGAAGGAAAATATCTACGAGACCTAAGAGAATGAGAATGACCTTTCTAAGTGAGAACCTTTACTTGTACCCTAGTACACTAAAGTTTTCTAACGTGGGTCATGACTTTGGTAAGTTCCAACTATCTCATATCATTCTTGATCACTTTTCTTTAGTTCTTCTTGAGCCTTCTTTTTTTCTTTTACAACTTTTAAGTACTATTTTTTCGCATCTTCTTACTAGAGTATTACGTTATCTCCTCTTAACATTTTCGAACTATATAAGTCTCGTCTTTCTTAATTTTTCATTATTATTAGTCACCTTTAATTGATCTCTTATTATTACATTCCTGACATTATCTCTTTTAGTAAGGTTACGTATCCAATAAAGCATCTGCATCTCTGCTACCGTTAACTTATGACTATGCACTTATTTGATGGGTCAACACTCCGTCCCATAGTATATAGTCGGCCTAATATATAGTAATCAAAGTTGACTATAATCTCAAACTTTTTAGTCCTACTTCCATACCTGGAGTCACCAACTCTAACTTTAACCTCCTCAATGTATAATTCCCATAATAAAGTGATTAATATAGTTAGATTATGTTATTAATTAGTAATCTTTTCTACAGGGTTATAAAAACTTTTACCTCTCTTCTCCCTTTTGAGTTAACTAAATCTTTATTCTTTTAACCTTTAATGTCCTTATCAAAGACCCAATCCATAATCCAAAATATGCCCTCCTATTTTGATATGAAATCGAATTAAAAGCTTGTCAAGAGTATGAATAGTTTAATTTTACTTAATAATTTTATTTAATTTGTGTAATAAATTAAATTTAATAAACATAATTAAATTTAAGATATCTTCAAATATACAAATTTCAAATAAATTTTGATTTAATAACTATAACATATGTAATTTTTAAATTATTTAATTTAATAAAATAAAAATAATTTTATTAATAATTTTTAATAAATATTATATAAGAGATTAAAATAAATCTGTTTAATTAAAAATAATTTATCTTTAAATTTTATATAATATATAATTATTATCAGTAATATATTAATATTAACAATCAAACAAATTTTTGTTTTCATTTTAAAAAATAAAAATCACAATAAAAAAATAAAAGTATAATCAAACTCCTCCGAAGCTAATTTGTCAACGAAATTTAAACTACTCAAGGGTATAACATTCAGTAGATTTCTCAAGGTCAATAATTCGAAGCTCATGTCGAGGAAGCTCATACTGTATTTGAAGGTTCGCTTGTCATGTTTGCAATATGTTTGAAGCTCTTGTATAGTTTGACTCCATTGCAAGGCGAATCATCGTGTCAAGACCACTTTTCAAGTTTACCTTATCCATATGTTCCTTTTCTGCCAACAGTGCGATGTCATTTCCGTTGGGCCCAAGTTTTGTAGGCTCATCAGCCCAATAGTTTCGGATAAATGAAACTTCAGTATCCCAAGTTTAACCGTCCTTAATCTTTTTCTTTTCGTGAGATCCCACCGGAGCAACTTCTACTTTTAATTTTTTTTGGGTGCTCGTAAAGTGTCTTAGGAGGGTCCCAATTATAGGAAGGTTATTTTAAATTATTCATGCTCAGACTAATCTTCACTCGAGCCGAGTAGGTCCTTTTCGAAAAGCAAAGCTCTAACTTCAAGTTTTAAACAGCTACATACATGAGAACGATTCGAACCCGCGACTTCACTTAAGTCAGAAGAATCCTTTACCAATTCACTTGCACTCTGAGGTTAGCTTTTACTTTTAATAGGTCATGAACTAGATTAAATTCATTCTTAACAACTCCATAATAAGTAATCTCAATTTTTTATCAGATTCGAGTAGAAATTAAAGATCTTGAGCAACCGATCCGATAAAACAACTCAAAAGATAAAAAAGTATCGATAATTTCTTCAATCTCGTTCCAAGTTTGAGGTACTATTTGTACCAATAAGAATCCCTTCGTTACGTGATCTTTCTATCGTTGTTTCTCATATTTGTTTTCTCTTCTGGTTTTCATTGAAAGCAGGCCAACCACCGCAACTTGTACAGCCCACATAAACTCAATAAAAACAAGAGTAGTGCAAGTCAAAATCAAGACTTTTGTGGTACAAAAGATAAAAGATTCTTCAGTGGAAAACGTAAACCTTGTCTTGCTTCAATGCGTGTATGAATTGTGACGTTCATTTATAGACTTTGGTTGCATTACCATCATAGTGTTCTTGTTATCATCCCTGAAAAGGACGACAATGTTTGTATTGTTTTGATAGTGCCACTCCCTAGGTAGATTTGTGTACTCTTTGTTGTTAGGACGATCAAGGCTTTTCCACGATTGAGAAACCCAGAATCAGTTAATTTGTTTATGAGAAACGTAGATTAAGATTTGCAGAAGTCCTAATCCCTTAAAAAAAAAAAAAAGGATGATGACTTCTGCAAATCTTAATCCTAATCCCCGCAGTAGGAACATCTCAAATTAAGGAGGGCTACCGCTGGTTCAGAAGTTTGCTGCATTCTTAAGGATCGAACCCCCGATCACTTGGTTAAACGGCGAAGGTATGTATCACCTACACCAACCCACTGGGTTAAAATCATCTTGTTTTAATTCCAAACAAGTCACTTACTTGGGTAAAAAGTTAGGTATCACTATCGACTATTGGTTTTTGGTTGCAACTTCATTGTCATATGTATAATCAAACTTTATTTATTTTCTTTCTTCAAAACATGCATAATTAAACCATTATATATGAAGTTGCTTTGGAATCTAATTCTTCATAGCTTAAAAAGCGGAATGTTCCTTGTTCCCCATTATGGAAATGGTCTATAATCTAAGCACTTTAGAAGCTTATCAAGAGCTTGTTCACTTAAATAATTATTAATAAATAATAATCGCACTCCAACCTTCTTGTTAAATCACGAGACAAATGAATTTGGATCTTAGAGTTTATAAATATTAACGATTAAACAATTAAACTAATCTGGTCAATTTAACTGTAAAATTTTTGAATAAATTAATTTTTAGTTCAAATTTACTTTAATCATTGTTATTATTAAAAATTGATAAATTTATTAATTAATTAACTAATTTTTTATAAATTAATTAATCTTTATAAGCTAAAATAAATTAGTTATTTTTATTTAAAATCTCTTATTTAATTAAATTCTAACTTATTCAATAAGTAAGGATAATTTTTTCAATTGAAATTAAAATTTTCAATTTTTAAAATCTTTGTTGTATATCAATTTTATAACAATTTTTTAAAACTTTCTATTTTATAAGTTTAATTTTTATCTCATTTTTAAAACATCAATTTAGAATATATCATTTTTAGGTGAAGTTATTAACTTGGAACTTTTCTGATATATCTTCTAAAAAAAAGAGAGAAAAAGAAAAAAGAAAAAAGAAAAAAACTTCAAATGTGTGTTCACCGACTAAGCTTTTTTATCTCATAACAGACAAATGAAAGAAAATAGCTAGTACTAGTTGGAATCGGCAGGTCCCCATAAGTGTGCGATCCAAAATCCAAGTCACGGCCACACACACACGCAAGCCACACACGATTCAAGTAGAAGGATTGAACAGGTAAGTTTTAGATAACGTAGTATAGAAAGTAGAAGTTGTAATGGAGAAAGGTGTTGATGATATTACGATAGAAAAGTCGGAATCTTTTGAAATGCACAAGACAAGCCACATGAATCTGAACATATGTCTTGTCCTTGTCTCTTCAGATTTCTCTCTTATCAAAGACTCCCGTCTTCCACTCATCGTCATGACCGAACTATCTGTTAAAGAACTTAGGCATGAGAATCAACTCGCTGCTTTAGCTTTTTGTTGATAACTGATCAAAGATTTGATCAGTATGTATTAATTATTTGTCATTTTTTATAAAATTAGATATTTAGTATTAATTATTTATGTATAAAATAATTTATGAGTACATGACTTTTAAAAAAATTATAAGAGTATGAATATTATATATCTTTGTATTTCGTTGAATATTCTTATAGTAAGTTAAATTTTAAATATTTAATTATAAAAATTGAGTTTATATAATTCTAATAAAAAATAATATATAATATATAATATATAATCATAATAATAATAACAACAACAAAATCTAATAATAATAATAATAACACGACCATCCCAATAATAATAACAAGATCACCCCATAAACACATACAAACTTGATTGCAAAGTTCTAATTTGTGACTAGTCACGGGGATGATTAATTAAGTCACTCCCGTGAGCATTTAAATGATAACGAACAGCAGCTAAGAATTAATGGTAGAATGGTCATTGCTAAACAGCTAATTCAGTTGTTTGGCTAAAATGCTCTATATCTGGAGCTTTTCACAAAATAGCTGGCTGGGTTAAATCACCCAACTCAACCAGCCAACAACCAAGCAAATTAAATGACTTCTTGATAAAGTCAACCAGCTAAAAAATAGCTGATCAGCCTACAACCAATCGAGGTCTTAGTTAAAGAATGTAAGTAGAGAATTTGGAAGGAGAAATCTAATACTTTATTGAAAAGAAGCTGGTTATATATATACAGCGTTACATAACAGGCTAAGTGCCTGTTTGGATGAGTTTTTAGGAGGTTAATAAGTACTTTTCTCTATCACAAAAGCCTTTTTTAAGAAAATGAGTATATGACTGTAAAATAAAAAATACTTTTTTAATATATGTGACTTTTTTGGCAGTCAAAATACAGCTTTTTAAGAAGCTCAAATTTGGAGCTTTTAAAAAAAGTATCTTTTTGGATAGATTTTTCAGATCAATTAATGAGCTTATTTTTTAATTCCTTTTACACAATACCCACAAACTCATCTTCATGGTTATCTTGCAAACTCATCCTCTCTAATTTATTGCAAATCTTCTTGTATTATAATAAATGCATAATTTATTATGTATTTAACTATTTACTCATCTTATAATATTTATTTTGAGATTTATATAATATTATTTAGCTTTATATTTTAATATTTATTTTTTATATTAATTTTACTTGTGTTATAATTTATATAAAAGATTTGATTAGATATATTTTTATTTATGTTTCATATAGTTTAAAATTATATAATAATTAATATATT
>JAOQMQ010000003.1:23726494-23757850 GCA_027563845.1 Erythroxylum subrotundum
TTGTTTAATATACTTTAAATAATATTTATATGCATAACTAATTTTTATTATAAAATAAAATATAGTTAAAATTAAAAATATTTTTAATTTTTATGTTGCTAAACAGAACACCAATAATCCTAACACTATCCCTCTCCCTTGTTGGTAAAGATACTCCTCAATCCTCCCCTTCAGAAACAGGGGCACAGGATATTTGGGTAGAGAATAGCTTGGATGTAAGGGAACAGGGGTACAGGATACTTTTATTTCCACAGAGTGCGAAACTCGGTTTAAAACATCAAATCAACATGCAATTAAAGTTGGTCTGCTTGATTATTGTCGACACATTTCTACAAGTCTAACCTGACATTCAAACTTAAGGTTGTTGAAATCTCCGATAAGATAAGAAGGATTAAACAATGTCAAAGGCGTTTCACACTGGCCAGGAATTCAAAGCTCCCACTTCTTGCTTTTTTAATAATTATTTAGAATGTTATAAATGTTTTAGTTCGGTGTCAAATTAGGCACCTACTGGGGAAACATATACGTAATAGGTGACGTCTTTTAGGACTGTTGGACAATTAATTGATTGTATTAGTTAGCTTATTGTATCAGCATTTAATTAATAACGAATTATATAATTGACTTAATCAGTAAATAATATTAGCTATTTATTTAAAAATGTTTAGCAAAATTAACTATTTAGTGTTAGCTATTTATATATAAAATGACTTATAAAGACATGATTTCAACAATTTTTTTTATAAAGACATGAGTGTTATATTACGTATTCCTTGATTTCTCGTCGTGCAATTTACTTAATCATTTCAGTTATTTTTATGTTTACTTTTAAATTTAAAGGAAAAAGTATATAATATGATGATAAATTTTTGTATATTATGACTTAAATTTGATATTAATTTAATTTTAAAAATTAAAATTAATAAACTTAAATAATAAGCTTATTATGATATTATCTTTATATCTGCTGCTTTAAGTAATATGTAATAACTTTTAGATATAATAATTTTTTAATTCTTTAATTTCTCAACAGAAGAAAACATTCCTTATCGAAACGTTTTCAAAATTAACAGATTAAGTTCAATTCATCAACTCAATCGGCGATATAATCTAATACAAAAGGTCTTTCATAACTCATTTACCAAATAAAAACTTAGCCTTTACCCCACAAAAGAGGAGAGGATCTTTCACCACAAAATAATAAAAGACCGACAAAATTATTAGCAAATGATGCCAAATCAACGTGCGGCTTGTGTATCCAAGTATGAGGTTTCGTGCAGCACAAGAAAATGTTGTTTTTTTTTAAATTTTAAAATTCTAATTAATTCGAAGTTAAATAAAACATTTTTCAAGTAAGCTACCAGGGTGAGATACCTTTAAGACCATGATTTTATTGTTTTCATCTTTATCATTAAATAAATAAATTATAAATTATTTTTAAAAATGCACTAAGGAGACTTTTTTTTGAAGTACTAAAAACTCTTTAGCATTTTTCATCTAAATAAAAAATAAAAAGAGACAATGTTGAATCAAGTAATTAATTGTAAAAACGTACAATTAGTTGATTTTAAATAAAAAATTAAATAGAGGTCGTCTTTTAATTTGAGTACTTATGTTCTAATATTTTTGAAATGTTCAATATAATAAATTTTTGTGTAAATTGAATAGTATAGTAATAAAAATTTCAGTTCGCAAATAAAATAAAAATGTACGATACTATAATTATGCTCTAACTTTTGGTCCGGAATAACCAAAATAAAAAATAAAATATTTTAATTTACAATTTATTTATATTTTATAAAAATAAAATATTCATCTCAACCCAAGGTAACCAGGATGGAAACTTAACATTACCAGGAGGGCACAGATGACAAATCACATAAATAAAGACTCGTCACTCGCAGCCTAGGACCTTGTCGGGTCAGTACCGCTGCGCTTAACGAGGCGGGCTTGACTTCTTAGCTTACGACTGTGCTTACGTAATCAACAGTGTATTCGACGGAAAGGAAAGAAAAACCCGAGCCATTACCGACAGGAGCAGATCTATAAATTTTTTCGAGTGAGGTAAAATATTAATAGAAACAAAATTTTAATTTTTTATAATATAAAAATGTAAAATTATAATATTTTTATATACAAGTTTTTGGAGGCAGTGGGAGAAAGTGGGGTACATCCACCCCTAATCGTCGAATGTCTTAAAAACAATGTTACTTTACGCACAAATATCACATTTAAGGGTTGCTTGCTTCTCCATCTTTACATTTAACGTTCTAACTGGCTTCTCCTTTTAATTGAAAACACATTATTATATGCAGTCGTTTAAAATTTAAGCTTAGAATTTTATCTTTTTATAAGAGATCTATTTGACTTGAGTAGGAATTAATCTGAATGTGGATGATTTAAAAGTGTCTCTTTATAATTAGGACCCTCTTAAAATACCTCGTAAGAAACAAAAAATACACACATTATTATGACATAATGATACCCACGACCTCAAATACAAAATCTTATAAACAATTTTAAAAGCTTAACTTTATCGGATCATCTGTTCTATTTTTACGGTTCTACTATTATTCTAATTTATTTTATTCACAAATTTACGTAAGATTTGTACAAATAAAAGTGGAATATCATATGCCTCCCAGTAACATTCATTGTTAAGGAAGAAAAGGGAAGACTTTTTAAGTATGGAAAGTAAAAGTTAAAAGAAAAACTAAGGGACCTTTTCGGCTTTTAAGTCTCATACGGCTCCTACCGCTAGGGAATCATATTTAATTCTTCGGCCAAATCAACGTCAAGATTCGTACCTAATCAAAAGCAATTTCCATTATTGACCAGACCCAACCGCCACAACCACAACCACAAAAAGACATAATTACCCCACAAAAGTTATCAATCAAATACGGAGAATCATCATAAAAAACATAAATACTTACCTCACCTCCTAGATATTGACCTTTTAATCCTTGATTTTCACGTAAGGCAGTGTTTCCATTGGCGGTGACGACATTGCTTCGGGTTGTTTTTTTTTTGTTTTAAATCGATTTCTTCAGGAGAATTGGATTCGATTTCGATACCCCTCTTTAGCATTTTCATATCTCTTGAATCCCGAGCTATCGGGGCTGTGAACTTACTATAATCACATTCATCTGTGTCAACTTAAAAAAGTACTCATCTCTCTGAAAGCTCTGTCGTGTCTTGGCTCCCTGTTATCTCTTGAAAAGATCGCTCCTTTAACCGCGTATATTTATTGTTACCTTTTCCTTGGATCGTTCATTGATTTCCCAGAAAGTTTGTCTTTCGCTTTTGTTTTTTTGGTTGCTGGGTTCCGGAGTTTGAGGCTAAAGAATAAACCTTTTCATTTCAAGGTTGAGTTTTGTGTTTGCTCTTTTAGTTGGTCATTGGCAATTATGCTCTGATTAGTGTTGCTAATAATTGCTGGAGCAATAGGTATCTTATTTTGGTAGTGGCAAGTTATTAATCTTATTTCTAAAAAAAAAAAAGTTATTAATCTTCGCAGATCACCGCCACTTTTTCTTTTTTATTTAGCTTTTCTGAAGTCCAATGTGCTATTTTTCCTTTACAAGACAATTTGGTTATGCAAATGATTCATTTGCGAGTGTTAATTCTTCATTACTGGTTAGTTCAGTTAAACGGAGACTAAGTATTATTAAAATTGTTTCATTATCATCATCTTCTTCTTTTGATTGTCTCTTATCTCCTGGTTGTCGTCTGGGTTTGTTGGTTGGTTCTGGTCACTGAAAAGGACTCCATCTACCTATAATCATCAAGTTAAAACTCAAAACTGTAAAGGCCAACTTTTATATGTAACTTTATGGAAAACACGGTGTTTGTTGACTTTTGTGATTAATTTTGATTCGAGTATCAGGCGTTAGTTCCTTTCTCATGATGATGGATATGGTTTGTCATGTTGCAGAGCTTAGTTCTCGTGGATTATGCATTGAACGAGTGAAGAATAGTGGTAAAGAAGTACCAAAACGATGGCTTTCAAGCCTTTGGTTTGGTATTGCCAGCCAGTGGCAAATGGGAAGTGGACAAAGACGGTGGAAAATGCCTTTGGTGCATACACGCCCTGCGCCACCGATAGTCTGGTGATAGTAATTTCTCACTTGATTCTCACGGGGCTTTGCTTCTATAGGATATGGCTTACCAAGAAAGATGTTAAGGTCCAAAGGTTCTGTCTGAAGTCTAAATGGTACAACTATATGTTGGTTCTGCTTGCTGCCTATTCTACTGCCGAGCCATTGTTCAGGTTGATCATGGGCATCTCGGTTTTGAATATAGATGGACAAACGGGCCTTGCTCCATATGAGGTACCATTTCCTTTGATTTCCTCCTAGTTTTTGATGGTTTATGCCTTTACGTTGGTCTGCATTAACAAAAATTTTAAATACCTAATGGACAAGAATTAGGATAGATCAAGGGCTTTAACATGAAAAATAAGAAGTTGGTCCTGCAAAAGCTATCGTGTCTGGAGGAGGACCTGATTGTTTGATGTTTTTTTTTTTGGACAAAATATGTGATTTTGGACTGTTATCAATTCATGTTTTCTGCACATTGCTCTTTGTTTCGTCTTACACTCTCTACCCTTTGTGACAAAAATACTTAGCTTGGTAATTAAAGCATTGTGCTACTCCTATGGCTGCTATAAATGAGCTCTGGTATTAATCTTTGTCTGAGTGCTTGGACCTTTTGTTTTTACGGTAAAATAGGCATCTAAAGTTAGGAGTCTCATTCATACAAGCACTTCTTTCTCCCAGTCACCCAAGACTTGATTTTCCATATTCTCCATCTTATAAGGAGCTTTGTTTCAGAATTGCTAAGTTATGACCAACAACAATTGTCCCCACTATGTAATGTGTTGGCTGACATGTTCAACAAATCATACTTTCAACTTGGAGTTAGGCTTCCTTAGTTAGAAGCCCTGCCTCCTCAGATGTTTGACTCTTTGTTTCTAGATTATATTTGTATGTCTCACAGATTTGCTGGTTTACACTTCTCATAATCATTCATGCTTCGGAAAGAAGTTCAAATTTGCATTTAACAGCCATTGGCACTATTAGACACAAACATGTATGGTTTTGAAATCCTTTTGATCCTTATTCTATTGGCAGATTGTTTCCCTGATCATTGAGGCTCTTGCTTGGTGCTCTATGTTGGTCTTGATTGGTATTGAAACCAAAGTCTACATTCGGGAATTTCGGTGGTTTGTTCGGTTTGGGGTCATTTACACTTTGGTGGGCGATGCTGTCATGCTCAACCTTATTCTTACAGTGAAAGATTTCTATGCTAGGTTAGCATTTGTCCTCCCTCCCTACTTGTCTCTTCGTTCTCTCATCCTTTCTCACATTTACTTGTATCATATAATATATCTTGTCTTAGACCTAAAATTTTGATGTCTGTTCGTCAACAATGTCCAAGCAATGGCAACTTACAGTTTATATTGTTTGCACAGCTCTGTTCTGTTTCTGTACATCAGCGAGATCTTTGCCCAGGTTTGTTGATATTTCTCTTCCTCAACGATGAACTCCATTTTACTTTTGTGGTGACTCTATTTTACTTCTGTATGATGTGCTTTTAATACTAGAATTAGTCTTGTAATGGCTACCTTAAGTTGACTTACTGTCTTATGAAAATTAACACATTGGTTGTTGGTTGTTTTCCATGAAAAGATGCTAGCCACCTCTGTTCTGTGGTATTCACAAATTTGGGTGGTTCAATTTAAGCCTGTTGCCAGGATATTATTTTCCTCTACTAGAACTGGGTTGACCTTTGTAGATTTGTTTGACAAATATCACTGCAATTGCCTTCAAAAAGGACAAGATCAAGCTGGATAGTTACAGCCTTTTTCAAAGAAAAAAACTAGTGTTTTTGATTTTGATTAACATGATATCATTTGTAGTTTCTACTTTTCATTCCCTTGTAAAACAGGAGAATTGAGTTCTGATATAAGCCTAATGCTTCTTACAGGCTCTATTTGGAATACTTCTTCTAGTTTATGTTCCTGTCTTGGATCCTTACCCTGGGTATACTCCTATCCGGTCGGAACATGTTGATGATGCTGAATATTATGAACTTCCCGAAGAAGATCACATATGTCCAGAACGACGCGCCAACATAATTTCAAGTACATACCTATAAATCTGTGTGGCTCCTTACTTCTCTCATCTGGAAATGCAGCGTCATCTGACAACTTAATATAAATCATCTTTCTTATAGGAAAATTACCGTTTATATTGATGCTTGCAATGACAAATAATTCTTTATTCCGTTTATATTGAAATAAAAATTTCCAGTTCTTTAATATATGCATCTTATGATACACAAGTTACATCTAATCAATCAATGTATCTATAAATGGATTTATTTTCTCAGTTAATTTGCAATGTGAAAATTGACATACTGATCACAGCATGAAACATCTATATTGGAAATCAAGGTCTCTACTATTGTTTGGCTTTCACTAATTTTGTTGTGGTTCACTTTTTCTTCTTCTAGAAATCTTTTTTGCATGGATGGGTCCCCTCATGAAGCTTGGCTACAAAAGACCTATAACAGACAAGGACATTTGGAAATTGGATACGTGGGATCGGACTGAAACGCTGAACAACAGGTAAGTGTTTGTTCCCTCTTGCATTTATCCCGACTTAATGTCTGCATGTCTTTTTCGTGTATCATGTATTTTGTCGAGTTTGTAGGTTCCAGAAATGTTGGGCTGTGGAATCACAAAGACCAAAACCATGGCTATTAAGAGCTCTGAATAGTAGCCTTGGAGGAAGGTAAGAACAGTGACAATCTGGAAACTGCTCTGTTTTGTTTTTGCTTTCCTAATGTCGATTTTGTACGTAAATGTAGACAAAGCATGTATTTGCATTGATATTAACTACTGTTATGGTTCATGATTTTATTGACCAAGCAAGACAAAGTTGTGAAGTGAAGGAAAATGCAATCTTAGCAAAAGAAACCAAGATAAACAATTAGAGTGAAGCTCTGCAATACTTCTAATCTTTCTACTTAATTCACTCTCATAGTGCCCAGAAACTGAATACTAGAGTGAACTAAGAAAGAAAATTTCATCCCAATGAGGAGAAAGAACAATTATCAAACTTCTTGCATTTCTTCTGTTATAAGTCACCAAATGTTTGGATAAGTGGAAGAAAGGTTATCATGCATGTATTACATAACTAATTTGCATAATGTAGCATTTTTCTTCCTATTCGTGTGTTTCTTTTCTATTTATTTATCTTTTAGTGTCATCATAATATGAAAAACAGTGAAAATGTGATTTATCATGTTGAAAGAATGTTAAACCAAGGCTGAATTAGATATATCCTTCTTGTATCCATTTTTCACCTATCTATTTTTACGTGAGCAATGCCAAATGCATCTAATTTGGTTTTCCCTTTTTGGCCTTTTATAGGTTTTGGTGGGGAGGCTTTTGGAAGGTAATGAACTAATCTTTTGGTATTTTAGTCTGGACTATAATCGTAGCTAAGCAAATGGTGTTCTCTTCATGGATTATAAGTCTCAAATGTTTAATATTCCAAATCTTATTTTACATATCTGAAGTATTTATTGTTTTTCAATCAACTTGCAGATAGGGAATGATGCTTCCCAATTTGTGGGGCCTCTGATCCTGAACCAACTGCTAAAGGTTAGCTTCTCGTTCTTCATTGGATTTCAGTTAGATATGCATTAGAGGTCAGCTGTATTTTGACAGAGATCAAATAATCTCCTAATACTCTGATTTTACAAAGAACTTGCTTCTCTTCTTTTTGGCTTACGGTTATGTGAAGGTGAGGTGCATGGGGTTTTCAGAGACTAGGAACTCAGGGTTTGTTTTGATTGCTGACATTGAAGATGTGATACCCACTGATCTTTTTTCTACTGGTTTTCATTTATGTTGCTTCTTGAACTTTTTGCAGTCTATGCAAGAAGATGATCCAGCCTGGATTGGTTACATCTATGCTTTCTCCATCTTTGCTGGAGTGGTATGATATGATTCTCCAGCTATCCAGTGTTCTGAGAATGTGAATTGATGGGATAAAACCTGTATATGTTTACTACAACCTTTATCTTTGACTCTTGACACTGTGAAGGCAATATGTATGCTTTTACTATTTTTTCTTACTTTAGTAATTTTGGTGTAAGTGGCATGTCCCTCCATCTATGCAATCCTTCTGTGTACTTGAATTGTTTAACTGATAGGATTCAATTGTTTTTTGGACGTTATGCAGTTTTTGGGCGTTTTATTTGAAGCTCAGTATTTTCAGAATGTAATGCGTGTTGGTTTCCGGTTGAGATCAACTCTGGTAATTTCTTACTGTTGCTCCATCATTTTTGTGGTTATAATTAAGGCAATTGTTCAGTATCATGATTCATTACTGCCTTACCTGTCTTGATAGTCTTGTTAATTTATTTTATCTTGTTATGTATACATTTTAGGTTGCTGCTGTATTTCGGAAATCTCTAAGGTTAACTCATGAAGCACGGCGGAAGTTCCAGTCTGGAAAAATTACCAACTTAATGACAACGGATGCTGAAACACTTCAGGCATGATTCATTGGAAAATATTCATCTGTATTTAATTATGATACAATTGTTCACTAAATGAGCTTCCACAATTGACATGAAAGTTGACGATGAAGTCATTTACTATATCAGAAATTTATCAACACAAATGACACTTGAAAGCACTTATGCTAACTCTTTAGTAATATCTGTAGACACTCACATTCTTAATGTTTGATTGTGTGGCTTAGTAATAGTCATATGCATATGCAGAACAGGTGTTCCTTAAAATCATCTTTGTAACTGAGGTTAACTGTCTGTGCAATATGTTTCCCTCACAACTTCCTTCGATTAGCTGATAGAAGAAGATGCTAATCCTGTTTAAATGTTGACAGAAAATCATCAGGACTTCAACAAGGATGATATGGGAATCTTGTATTTAAATTTTGAAAATCTTACAGGAACTCATGTCTTTCATTACATGCAACTACCCTTTATATGTAAATAACTAAATGTTGTTATCAGTTCAGTTATTTTCACTTTTCTGTTTCTTTGAAATTTCTGTCGCTGTTCCACCAGCTTAGAGCTGATTTTTTTATTTCTATCAACAGCAAATTTGTCAATCACTTCATACCGTTTGGTCAGCTCCATTCCGTATTGTTATTGCAATGGTTCTTCTTTATCAACAGTTGGGTGTTGCTTCACTTCTCGGAGCACTACTGTTAGTACTCCTCTTTCCCATACAGGTAAAGATGGCCTGTTATCCATTTAGTTGAATTGACTTAAAATGGTTTATTTTCATATCACCACTAGTTTTATCCTTTTCTTAAAGTTAAGATCTTCTTTCTTGTCTTTATATAGAGAATCTTCTCACTTACAGTTAAGTTGTTTCTTTTGGTAAGAATTTTATATACAAGTCTCCCCCGTCTTTGTCCTACTGGGTTGACATCTTGAATGAACAGTGTCACAAGGATGTCTTTCCCCAGGTTTATCCTGCATACACATTTTGACTAAGGAATGCACTCCTTTTTTATTTATGCTTCTGGGGGAAGATAAGATTACCAAACTATTTTTACCAAATGGATTCAGATTATACCTGGGAATAAGAGCTCTAAAATTTTCTGAATTTAAAGAACATGGTTTGTTGCCTAAGAGTATAATGCGCAATGAACCACATGAGTAGATCATTATGAACATATAAAGTTTCATGAATTTGAGAAACTTAGTTTGATGATTATGGGAAAATGAGTTTGAATACCAATATTTCATACAAGGACTTTCTGTTTTATTTTGTATTGTTCTCGCAAATTAGGATATGTTGTTAAAATAGGAGGAAGATAGGAGCATCTCTTGATTGAAAACTGTTGTCCAATTCTCTTGACAGTCATTGGGTTTTCCTGATGCAATAACCCATCAGGTTTCTTTTGTTTATTTTATATGAATGGGAGGCCCCTAATTTATTTTTCCTTTTCTTTTCAATGTAAATTGCAACAGACATTTGTCATAAGCAGGATGCAGAAGTTGTCTAAGGAGGGCTTGCAGCGGACTGACAAAAGAATAGGGCTCATGAATGAAATTTTGGCAGCAATGGACACTGTGAAGTACGCTAGTTTTATGAAGGATTTTGTTAATCTTCAATGAGGATATCTATTCATTATTCTAACTCTTTGACATGAATTAGATGCTATGCTTGGGAGAATAGTTTCCAGAGTAAAGTTCAAAGCATCCGAGATGATGAATTATCATGGTTCAGAAAAACATCACTTCTAGGAGCGGTATGGCCTGAATATATTCAATAGACTTCCTATGATGCTTGTTTTTAGCTACATGCCCACATATCTTAGATGCTGGAGACATGAATATTGTACGTAACATAATTTGCTACTTCAAAGTAGCATCTTGAATAACAGTAATGTATCACATGGGCTGGTGGACAAAAATGTCTTGTAGGATACCTACTGGCATTGTATCACATGGAAAGTAACTGCATTCTCCAGAAAAGAAAAGTAAAAAGATTATTGGCTGAAAAAATAGACCAGAGCCTTTTATAGTGGAATTTCCCCCCTTTTTTTTCATTTTTCTATCAGAGAGTATATGAGAGGAAAATATTGAGGGCACTATTAAGTGGTCCCAATTTCATGATGCTATATAACATATTAAATTTCCAAAAACTGTTGAAATTGGAAGTTTTGTTTTTGCCTTTAAGGCTATTACTTAATGTTTTCAAATTTAAATGTTCATATTTCTGTGCTTTGATATGATTGCTGCTAGTAAATTTTGACAAGTTTTTTCTTAGAAGGTAAATGTTTATGTCTAACAACAAAAGCTGTTTTCGTCAAGTACTTGACTTGTTTCTTTTCCATGCAGTGCAATGCCTTCATACTTAACAGCATTCCAGTGGTGGTTACTGTGGCTTCATTTGGCATGTATACTTTGCTTGGGGGAGATCTGACTCCTGCAAGGGCATTTACTTCTCTCTCCTTGTTCGCTGTGCTACGATTTCCCCTCTTCATGCTTCCTAATATAATCACTCAGGTCTTTAACAGTTTCCTCTTTGCTTTCTTTCTAGTAATAATGTATATTGCTGAGAATATCTTAAGTGTTGTCAGCAGTGGAAGAGTGTTTACTGATTTAATGTTGATCAATTTAACCAAACAAGACACTGAGATAGCTAGGTTGATAAATTCTCTTTCTGTAATATCAATTTTAATTACTTAAACATTGTCATAAATCCAAATCAAATGCAGGGAAGTTATGAGGTCACAAAATCATGGAAACCTGTTCCTTGATTCCTTTATAGTTCAATTTCTTAAGTATATTTAACTGCCTCCTTGGACTGTTCTGTACCTCAGAAAATTGATTTTGTTTCTTTTGGAATCTAATGCGCATGTAATCTGATAGGTGGTAAATGCAAATGTGTCTTTAAAGCGTTTGGAGGAGCTATTTTTAGCTGAAGATAGAATACTTTTGCCGAACCCGCCACTTGATCCTAGATTACCAGCTATCTCAATTAAGAATGGATATTTTTCTTGGGATTCAAAGGTATACAAGCTTTTATCGTTGAGTTTATATGTCTAAAATTTCAAAGATTTGTCTGTTATCTTCCTTCTGCAGTTGTGATTTTGAGAAACATCTTCATTTATCATCTTCTTCTCCAAAATCAACTTGCTTTTGGCTACTCAGGATTTTTTTTTTGTTAAATATCTGTGAATGCTAAATTTTGCAGTTGCATTTGCGCTTGACAACCTGAATTCCATCTGTCCTCGGAAATACTATGCTTGTACAGTAGCAATTATGCCTAAATGTTTACTTTTATTTTAGGCGGAGAAGCCCACTTTGTCCAATGTTGATTTGGATATACCAGTTGGTAGCCTAGTTGCAGTTGTTGGCAGCACTGGAGAGGGGAAGACTTCGCTTATTTCAGCAATGCTTGGGGAACTTCCAGCAATGTCAGATGATAGCGTTGTTATTAGAGGAACAGTTGCTTATGTTCCACAAGTTTCATGGATTTTTAACGCAACAGTAAGTTTTGGCCTGTACATTTTGGGAATTTTATGTGAGAACTGTTCTAGAGTTCGTATTGCTGTGATTATTTCTTTTTTCACTTTCTAGACCGTGAAGTTATATATTTACTTCATTGTTGGAATTTTGACTCAGTAGTACAAGTTACCTTTAGTTCAGTCACATGGAGATGAAGTTATTGTTCGGGTGGTGATTTTACAATGATTTGTTGCAGGTTCGGGATAACATACTATTTGGATCTGCCTTTGATTCAGCAAGATATGAGAAAGCAATAGACGTAACATCTTTGCGGCATGACCTTGAATTGCTGCCTGTAAGTTGGTTGAAAATATTTTGTTATCATGTAATTATTTTCAAAGAGGTCCAAACTTGATCAGTGATTTACATTTTCGGACCGTTTGTCTGCCTATGATGCTTTCTTTATAGGGAGGTGATCTGACTGAGATTGGTGAGAGGGGTGTTAATATCAGTGGTGGGCAAAAGCAAAGAGTTTCAATGGCCAGGGCCGTCTATTCCAATTCAGATGTATATATTTTCGATGATCCCTTGAGTGCTCTTGATGCACACGTAGGCCGACAGGTAAATCACTAATCATTACTCTTTGACAATCTTGACCTGATCCATGGTCAACAATCTTTCTTCATGGTTGTGAAATCAAACATAGATATGTATTTGATGAGGGGATAACTGTTGTTTACTTGATGATGTCTAGTAAATACCAATGGGTAGAGATCCTGATAAGCAAAATAAAGTTTGAATTAATACCAAAAGTCAGCATATGATCCAGAACTTGACATCTTTTATTTGAATGGGCATTATTGATGGTACACTTCAAAATGGGAATAGCAGAAGAGTTAATGTGCTAAATAATCTTTTTCCTTTCCCCTTATTATCATGGATCAGATATTTGACTACTTATGAAGATTTAATTCATGACATGTAAGTTTGTTTATAGCTTTAACGTGTGTGGTAACTGAGAAGTTGGGGTTTTCATTGGTCTGCATCTGTTTATGATTTTGATGCATTGGGATTATTAATGTGCACTAGCAACTTTCTTCAGGTTTTTGATAAATGCATCAAGGCGGAGTTAAAAACTAAAACAAGAGTTCTTGTCACGAATCAGCTACATTTTCTTTCTCAAGTTGATAGAATCATCCTTGTGCATGAGGGTATGGTAAAAGAGGAGGGAACATTTGAGGAGCTCTCTAATAATGGTGTATTATTCCAAAAGCTGATGGAAAATGCTGGAAAAATGGAAGAGTATGTTGAAGACAATGAAGGAGGTGAAACAGCTGACCAAAAAACTTCCTCCAAACCTGTAGCTAATGGAACAATGAATGACTTGCCAAAGACCGCAAATGATTCGAAAAAGCCAAAAGAGGGAAAATCTGTTCTTATCAAGCAGGAAGAGCGGGAAACGGGTGTTGTCAGTTATAAAGTCTTGGCGAGGTAATGCTTGTACATACATTTTTATGTGATAGCTCTATTTTGTAAGGTGTATGATGAAATCAAGTGCAATTTTCTTATATCATGTCTAGATAATTAATATAGTTATATGGTGGAATCACCTGTAACTTTTATGTACAAATATGTATATATGTTATATATAGTTTTTTTTTTCCTGAACTAAGATTTTGCCCTGAAAAATACCTCTGGTTGTAACTTCAGGTACAAGAATGCATTAGGAGGTACTTGGGTGGTAATGATACTCTTTATGTGCTATATCATGACAGAAGGTTTACGAGTTTCAAGCAGTACATGGTTGAGTAGTTGGACTGATCAGAGCACTCCAAAAAGTCATGGTCCTATATACTACAATCTAATTTATTCAGCTTTGTCAATTGGCCAGGTATTGATCAGTTAATATTGTACAAGTTAAAACAATTTTTCAACAAGTACTTGTTTTGCTTCCCAAAGTTATTTACCGTTATGGTAGAAAATTCTTGATTTAGATATTTGAACCCTTTTTGTTTATCATTTATATATCTCCAGGTTTTGGTGACCCTTCTGAATTCATATTGGTTGATCATATCAAGTCTTTATGCTGCAAGAAGATTACATGATGCCATGCTTAATTCCATATTAAGGGCTCCAATGTCCTTCTTCCACACAAACCCTCTTGGTCGAATCATAAATAGGTTTGCTAAGGATCTTGGTGACATTGATAGGAACGTTGCCATATTTGTTAATATGTTTCTGGGCCAAGTGTCCCAACTCCTTTCAACATTTGTCCTCATCGGAATTGTGAGCACGATGTCCCTGTGGGCCATAATGCCACTTCTGGTTTTGTTTTACTGGTGCTATCTTTATTATCAGGTATGTTAAAGTTCTTGGCCCCATTTACTCTTTGCTTAAATTGTAAATATATTTGTCTAAGGTGGTTAATATTATCTAAATTGATCATGTTTAGCCTCCTTGTTATTGAACCAGACACATTATACACATTTCCTTTTGTGGCTCCTTTAACCAAAAATCCACTCCCATGATTCAATATTTACATTTGACAATCTGTTGAAACCAGTCTCTTTGACCCCTGCATAAGCACAATTTAGTTTTGCAAACAGTAGTCTCACTTGTGACACTGCTTTCTTGCATAGAGCACATCACGTGAAGTAAAGCGCTTAGATTCCATAAGCCGATCACCTGTCTATGCTCAATTCGGAGAAGCTTTGAATGGATTGTCAACTATTCGTGCATACAAAGCTTATGACCGGATGGCTGAAATCAATGGGAAATCTATGGACAACAACATCAGATTCAACCTTGTCAACATGAGTGCAAACCGATGGCTCGGTATCCGCTTGGAAATCTTGGGAGGACTCATGATTTGGTTTACAGCAACATTTGCAGTCATGCAAAATGGAAAAGCAGAGAACCAGAAGGCATTTGCATCAACTATGGGTCTGCTGCTCAGCTATGCTTTGAACATTACGGGTTTGCTGACAGCAGTACTTAGACTTGCAAGTTTGGCTGAGAATAGTTTAAATGCTGTGGAGCGGGTGGGCACATATATAGAATTGCCATCAGAGGCCCCTTCTGTTATCGAAACCAACCGTCCACCTCCTGGATGGCCTTCATCGGGATCCATCAAATTTGAGGATGTTATCTTACGTTACAGACTTGAGCTTCCTCCTGTCCTGCATGGATTAACTTTCACTGTTTCTCCAAGTGACAAGGTTGGTATAGTTGGAAGGACTGGTGCTGGGAAATCTAGCATGCTGAACGCTCTGTTTCGTATTGTGGAACTGGAAAGAGGAAGAATCATGATTGATGATTGTGATATTGCAAAATTTGGGTTGACGGATCTACGCAAAGTACTTGGAATTATACCACAATCTCCAGTTCTTTTTTCAGGTAGACCACGGGTAACGTTTGCCTCAATTGTGATTGCTATCAAATGACTGAGTTGACCATGGTTTACTCTGGCAGGAACTGTAAGGTTTAACCTTGATCCTTTCAATGAACACAATGATGCTGATCTTTGGGAGGCATTAGAGCGGGCACATTTGAAGGACGTCATTCGAAGGAATTCATCAGGCTTGGATGCAGAGGTTTGACCCCTTTTTTCTTGTTTACTTTGGAGGCTGATAGAGTTTTATCTGAGCTTGATCTATGAGAAATATTCTATATTCATAACCCTATAACTTCGATATCTTAACTTGATTGGAATATCCTTGGTAATATGTTAAGGTTTCCGAGGCAGGGGAGAACTTTAGTGTTGGACAGAGACAACTCTTAAGTCTTGCACGAGCTCTCTTGCGGAGGTCAAAGATACTTGTTCTTGATGAAGCAACTGCAGCTGTTGATGTTAGAACTGATGCTCTTATTCAAAAAACCATTCGTGAAGAATTCAAATCATGTACAATGCTAATTATTGCACATCGACTTAATACAATCATAGATTGTGATCGCATCCTTCTGCTGGACTCAGGCCGGGTATGTTTTGAATTATTGCGTCCCGTGGAGATATTGCAAACACACAGTCAAATAAATTGTTTATCATGTGGATCTTATTTTCTCCCATTTACTAGAATCATATAAGAGAATTTTCTGTACATTCCCTCTTCATTGATTGATTATTTTCTGTATGTTGATTCTTATATATCATGCTTTTCGTCCTTAAGGTTCTGGAATATGACACACCAGAGGTATTGCTGTCAAATGAGGATAGTGCATTCTCTAAGATGGTTCAGAGTACAGGGGCTGCAAATGCTCAATACTTGCGCAGCCTAGCCCTTGGAGGGGAAGGAGAGAGTAGGATTGGCAGGGAAGAGCAAAAACAGTTAGATGGACAAAGGAGATGGCTGGCATCTTCACGCTGGGCTGCTGCTGCACAGTTTGCACTTGCTGTTAGCCTCACTTCATCGCAGAATGACCTTCAACGCTTGGAAGTTGAAGACGACAACAGTATTCTTAAGAAAACTAAGGAAGCAGTAACTACTTTGCAGGGAGTGCTAGAGGGGAAGCATGACAGAGAGATTGAAGAGTCTCTAAACCAATATCAAATTTCCAGAGATGGGTGGTGGTCAGCTCTCTATAGAATGGTGGAAGGTACAAAATTAATTAGTCTTAATGCGTCCTAATATTTATCCCGTATGTATGCTACTATTGTGACTTGTAACTCTCACTCACGTTGATCTTCTATGCCCTTGCATGTTCAACCTGTAGATATTATATCAAATTGGCCTTCTATTTCATTTTTTTGAATATATTGTTCATCAATCTCTTGCAGGCCTTGCCATGATGAGTAGATTAGGTCGGAAAAGGCTTTATGACTCAGACTATGGCTTTGAAGATCGATCAATTGACTGGGACCGAATCGAAACATAGAAAACAGCTCATAAGCGGTCTCTATGAACTTGCAAGATTCTTAGTTATTCATGTTGCCTAAGAATCTTATGTAGTGTAGCTTTCTGGAAACTAACCGAACGGGTGTTCTTGGAGACACTACGGTTCTAAAATTTTTGTAATAGTAGCAGGAGACCATGTTCAGACCCTGGAATGGTCCCGACACCATGTGCAAGATGCCACTAAAAGAAACCTACTTGTTCTAAATGCTTGAATAAGCACAATGTCTGCTAGCTAGATACTGATATCTGTTGTAGAATAACATGGAAAATAAAAAGTAGGAAGAATCAGCTAAGAAGCTTACCTTTACTTTTTTCACCGTCAAGACTTTTGCAACAAGTAACAGACTGTAATCTCTCACTTGTTTAGGTTATAAATTGATATCAAGAAGTTTCAAATGAAGTACGAGCCATGCAATATCTTTCTCTAGAATGTGCGTATTTATCTCTCCATCTCTGTTCAGATTAGGCACGGTACATGTTCAGGACCTGAGTTAAGCTGATGGAATGAAATATAAAGTATGAACTTCCTACTGATTGCATTCTTTTTTTTTTTTTTTCTCTTTTTGGAGGAGCTGTCTCTTCATACATAAGAATGCATTCTTGGTATTTGGCTACTCTGCTAGAATTCAATCTCTTTCGTCGTTCTATCACCAACTCATGTTCATTCGGTTTGAATCTATATAGATACCATATTGTTGTAGCTCGCAGTTCTTCCTTCCAAGAGATTGTTATGAAACACTATATATTCTTCTTCTAGTGCAAGAATGAGAGAGTAACCAACCATTGTTTGAAAATATTCTGTAATTTTTGTAGTTTTTATTCTTTCAATTTTCAGTACCATATTGGAATAGCCAAATGGAGTTTCTGAAAAACTGCTCTTCTGCTTCTGTACCCTCTGGTTTTGAATCATTCTGTGTTCTTGTGTTTCAATCTTTTACAGCATCTGGTGATTTGCTTTTCAAGCTCTTTAGATCTTTTGACTGTGTCTAAATTCTTTCAAGTTGGCAACCTAAAAATCAACAAATAAGAGACATCCAATAAACAAATCTTTCTTCAGGCACAATACTAATTTCTAATGATTAAAAAATTCAACCGATTTTGATCGATTCAACCGTAAAAATTTTGAATTATTTAACTTTTTAACTTAGTTTTTAACTTTTCGTTTCAATCTACTATAATAATTCTTGTTGTTAAAATTTGATCAATTTATTAACAACAAGAGTTATTATAATAAATTTTAACTTTTATTAATTAATAAATTTTTATTAATTAAAATAAATCAATTAATTTTTATTTAATAATATTTTTTAATTAAGCTTCATATTTTTTTATGAATAAGAACAATCTTTTAATTATATCTCTTTTTTTTTAATTTTATTCAATTTTTAATCGATATAATACCGGTTAAATCTTTTAAACGTTAAACCTCTTGTTTAATAACTTCCGGACCAAATTTTACACTAAAAATAAAAGTAGAATATAATATGTTTGATGCATACTTAAAGTTGCTTACCATAGGGTCACGGAAAAATATAAAAAATAGGCTGCATACGTAATGACCTTCAAACTTCCACGAAACGAAGAGCCTGCACGTTGACCTTTTTTTAAAGGTATACTTGCAGTTTGCCTAATTTACTATAAACTCACCGAAAACGAGAATAAATGTTTCGTGGAATAAAACACTCAACCAAAATTCACATTAAACCGATCGTGATACATTGGGCTACTTTTCTGCTCGCTAAACATATAAAGCTTCAAGTATGAAATTTACACAAACTGGTTTAGTACTGACAATTAATTTTACAATCCGATTCACACTCTTTTATGCCATGTAGAAATTGGCGCTGCAGACTTGTGAGTTATCATGATCACTCTTCGGTAAATTCTCACCGACTAATTCCCTCTTCAACAGATTCAGTTCATAGAGTTTTCAGACGCAGTTGCTTCACCATGCTTGTGAACAGCTTCCAGGGCCTGAGCAGAACCGTTTGAGAATCCTATTAATGCCTGGAATACATTAGGAAGGCTTGTTTTTAGTTTGCTCAGGGTCATTGCCTTGGTAACATGCACAGAGTTCAAATATTTAGTCTTCTCAGCATCTGTGCGCAGCTTTAAGGCTTCGGTTTTTGCACGTTTAAGCAACAGAGGATTCTTAGGACTCAACTCAGGCTGTGTGTCTCCAGCATCAAAGCTCCAGCCAAGTTTTTTCTCCATTTCATCTAACGACAGCAACTCCTTTTGCACTCTTCTCTCAAGTTTATCATATCTTTTGTGCAGAGTGTGCTCCTCTGCTTGCTGCAACATTATAGATTGGATAGCAGACAGAAGTCCTTTGATGGTCTCAGAAGCCATCTGTACAAGATCATACCAAATTATAAATTCCCAGTATGGAAACAATGGAAGAAATGAAGTTTAGCTGGACACTTATGCAGCTATGTTATTACGAAACTATATCTGAAGTATGCACTAGTTAATGTATATGCACTAATAATTGCTAGGTAGACAGTAAAGCTCAAATGAGAGATCCACACAATAAACTGCACAAGAGAAAAGGCTACCTTATCAGGTAATCTATCCAAAGCAAGCTTCCATTCTTTACAGAGTCCCCGAACCAAGGATGAGAAAATACTCTGATGTTGGTCATCCACAAGGCAGGCGGTTAGCTCGATCCACGCGCTTAGAGTCGCAACATACTCTCGTTGAGATTTTGTTAGTTGGCAAAAGCTGAGATACCACGAGTTGACCTCAGCCTCAAGCTGAGCTGTAGCTTGGCGATGGTGGTCAGTAGTGAAGTCACGAATCTGATCATCAGAGAGATGATTCAACTCCTGGGCAATGTGGTTTTGAATTTGATGACACTCGTACATAGTTCTCCACATATTGTTCAGCCTGCAGAAGCAATTAAGCAGCAGAAGTTCAAGGGTAATTGACATTCAAGTAAAATCAGTCAGATTTATTTGGAGGGATGTCAAACTCTGTATAGACTACTTTTGTCACTTGCTAGATTGTAAAGGCTTTGGGCAGAAGCTCACTGACTGTAAAGTAAATTGTACAATGAAATAACATTTACTAAGCCAAAGAATTAGACAGGAATTACCGTACAAAATGAAGGGATGAATTACGGGTAATGTACTATACTGAAGCTCTTGAACTCATGATCATCTATATGCATGTCTATATTAAAGTAGAGAAGTCGCCTTAAGACTCTTGTTGTTGACCTACTAGGTCACGATCCTCTATATTACAGTAAAAAGTGTGAGAAGTCGAGTGAAGAAGTTGTCGAATTAGATGTTGCGCGACGAAAAAGATCCATCCTGATCTAACATAGTATTTCATGTGCCTTTTTCTCCTGTATTTTGATAAAGTTAAACAAACATTATAGTCAACTTTCCGATGGTGACAACATTATAGTCAACTTTCAGATGGTGACATACATATCAAAGCTAGAAGGGTAACTGTATTATCATCATTGCCAGGGCTGTATTCTAAATTCAATTTTTTTGAGAAAACCAAATCAATGTCCTGGAGAAAACCAACAAGTTACAAAGAAAGTTAATCTGGTATCATTGGTTATTGGAAAATTATCTTCATAACCTAGTTATTTTTAACTTACTAATACAGAGAAAAGATAAATGGATGAAAATAAGGAAGTTATACTAGAAACAAGTTTCACATTTATTACCCAGAAATTAATGTGAGAAGTTGTGGGTATAACTCAACATCAATAAGTTCCAGTATGGTCGAGTATGTTGTACTTATTGAATGCTGCAGCTTCCTGATGTCGGTCTCCAAACCCTCAACACTCAATCGAGTTTTCTCAATCTTGGTCCAGTCATGGTTTTCTTCTTCTTGTTTTAGCAATAATGTGGTTTTCTTTTCCAGCTCTAATTTGGTTATCTCCTCTTCCTGAATATTACAATTCATTGATGATCAAACCGATAGGAAAAAGAAAAATGGGGATATACCATGAGAGACAAGCACATATAATACATAAATACTTATGTATGTGCAGTCAGATACTGGCATTTTGAAGCATGTGGGGAAAGAAGTTTCAAAAGTTAACAAACTTCAATAAGCAACAGTACAAAATAGATTTAGAGTAGATGTAGTAGTTCAAATTTCATTTGACATTTGCTGCGTTTGAAAATCATTGACAACTACAACTATGAAAGCCTCCCACTTGACACCTTACAACATCTACATGAAATGCTCTAAAATGCTTTTAGACGTACAGACACCAAAAGCCTGATGCTTCAGGATAGAGAGAGAGAGAGAGAGAACATGTTCATTCCTCAACACAAGGTGTGAATACGTGCATTTGTATTTGAGTTTTCATTCAATATGATAGGAATGTTCTTCCCCATGAGAAAACCTGTAATCAGTCTATTGATGCATAGATGTGACTCCATAGAAATAAAAAACTATCTTACCTTCACTTCCTTGTAAAGCTTCTGTTCTGCAGCATATAGTTTGTCAAGTGTGATGCAATGAGCTCCAGGTCTGCATGGTTCACTCGAATTACAAACCTCAGAAGCACCTTTTTCATAATGTAACGACTTAGAAGACCAACTCCATGACAATGCACTGAAGACCTTTGCAGAATTACTTCTCTTTCCTGAAAGAGATAGGTTATATTAAAAGACTGCACAACTAAAGAAGATGGCAACAATAAATGCAATAATCTTTTATGTTATATTCATTCCGCATACCAAAGATAAATGCATTTAGAGTGTCACTAGAAATAGACTTGCAGTGTGGGCAACATTTAAGCTACAACACATACTAAATGTCTCGTCTCTATATTTGGACTATCATCTTTGAGAGGTTATTGGACAAACCATCCCCTTCGAAAAATTTGATCATCAGTTGCTCAGCCATCGAATATCAACAGAAAATGTGTTTACCGGAGGGCTGGTTTCTTCTTTTTCATGCTATCTCAATGTGGTTGGTGGATGTTTATGTTTATAAACAACAGTAAGCAAGTAGGCTAATTTTTGAAAGAAAACAGTTATTACTTTTATTTTCTTTGAAGTTATGTAGCAAAAAGGTATCTCCTTTGGGCACGTCCATAAGAACAACTATTTCATTTCGACCAGCCGATGCCTTGAGGAAGTAATCATCTATCTCCTTAACAATACCCTCCATCGTCTTCCCCCTTCTCCGTTTTACCACGGCCTTATCTGCAGTTTCTTTAGTGCAGCAGCTTATTGTGGAAGAATTGTCATCAATTAATTCTACAGGTTGTTGTTTCTGCTGCTCTCGAGTATTTGAAAATGCAACACTATTCCCAACTCCATCTTCCTGATCATCTTCCTCAAAATGAGATTTAGTCTCAGCCCAATGTTCCTCTTCCACAACAGAATCCACAATTTCACTCCTCTCAAGAGATAATTGTGGATAAGGCTCAAAAGGATCCCAAGTATTCCATGATGAACTTATAAAACTATAGCCAGCCTCCTCAACCTTTGTGCTTTCTTCTTGCACTTCTTTATAACTATCATTAGACCTTTTCAAATCAGGGCTGAGAGGAGGAGGTGGTGGTGGCGATGGAGGCAAAGGGAAAGGTGGCGAGGGAGGCCCTGGCACATCATAAGAGGTACTTTCGAGATCTAATGACTCCGATTCAGTGAATTGCCTAAGTGTTACACCAGTATTCTTCAGCGCATTTAAATAAGCCAGCTGGGAATCAGCAAATTCTCCTCTAAATTCTACCAGCTGCTTCATTAGCCTCTTCCGATCCTTGCACATCTGCACCCTCTCTTCTTTCTCAATCCTTGATGCAACACAACCCATTTCTCCAGTAGTAGCCACTATTAGTTTCTGTTAAAAGTTTTAACTTGAAAACATAATCAAGTGACAAAATCCAAGTGCGATCCCAACACTGCGGAGCTAGTACACTAGATGGCTCTAAGCATTTAAAGGAGAGCGCATCTACACAAGCTCCAAATGCAAAACAAATGTCTCTTCTTTTCCTTGGGCAGACCACCTCACCTTAGAATGCTAAACTGTCACATTCAACAATTTTGAGTCCGCAAATCAGAGAACGATCCTGCTTTATAACCATAAATATCTCATACCTCGACCTAAGAAGAACGCAACATCTGAAGTAGTGTAAGCTTTCTTCGCCAAAAGTCCTCAGTTTGGCTGAGGAGATTGTTAACTCAGAGACAACGAATCTAAAACTGGGCTCCACCAATAGAGTTTAACAACGACGGGCATGAAGACGAAGAGATAAATGGTAGCGAAAAATAGCAAGTTCCCGACCCACCTCGCATCGACCTGCCAACATATGTCGCAAAATGAGTGAGTATCTTCAAAATCAAAACTTTCTGTTGTAAAATGCTAATTTTGAACAGAGCATTAACTTCGTCGGTGGTCTACAGGCGTCAAAGAGAAGAAAAGGAAAGTGCACAACCGGACAAAAGCGTGCTCCAGCCCAGCTACAGACCTCACAGCTCCTCCAGAAACAAACAAAGCAGCAAGAGAGTATAAAGAAACTGCTCAAAAATATTCCAAAGAGACTAGAAGGGATGTTTTGAATTATGGAAATGAGAAAGAGACAAGAGTCTCATGGGAAAAGCAAAAGAAAATGACAAGAAAGCAATTGTACTGTCATGGAAACTGCTAGAAACAGAGACCCATGTTTCCTCTTCTTTAAACTATTGGTTTGTCTACTAAATGACTCCACACAATGGAAGAATTAGCACCTTCTCCTGTCTTTTACTTTTCATTTTTTGACTGAGAAGTAAGAAACCATCACTGGAGCCAAAGATATGGTTTTGGAAACATGGAATGCTTTCTGAGGGGCTTCAATAGGAGAAGAGATGATAATACCTCTCTAAATTAATTCTTGCCACTCAAAAATCAAAATGCTTTTCAAACAAGGAAAAAGCATTATAGCGAGTTTGAGGTGTGAGCACGAAGCCCGAGGGAGTGAGAAGCATCCAAAGCAGAGATGGTCCATTTTAGCAACAAGCCATACAGGTTACAACCATTAAGGCGCCTAACAATAAGGCTTTTCTCGCATAGAGCAAGACTATACGTATAGGCCACACAATGGCATTGGCAATGCTCTATGATAGAAGATTGCGCGAGTGGGGCCCGGCTACATCACTGTTTAGATTAGCTGTCATGCATCGGCGGGCGATTGTCTTGTCCATACTTGATATGATCACATTTGCCAAGACATTATCTTTTACTACGTGCTTATCAAGGCCACATGTGTTTTTCATCTTTCGATATCATCTCATCTAATCCCAGCTTTTAGCATTTCTTCCTTAACTGTTGGATTAAAGAAATTGTTGAGTTGGCTCTAGATGGTTGGATGGAATCATTCTACTACATGACCTTACAAAAGGTGATGACTTTAAGCCTGTATATGATATGTTTATCTCTTTAAAAGAAGAAGCAAGTGAAAAAATAACAAAAATGAAAACGACAAAATAGAGAGGAAGGATGATAGAAAGAGAGAAATGGCAAAGTATACCAAAAGGAAAACCCAACTTCAAAAAGCTTTACACAGATTTTGCACAGTGATAGGTTTGTTGCTTTCTTTAAGCTTTCTAAACGCACTTTCAATAAAATCTGCTTTTCTCGATTAATGATTTGGCCTGACTTCATTGCTGGCACCCTCTTTTCCCTTCTTATATCATCTTCAATTTCCTTTGGTTTTCCTCTCCTTAGTTCTTAAGTTACATACCATGATTTGTATGACTTTAAAGGTAGGATAAAGGAAATAGAAATATTAAGGTAGGATAAAGGAAATAGAAATATTTTCTACTAATTTTTTAAAAGAAATTTCTAATTATGAAATTTTTAATTTTTTAAAAAATTCTTCTCTTATAGTACACGTGATGTAAAAAGTATTAACGAACCAATTAAATGATGATAACGTTATCATCCAATTTAGCTATTAGATCAAAGGTATGGATTTTTTACTATACCAATTAAAAAATAGTATGAAATTGCATCTTCCCATATCGAATATAAGGATGCGCTTGGTTCATAGAAGGTAACGAGAATAGGAATAGGAATGAATATAGTAAGGAATGGGAATGGAGTATAGCCAACAATGATTCTCATTCCTCTGGTAATCCAGAGGTATTGAGTATTGCTGAAAATGGGGGAATGAAAGTATTACCCTGTTGATACCAAACATGAGTTTTCATTCCATACCCATATATTTTTCCCCATTACCCCCAAATAAGCACCATCTAAGTATCGATCAGTATAAGTGATTTAGCCTAGTACTGGGAGATACCAACTAGTACCAAGAATATCAATAAATATCAAGGAATTTTTGTATATGTGAAAATTTTGGAGGATTAAAATTATAAAAAAATATAATCTAATGAGGAAGTATCTGGCGCCTCCCTTACACACAGCCAAACTAAACCTCATCTTCCTCTTTCTTTGTCTCGACTCTGTTGTCTCCTAGTATCATCTGCTTTTGCTCCACCGTCCATCCTGCTGCTTCTCCATCGTTGTTACTTCTCTATTAGTGTTGGGTATTGAAAATTGGATTTTGTACTATACCGATCAGTACCGACTAAAAAACGGTATGAAACTATAGTACTGTGTACTGGTTGATACCGTAAAATACAAAATATCCAATGATTTAAATGCAAAAAAGAAATTAACCTAACTATAAATTGAAACGCAACATATAGGCAGAAGCAGTCACGCAGACGAAAAGCAATTGGAAGCTCATCTCGACGGCAGTGTACTAGGCAGTTCGAGCATGGCAGGTATTGGTGGCTTACTTCGAGATAGCCATGGTACATGGATAGCAGGATTCTCATGCTGTGTGGGGATCACTACCATCTTAGTTGCGGAACTCCAGGCTCTCCGCTTTGGTCTCTCCTTTGCCCGACATTTTCAGTGTGACGGATTAATTATCGAATCAGACTCAATGGAAGCGCTTCGCTGCCTAAGTTATTCTCAGGAGGATCTCCAATTTCATCCCTTAGCCAATGTGATCTCTGATATCCGCTCCTTTCTCGCCACTGGCCCATGGTATATTACCACACATGTCCTCCGTGAAGGTAATCAATGCGCTGACCACTTAGCCTGTCTGGGCTCGAGCTTCGTACGCGGTGAACATGTGTGGCATAGCCCTCCTTCTGCACTTACTACTCTTTTGTGCGCGGATGCGCAAGGGACTGCTTTTCCTCGACGTTAAGCTCAGTTCCCCTCTCTGATGTACCAAAAAAAGCTATCATAGTCCCCCGTAGTTGTCGTAGCTTCCCTGTAGCCACCGTAGCCCCCCTGGTATAGCCCACAACTCGCCCTTTCACGTTGCTAACCATCTCCTCTCCTCCACTTGCTGCCAATCATTATCCTATGGCCTTTTATGTTGCGTTCTAAAATTGCAATGTTGAGAGCCAAGGTTACATTTTGCTATAGTGTGTATATATGTGTGTGATTGATTGTGTTGTAGGCTTGTGAATTTGCTGACTTGTGGATGGCTTGTAACTTGTGAATTTGTGATTGTGGAACCGCAAAATGAAAGTTTAAATTTGTCTCACTCATAAAAATTGTCACGGTGTTCACTTGAAAATTAGAATTGATTGTGTTTCTCACTTTTTGTGAAGATTGGAAACTAGAATTTTAAATTGCATTATAAATTTGAGTTTGAGGTTATTTATTTGTTGATTGAAATTTAGATTGGATTATGAATTTTATGTTGTTCTTGTCTAAAATTTGAGATTGTGATATATTAAAATTTGAATGAAACATTAATATTTATTATAAATTGGGTTATATATTATAAATTAAATTTTGTAATCATCAAAATGGATTAGTTAATTTGTGGTTGAATTATATGATTAGTAGTTATACATATTGAACTATAGATGTTGTGAGTGTATTTCTATGATTGAATTATTTAATCAACTAATCAATAATCATACAAAATATGATATAGTTAAGAGTTTATGGTTGAATTATGTGATTACACAAATTGAATCATAGATACGAGTTTATAATTAAATTATGTAATAACACAAAATCAATTATAGTTGCGGCTTGTAAGTTTATGATTGAATTATATAATCATACAAAATAGGTTATGCTTGTGAGTTTATTTTAGAATTATATAATTACAAAAAATAGTTTATATTTGTGATCTTATGTTTGAATTATGTAATCAAACAAAATAAGTTATAATTGTGAAACTGTAGCAAACAATGTATATATTTGATGTTTAGGTTTAGAAAGAAACATGAGTTATTGAGTATTATTGAACTATTTCTTCATTTTTTACGTAACTTTATTTTGATATGAAGTTATTCAGTTAATTTTGATATATGTCTTCATTATTTTTACAATTAAATGGAAGGAAGTTCAAGTACTCCTAATAATTCAACCAATTTAAGAAGATTCAATGATCTAACTTAGGCTCATGCTGGATTGGTTCCCAAAATGAAGAACCATACTATTTGTTCGTTTTGTAACAAGCATTTGAAAAGTGGACGAATCACCAAATTAAATAAACATTTAGCTAGGGTCAAAGGTGATATAGAGCCTTGTAAAAAAGTGAGTCATGATGTTAAATGACAAGTGAAGACCTTGCTTGAAGAGTATCAACATGACAAAGATAGAAGGAAAACATTGAATTACGAAATTGGTAGTGGAAGTTCTTTTGTTGGTGTTCAGGATGATAGTGGGAATGTTGAAGGTGATATTTTTCCTACCCAATAAGAAGGGAATGTTGCACTTGATGTTAGCAAAAGAAGAAGACAAGTTTCTAATTTTTTTCACCTAAATAACTCCTAGAGCTCAATCTTCAATCTGTAGTGCCTTACAATCAAGAAAAACGACTTATAATATGGATATGACAATGGCTAGATAGTGGTATGATTCAGGTATAACATTTAATGCTTCCCAGACTTATTATTATCAGCCTATAGTAGATGTTATTGCCTTTTATGGTGTAGGATACAAAGCTCCTTCAATTGATGACTACATAAGTAAACTTTTGAGAAACTCTGTTTATGAAATTAAAAGTTTTTTAGATGAAAGAAGAATGACTTGAGCTAATTTTGAATGTTCAATCATGCGTGATGGTTAGACAAATAGAAAACACGAACCTATTATTAATTTTTTGGTTTATTCTACAAAGGGGACAATGTTTTTTAAGTCTATTGATGTATTTGACCTTATTGGTAATGTTGATGCTCTATTTAAAATATTGGATGGAGTTGTGAATGAAGTTGGACCAGAAAATATTGTTAAGTTCATCACTAATAATGATTCCGCTTATAAAGCAACTAGAAGAAGTTTGCAAAACAAGTACAATTCTTTTTATTGGACTCATTATGTTGAACATTACATTAACTTAATGTTGAAAAATATAAGAGATGCTAGGTAATTTCCTATTTTATAGTTATCTTGTCTATTGTTAAGGGTTCTTCTCTATCTCTATCTCTACTAATCAGATGTTAAATAAAAGGTATAAATGTTTATTTGATCTTCGCGTAAGAAGATTGTTTTTATGTTAATGGAATCTATAGGTGTAATGAAGTTTATTTGCATTTCCATATTATAGAGAACTTGTTGCCACTCTATCTCTTATTGTTATTTTACACAACTTTTTCCACATTTTTTATGTCACTAGTAGTTGGTAATAATGATTATTAGACTATTGACTTTGAATATAAGAAGCATGTGGATTTTAAAAGTTTAAGTTGTAGGTTTTTATAATCTAAGATGTCCTTTTATGTTTGTTTTGACTTAAGCAATACACATCTTTTAAAATAATAGCTGATAATAAAGTTATTAATTTAATTTTGAGATATGTCTTTATTTATTTTTACATATAAATGAAGAAACATTCAAGTACTCTTGATAATTCAACCATTTTAGAAAGATTCGATGATCCAACTTAGGCTTATGTTAAATTAGTTCTCAAAATGAAGAATCATATGATTTGTTTACATTGTAACAAATATTTGGAAGGTAAGAAAATCACCAGATTAAAGAATCATTTAGCTAGGATCAATAGTGATGCAAAGTCTTGTAAAAAGTGAGTCATAATGTGAAATGACAAATGAAAACTTTGCTTGAATAGTATTAGCATGAGAAAGATACAAGTCAAAGGCTGAACAACGAATTTGGTAGTGAAACTTCTTTTTTTAGTGGCCAAGAGATAGTGGGGATGTTGAAGGTGGTTTTCCTACCCAACAAAAAGCGAATATTGCACTTGATGTGAGGAAAAGAAGAAGATATGTGTTTAACTTTTTTATACCACAAATAACTCTTGGAGCTCAACCTTCAATTTATAGTGCCTTACAATCTAAAGAAGCAACTCATAATATGGACATGGAAATGGCTAGATGGTGGTATGGTTTAGGTATATCATCCAATGCTGCTCATTTTTATTATTACCAGTCTATAGTGGATGGTATTGATTCTTATAGTCTAAGATATAAAGCTCCTTCAATTAATGACTACAAAGGTAAACTTCTGAGTAGCTCTATTTATGACATAATAAGTTATTTAGATGAAAGAAGATGACTTGGGCAACTTATGGGTATTAAATCGTGTGTGATGGTCGAACAAATAGAAGACACGAGCTTATTATCTATTTTTGTTTATTATGCTAAAGGGGCAATATTTTTGAAATCAATTGAAGTGTTTATCTTGTTAGAAATGTTGATACTATATTTTAGATATTTGATGAAGTTGTAATAAATTTGGGCTATAAAACATTCTTCAATTCATTAATGACAATGATTATGCTTATAAAGCAGTTGGAAAAAGATTACAAAGCAATATATAATTCTTTCTATTAGACCCTTTATGATGCATATTGCATTGATCTAGTATTGAAAAATATAGGAAATACTAGATACTTTCCTATCATCGATGAAACTATGGAGATAATAAAAAAAGTGACCAAGTTCATCTATAATTATGCATGAGTCCTGAATTTAATGAGAAATGATTTCACTAATAGTTGGAATTGTGTTTTCCTACTATTACAAGATTTGCACTATTTTCTTATCACTTCAATGTTTTTTTTAATGAAGAAGGAGTTGAGGCAAATGTTTACATACGAGAAGTGGGTCACATTTCAGTATGCTAGGTTTAATTCTAGAGTGGGCGTTTTTAGAATTATACTTGAAAATTATGAATTTTGGCCCCAATATCAACTTGTAATATAAGTTTGTAAGCTTTTAGTGAGAGTATTTCATCTGGCCGATAGTGATAAGAAAGCAACACAGAGTTATTTTTAAAATGTTACAAAGAGGGTGAAGGAAGCAATCAATGCTAATATGAAAAATACGTCTTCTTCGTACACACTTTATCTTGCAGTTATCAATGAGAGATGAGGAAGGCCATTTTACTCTTTTTTGTTTGCATTTAGGACATTTTTGAATTATAATATCTATTTTAGATCAAGTTTTATAAAGAAAGCTAAAATTAATATGAGAATGTTATTAACTATTACAATAATTGTTGCCTATGAGATTATGTAAGATCTCTTAAACTCACAAATAAAGGTTTATAAAGATGTTTCTGGAGATTTTTGAGATGCCCATTACTATTTGTTAAAGAGACAAACTTAATCCAATTATATATTTTTTTACTTTTCAAACTTGTACGAAATTAATCATTTTGTTTTGTTTATAAGATTACTTTTATTGTCTTATAGTTTCTTGGTGGGATCAATTCCAAAATGGTGTTCTAGAATTAAAAAGTTTTACAATTCAAATTTTAAATCAATGTGTTAGTGCAATAGAGAGTAAAACGAATTGGAGCACATTTAAATTCATCAACTCCAAAAAAAGGAATTTATCGAAATACAAAAGATTGATTAACGTGGTATTTGTTCGATACAATTTAAGGCTTCAAAAAAGATATGTTGTTATCATTATTGAGTTAGCTATATTTTCTTATAATTTATAAATAATTTAATTTTATTTGTTTATTTTAACTATTAATAGAACAAGTAATTCTATATATCCAATTAGCCTTAACTATATTAATATTTTAGTAGATTGAGTTTCTAAGGAACCAAATTTAATAGATGAAAATGAATTAGAAGATAATATTAGATGAGAAAGAATTAACAATGTCATTTGATGCAAAGAATTTGAATGATTGTGAGGCTTCTCTTAATAATGAAAATTTCGAACCAAATGAGAATTGAGACTAATACAATTTGAGTGGGTATTCGATTGAATAAAGTTAAAAGGTTTTTATTTCTTGTTTTCTTTTAATCTCACTTATATTTGATACATATATTAAATTTTGTATAAGCAATATAAATATAAAACTTTCAATTGTAACTAATTTGTTGAAGTTTTGCTTCTACTTGGTTATGTAACTAATTTTTCAATTATTACTCAACGCTCAATCAGAATTACAACGTCAATGTAATCAATTTCATAATGAGTTTAAAGAGGAATTAAATCAATTAATCCATTATGAAATATCTACTACTACA
>JAOQMQ010000003.1:23807026-23809526 GCA_027563845.1 Erythroxylum subrotundum
TCACGTGCACGTCGACGTATAGCCTTCTCCCGGCTGCCCGCTTGAGGCCACGAGATCCTGAGAAATCGGACTCGTTTTGTTTACAGTATAAACTTCGGTTTATCCGTTTTGTTCCATAAAACTCTCGAGCCATTTGTTTGTGCATTGCATCTTTGCATAGTTATGAATGGTGCCTAATTGAGTGTTATGTGGTGATATTTGTAACGATGAGTTTTATGTTTGAATTGCGAATTTGACTGAGAATTTGAGAACGAAGCATTTATAAATTCATTATGATTTTTATACAACAAATGAACATTTCAACTGTTTTGCTTATTCTTTTTTATAAACCTGTTACCCACGAGCTTTCAAGCTCACCCCCCTTTTCTCCCCACCTTCAGGTATTTGAACAAGAGATGGAGTGAAAGCGAGTCAAGGCATCACTCCCAATTTGCTGATGTGGTATTTTGAGTTAGTTTTGAAAAATACAAGGATTAGTCACTTTTCAAGGAGTATTAGGACATTGTAACTTTTGTTCTTTGAGATTTTAGATTATTGTTGTAATTATAGCTTGAAATGCCATTAGAGCTTGTAAAATTCTATTCTTCTGATGTAAGGAATTATGAATTATGTATGGATGATGTTGAGTGGAAATATGAATTTGTGTATGGATACGGTTGAATTAGAATTAAAGTATACTTGAGGAAGTTATCTATTTGAGATGATAAATCTTGAATACGAATTATAGTTAGAGATATGTAATAGGTGTTATGGAAAAGGAATATAGAAACGGTACAAGACCTTAAGCTTCGTGATTTCTTAAGAGATTACAAGGAACCACGCTCGAGTATAACAGTATTTTGTTAAGAGGTTGGATTCTGGAAACGAGATCCAACATCATACATGCAAGGTCAAGACTTGTGGTAGGATATTAACATAACTAAAGTTACCCAGCTAGATGTGAAAGATGCAATTGGTGCATTATGGAAATGGAAGATTAACGCAGGCAAATCAATTTTTGTGTTGAAGAAAACTTTTGAAAAAGATGTGCTAGAACACATTAGAGATACAAAAGCCCCAAAAAAAGCTTGGGATACATTCACTAAGCTATTTTCAAAGAAGAATGATACGAGGCTCCATCTTGTGGAGAGTGAGTTACTGGTCGTAGCACAACTTGATATGACAATCGTTTAATACTTCCACAAAGTGAAGTCCTTACGCCAGGAGATTTTTTAGTTTGATCCACAAGCTCCAATCAGTGAAACCAAAATGAAGAGAACAATCATTCATAGTTTGAAACTCGAAATACAAAGGCTCAATGTAGCACAGGATGGAAAAATCATTCATCACTTGTTGAGTTTGAAAATTTTCTTATTGGTCAAGAAGTTTTAGCTAAGTAAATGTCAAGAAGTTTAATAAAAAGTGAAGAGTATGTCAACAAAAGTAGGAATTCCAATTAGCGCACGGTCATTGGATCAAAGAAAAATGTAGACAAGTCAAAGAATCATCAAGATGAGGGGAGAACTAGTGCAGGGGGAGCATCAAAGCATTATAGCAATAAGAAGAAGTTTGAAGGGAAGTGTTATAAATGTAGAAAGAAAGGTCACGTGGAAAAAGTTTGTTAGATGAAGAAAAGATTTGTTAAAAGTGATGTTGTTACTTCCAAAAGTGAAGAAGGATGGGATGCAGAGGCACTCATGGCGACATAAGAAGAAGAGTTAGCTCTCACAACAACAACAATGCAAGTTAATTATGAGAAAGACTAGATTGTTGACTCTGACTACTCAAACCATATGATGAGTGACAAAGAAAAGTTGTACAATTTATCAAAGTATAAGGAAGTCATGTGGTGGTACTAGTAAACATCATAAAGATACCAATTGTTCACTTTGGTAACAAAATAATTTCTTTTTATTTTCATACTAATGATGTGATGCTTCAAAATGTCTACCATGTCTCAGTTGTGAAGAAAAGCCTACTCTCAATATCACAACTAACATCTTTGGTTCAACTCATTTTGTTTGCCCTGTAGGATGTGAAGATGTATTACAATCTCAAGATTATAAAAGAGTCAATAATGGAAGGAAAAAGGATAGCGTCAATCTATATGATGTTAGTAGAGACAAAATATGTAGACAAGACCCTAAAAAATGAGAAAGTTGATTTATGGCATATGCGACTGGGTCATGTCAGTTACTCCAAACAAGACGTAATGATGAAAAAGTCAATGTTAAAGAGTCTTCCCCAACTTGAATTGAGAAATGACAAATTTGTAGAGGCTATTAGTATGGAAAAGCACATTAATTACCATTTGAAGAGTCTAAGTTTCAACTTTCAAGCAAAGGAATCATTGGAGTTGGTATAGTTTGATGTGTTTGAACATATCAAGTAATCATCAGTTTGCGGCAGGAAGTATATGGTGATCTTTATTCGTGATTTTTTGAGGTATGTGTGGGTTTATAGCAAAATCCGACATCTTATTAAAGTTTATACTTAGCATGCATCGATACAACAAACACTT
>JAOQMQ010000003.1:23814526-23834543 GCA_027563845.1 Erythroxylum subrotundum
CTCATTACATTTTGTTGATGTATCAGTAAAATTTACTCCTTCAACTCTTGTACATTACTTTCATGTTTAAGTTCTATCTCCTACATTTAATTCTTCAATTTGCCTCAATTGTTAAGACCTCGTTCCCTCCTTTACCAAGTCCAATTTGGGAATTTCAACTCAATTAGGTCAAAATCAGACAAGAATAAAAGAGAAGCGGAAGAGATGGAAAGAGTAAGCAATTGATCATCAATTAACAATAAATCAGTTACAGTAATTCTATTATAACAGCAATTCTAGCCAATGGGACTCTACCCTATAATCATGATGTGTCTGTCCCTTTTGGTGAAACTTTTTTGCGTCTCCCTACTTTACAGATCATCACGATCTCGTCTTTCATAACATGAACTCCCAAAAGAAACTAAAATTAAGCATGTGTAGAGAAACTTTTGATGTGCTTGTTTAATAATATTGTATTGATCCTGATACGAAGCTCACGAGCTGATCAAAATCTTAGAGCTATGTTCCTTATATACTAAAATCTTAGAATACATGAAAAATCTTTGCACTTATTAAAACATGTCATGTAATAAGAGGTGCAATATATTTCGATTCAATACTTATATAAATATATATGAATAGGTACATTGTAGTTATGTTACGTGTCCCATGTTGGCACAATTTCTTAATAGTTAGTTAATTGTCTTTTCATTCAATAAGGTCACTAAAGACCGGTAATTAGTGGTAGACTAGTAGTAGGTTATTGTTTCCTATTTTTAGTGGGTTATTCTTTCCTATTTTAAGTATAGTTGTTATATTTTGTAAGGCTATTTAATAGCCTAAAACGTTCTTAATAAGGGACACGCATTAAAAAACTCCAAAACCTCTCTTAATCTTTCCTTCTCTCTTCTCTTCCTCCTCTCTACCGAATTCCCTCTTATCAGATGGTATCAGAGCCGGTCACGACCATGGATACTCGGAGCAAAACTAATGTAGAATTCCGTAACGAAGTTAGTGAAATCCTAACTCGATATGAGTCTAGTTTTGATCAAGTAAATACTGTCTTACAAACAGTGTTAACCGAGTTGCAAGCTTTACGAGTCTCTCGTACCACACATAGTACTCTTCTAGAGATCAACTAGTTTTACCCAGGAGAATCATCACATTTTCCAAATACCTCGAATCCTAATAATTCCAACGAACCTCACCGTTATCACCTTAAATTATGCTTTCCAAAGTTCAATGGAGAGGATCTAACTGGCGAGATGTACAAGGCAAAACAATACTTTCAGTTCCAGAATATTGCTCCTTATCAACAAATGCAGCCCGCCTCCTTTCATCTAGAAGGAATTACTCTACAATGGCATCGGTGGTTGACGAAATTTCGAGGAGCAATTACTTGGGATGAATTTACCAAATCAATCCTCTTACGGTTTGGATCAATTGACTACGAGGACCCATCAGAAGCTCTAACACAGCTTAGACAGACTTCATCTATAGTAGCTTATCAAAAGGCTTTCGAAAGGCTATCCCACTATGTTGATGGATAACTTGAAAACTTTCTTATTAGTTATTTCACTGCAGGACTTCGAGATGATATTTGTCTAGATGTAATGATTAAACAACCTCGTATATTGACAGATACAATAGGGGTCGCTCGTCTGATCGAAGAGCGGAAACAATTACAAAGAAAAATAGTTCCACCGATTCGCTCCCAGCTAGCTTTGATGGTACCGAAGTTAAGTCCTGATCCGATAGCTAGCGTGTTAGGCCCTCCACCAAGTTAGCGTAGGAATTTAGATTCAAATCCGCGAACTATGTTTCGACAAATTACTAACCAAGAGGCGCGAGAACGTAGAGAAGAGGGATTATGTTACTATTGTGATGAGAAGTTTCATCGATGTGAACGTCCACAATTGTTTATGATAGACGATTCCATTCACCTAGACTCAGATAGAGATGATATTATTGAATCTGAATCAAAGGAGGTCATACCCAAAATCTCTTTTCATGCAATGGTTGGAACCAATCATCCCCAAACGATATGTGTATTGGGCAAGTTGAAAAAGAGGGATGTGACTGTACTCATAGATGGCGGTATCACTCATAATGTCATTGAACAAGTTATGGTGACTAAGTATGGATTGCTAGTAATTCAAAGCAAGAAGTTTCAAGTTATGGTGGCCAACCAAGAAAAAATAGGCTATATTGGACAATGTTAGGTGCTCACCATCATCATTCAAGGTAAGCCTATAACGACAGATTATTATGTTCATCTTGCTGCAGCATGCTAGTTAGTTTTGGGAGTTCAATGGCTGGGACTCTTGGACCAATTAAGATGGACTATAAACAACTCACTATGACATTCAAACTCAGGGGAGTTTCTCACACATTCCAAGGATTGCAACGGACTGGTGTTGAAGCTTTGACTGATAAGGAATTTAATTACCTACAAGATAGTAGTTTCCTCTTTCAGATTTTACCTTCCACTGACAACCCCCAACCAAAACCGAATTCTCCTGATATAGCTAAATTTCTAGTTGAGTTTAAACAAGTGTTTGAATCGTCTTCTCATCTACCATCAAAACGGCTGCATGGTCATCGCATTCCCTTACAACCAAACACAAAGCTAGTGAGTGTCAAACCATATCGATATCCTTAATACCAAAAAGCTGAAATAGAAAAGACTATGAGAGAACTTTTACAATCTGGGTTGATAAGACGTAGTAATAGCCCATTCTCGTCGCCTGTTCTACTAGTAAAAAAGGCCGAGGGTGGTTGGCGATTTTGTGTAGACTATCGGGCCTTGAATACTATTACAGTCAAAGACAAATACCCGATTCCAGTGATTGATGAACTTCATGGAGCTAAATTCTTCTCCAAACTGGATTTAAAGACTAGGTTTTATCAAATTCATTTGCAAGAAGAAGATATTCCGAAGATGACTTTCTGAACACATAAAGGGCATTAGGAGTTTGTCGTAATGCCATTTGGTCTCACCAACGCCCCGGCCACGTTTCAAAGTGTCGTGAATGACCCCTTCCGCTCCTATCTTCGAAAGTTTATCTTGGTATTCTTTGACGATATTGTTGTGTATTCTAAGACATAGGAAGAGCACCTCTCACATCTTCGAATTGTTTTTACCATATTAGCAACTAATCAATTATTTGTCAAGGAATCAAAGTGCAAGTTTGGCGTTTTACTGTTTGACTACTTGGGTCAGATTATTTCAGAGCAAGGAGTGGCTATAGATTCGAGAAAAATACAAGTAATACTAGAGTAGCCAGCATCGACAGCTACAAAGGGTGTTCGTTGGTTTCTCGGATTAGCGGGGTATTATCGTAAATTTATTCGTCATTTTGGAAGCATAGCTGCCCTATTGACACGACTCCTACCTAATGAGGGATTTAAAAGGAATGAATCAACTGAACTAGCCTTTAAACAGTTAAAAGAAGCACTCTCATCTCCACCAGTCCTATGGCTCTCGAATTTCTCTTAGCAATTTGTGATCAAATGTGATGCAAGCGGGACTAGAATTGGAGCAACCCTTTCTTAAAAGGATAGACCGGTAGCTTATTTCAGTGAAGCTCTGAAAGGATCAGCTTTATTGATGTCTACTTACAAGAAGGAGATGTTGGTCATTGTTAAAGCTATCTAAAAATGGCGACCTTATTTGCTCAATAAATCATTTATCGTCTATATCGACTAGAGGAGTCTTAAGTATTTGCTCAAGCAATGGATTTCTACTCCAACACAAGCTCAATGGCTTTTTAAGATCCTTGGATATGATTATAAAATAGAGTATAAGAGAGGCTCTGAAAACCAAGCGGCCGATTCCTTATCTAGTGTGGATGAATTTCAATTTCTATCTATTTCAATGCCTCATGCAGATTAGTGGCCAGTGTTACAGGAAGAGGCAAAGCAAGATTCTTTTTATCAGAATCTCTCTCAAAAACAATTTCCAAAACCATTAGTACAGCGAGATGGAGTATGGTTCAAAGATGACAAGTGTACTTGAGTCCTACTTCAACCTTAATTCAACAAATAATTGAAGACTGTCACTTATCGCCCATCGGAGAACATTTTGGGTGACACTATCTCATATCAAGGGTAGCTTTTTGTGGTCTAACATGCATCAAGCAGTAAAGAAGTTTTTACAACAATGTGATATCTGTCAACGGTATAAAGTTGATTGTATGAAACTAGCTGGGTTACTTCAACCATTGCCAATCCCTGCTCATACGTGGACAGATGTGTCAATGGACTTTATCGAAGGATTACCGCCATCAAACGGAGATACTATTATCATGGTAACTGTCGATCACTTAACAAAGTATGCTCATTTTGTACCTTTAAGGCATCCATTTACTGCAATCACTGTTGCCAAGGCATTCATAGCTAATGTGGTTCGTCTTTATGGAATTCCAACCTGTATTGTTAGTGACCGCGATAAGGTATTTATCAGTTCCTTTTGGCAAGCATTATTTCAATTACAAGGAACTAAGCTTTGTATGAGTTCTAGCTACCACCCTCAGACTGACAGACAAACCGAAGCGGTGAACCGCACCTTGGAGTAATACTTAAGATGTTTTGCAGGTGACCAACCACGAAAGTGGTTCGAATGGATTCCTTGGGCGGAGTTTAGCTATAATACATCGATCCATTCCACCACAAAATGACTCCTTTTGAGGCGGCATATGGTATTCCACCACCGAGTTTGCTGACTTATGTTCCAGGCACTTATCTTGTCCAAGCAATTGATGAGTACTTACAAGATCGTGATTCCATTTTACGCGAGTTACGTCATAATCTATCACGAGCTCGTAATAGAATGAATTGTCAAGCTGATCAAAAACTACGAGATGTGTCTTTTGTAGTAGGAGACTATGTTTATCTTAAGCTCTAACCGTATCGGCAGAATTTTATGGCATTTCGCGCATCGATGAAGCTTGCTCCATATTATTTTAGTCCTTATCAGATTATTCAACAGGTAGGACCAATGGCATACAAATTAGGTTTACCCCCTGGTTCTCAAATTCATGACGTATTTCATGTTAGCCTCTTACAAAAGCATTTGGGATCGCACGACCCTCCAATTACTACTGCCCTTCCCCCAGTTACGGATGATTCTATAATCCTTCCACAACTTGAAGCCATGCTTGATCATTAAGTCATATACAAGGGTAAATATCGTCCGAAGTCTGAAGTCTTAATCAAATGGAAGGGGACTTCAATTGAAGATGCTACTTGGAAAAATGAGTGGCGATTACGTAAGTCATACCCATATTTCATCCTTGCGGACAAGGATTCTTAAGGGGGGAGGATTGTTATTTTTAGTAGGTTATTGTTTCCTATTTTTAGTATAGTTGTTATGTTTTGTAAGACTATTTAATAACCTTAAACGTTCTTAATAAAGGACACGCATTAAAAAACTTTAAAACCTCTCTTAGTCTTTCCTCCTCTCTATCGAATTCCCTCTTAGTATCAAGTTACTACTTTATTTGATTATAATCAATGTTTTAAAAATGAGTCCGAGAATTAAACCGATAAAATGAGATATTTAAAGTTTAATTAGAATTATATCATCATAAGATGAGTTAAATATTAAATAAAATTAAAGAATTTGAAATATAAAAAATTGTCAAAATTGTTAAATAAAAATTAATTGATTTATTTTGATTTATAAAAACTTATTAATTCAAGAAAATTGATTGATTAATTAATAAATTGATCCGTTTTTAACAGTAAAAGTTATTCATGTAAATTTGGCCGAAAAATTAAAAATCATATTGAAAAGTTGGACAATTCAAAAATTTTATAGATAAATTAGCTGAATTAGTTGAGTTTTTTAATCATTAGTTATAATTTAACAAAATTTAAGTTTTATTTTCAGTCCTATTTCATTGAGTTATAGTTTTAAAAGCCATAAAATGAAATAATAATCGGACAGGACGCCCAAAGAAAATTGACAATCGTGATATTGTTGAATTCCAAGACATTTCCATTTAAGAGGACAGAAATGTTTTGACACTTTCGACATTTGATGTGTTTGACATTTGGACAAGAATACAAATTTCCGCGTTGAAAACACACCATACGTTGTCAAGTTTAGAAACTAAGAACATATTCATATTAAGATACGGTGAAAAGTATTTGCATCTTATCTTAAAACACGTCGGAATGACAATGCATTTGATTATTAGTAATGAATAAAATAGAGAATGAAAAGCTTTAGATAAATTAAAAATCATGAATTTTTATTTTATAATAAAGTGTTAGTATAAGTTAGAATTAGATAAGTACTTATTGAAATATTATTGGGATATTATTATAAAATTATATATTATAGTCTTTTATATTTAATTTTTTATAATTATCTTATTTTATTTCATTAATATCAAATAAAATAAGTTTTGTAGTTTTTTAAATTTTAATTATCAAAATATTCTAATTATTTAAAGTTTATTATCGAAAAGTAATTTAAATTAATTCCTTATAAAATATAAAATATTTTAATTAATTATTTACAAAATAAATCATATAATAATTAAATATAAATAAAAATTTTATTATAATTCTTAATATTTGATAATAAATATTATTATAATTATTCATTTAATTAATCTTATTTTTAATGGTCACATATTAAATACGCGTAAGTAATATTTTACCTTTTTATTTTTATTCTATATTTTTCTTTCCATTCTTTTTTTTCAATTTTTATCCATTTGTCACCGAACTAAGATTAAAGAGGTACTTGATTAGTTGGTATGAGAATAAATGAATGAATAATAAATTGAAAAAGATGCTTAGTAATATATTATTATTGGATGAATAGTATTTCCATATTCTCTTTTGGGGACAATACTGCATACTCTAATATAGTAAAGTATGGAAACGAACATGACTTTCATTCTTCATTATATTCATTATAAAATTTATTATCATTTCATCAAGTGAACCAAGCACTCCCTAAGGGCCTGGTTGGTTGGATGTTAATTAATGAAATGGAATAAAATAGAATGGAACAGAATGAAATGGTTTATAATGAAATGAAATATAATATAATAAAAAGTTGTTTGCGAGGAATGAAAGAGTTCACAATGTAATGTAATGAAATGTTGTTTGAAAAATGAATGGAATGTAATGTAATGTATAATGAATAACTATTATACCCTTATTTAACATTCCCATACAACCTATAATCGAAAATGCAAAAACACTCGAATGTTATAGTTTTAAAACAGCAAAAACTTATGACAATTTTTTATATGTGTGTTTATATGATTATTTGATTATAATCAATGTTTTAAAAATGAGTCCAAGAATTAAACCGATAAAAAATTGTCTGACTTACCAAAAACATGTCACGACAGTGTGACAAATAATTTATTAATTTATTATTAATTATATACAATTTATTGTTAATTATATAAAAATATTATTGTGTTGTGTTGGTTGTTATTAGGGTAGGGTAAGAAATAATTGATATTATGAAAAATTATTTAAGGTATATTAGGTAGTATATATTTATTAGTATACGTTCTATCCTAAACCTCCCGAATCGGAGGTTTATCATTTTCATTGTTTAGGATAGAATGGAACGTAACATAAAACTCTCCGATTTCATCTCATCTTATTCCATTCCATAATAAAATCTGCTTCCAAACGATGGAACTCTATTACGTTCCATCTCATTCTATTATAAAACCCTTAACCAAACAGATCCTAAGGTTGTATTTAGTTGGGTGATTATTAATGGAATGAAATATTATTTTATTATTTGAGATGAGAGTTTATAATGGAATAAGATGGAAGGAAAGAGTTTTAGATTATATCTCATTCTATCCTAAACAGTAAAAATAAGTAACTTCTGATTTGAGAGGTTTAAAATAAAAGGTAAAATAATAAATAACATTTTATTATTATAAATGTTTCTTCCAAACAACATTTAATTGTATTACATTATAAACCTTTTCATTCTTTTCGAACAACAATTTTTTAATATTACATTAATTTACATTATATTCGTTATAAACGATTACATCACATTAAAAACCTGACCTCAAACTAAACATAGCCTAAGAGTTTGACATGAAAAGTAATTTTAAATAATTATTATAAATAATTTATGGTAAGAAAACATAAATGATATTCAACTAATCATAGTATCATACACTAAAATGCTCCAAAGAAGTTACCGTATTCCGTATATCCAGAATCACAGGACAGGAGCACTGCGAAATTGAAGGCCTCTTGTGTCTTAAACCCCCAAAGTTCTCGAAGGGGTCAAGTTCCAGATCTACTCACGTTCCTTTTTTTTCATTTTCTCGTTCAATTTCAATCACGGTCGTATGATTTTCCTCTTTTCTTCAAATCAAACGGCCGACCATCCACCATCGCCAACAAGCGTTATTACACGCACGTGTATGCAACCATAACCCGCCCCAGTTTCCCATCTCCGTTCTTCTTTAAACACACATTTCTCTCCCTCTCTCCGAGATCTCTTTGGTATTCGCGTTTCGATCTGTTAGTGCTTGGTTTTGCTGAGGCAGTTTCCATAAGATCTTGGAAGAGAATGAACAATGGAGATGTTGACGACGGATTTCACCCGCCTACCACCGGTCGCAAGTACCGGCCGGTAGTGGACAGTGATCGGGCGGTGCTCGAGATGTCCTCCATCGATCCTGGATCGTCCTCCTCTGCTTCTCTCCCCACTCAGCAATCTAACTTCATGTGATTGACTTCTCTTTTTCTCTATACGTGTTATTGAATAGTATGCATATGTGTTTGTGTATGTATGTATAGTATCAGTTTGGAAGAGATTTTGTTTAGAATGTCATGAAGTGTAGTGTTATCTTATAATCGTAAGGATTACGTTTGGTTTATTTGGAATCTGTATTCTGATACGAGATGGTTAGTAAAAAAATTTTGTAAGCTGAGGTATTACTTGTGAATCTGAGTAACCGTTTCCCTATATGTTTAATAAGTTTTTAAGTTTAATTATGAAAGATCTGTCAGTTTCTTCTGTTATCCATTTAGTTGTAATGAAAAATTGGAGGGAATTTGACTAGTTCTTTGCTTTTTTGAGTTCTGCATTGGCATTTGCTTATCTGCGATTGAGTGAGTTGAAACTTTTTTTTTTTGCAGTAACATCATTAGCATAAGTAGGTGTTTCGTGTTCAAGTTTGATGTTTATATTCTGATTTTGGAGAATAGAAGAATGGATAGAATTGTAATTAGAAAGGCAACTACATGCTTCTCCATATTTCTACATATATCTCATTTAATCTTTATTTTTCATTTCCAATTCATCAATATACATGGGTAGGACGACTAAAGTAGGCCCCGAAGTGAACATGACTCCTGGTGCTAGCCAAGTGGAAGCTCCTGCAAATGGCGAAGCAAATGTCCCGGTGAAAGAACACAAATTGGAATTGTTTGGTTTTGACTCTCTTGTTAGCATTCTGGGCCTTAGGAGGTATGCTGCTTATTTTACTTATTTATGTTCTTTATTTATTGCTCCATTGACTGGAGCTAAACTTTGATGATGGTGGTTTCATATCTTGTTAGTTATTTGAGAAACTGAGTAGGGTGGTGTGGGCAAGAAATTTGTGCCTGATATAACTTGAGACTTTTGTTGAATTTCATCCATGGTTCTTCAAATCCTATCATTTTATACATAAAAAGTTTTTTGTTTCCTGAGTAGCATATGGTGGTATATAAAAATACAATATAAATTTGGCTCATATAGGAACTACTGAATGATGATGAGTATTTTAATGATAGAAGGGAGATGTCATTTTGGCTTATATATTTGAATTCAAATTCAGTTAGTCTTATTCTTCTATACTATCTATATGATGCAAGTTGATTGGTCTTTGAAAGTGTCCTCTATTATTTAGTAATCTAGCACTTTGTATCGCTACTTCTTGTCGATTTATCTCGCTTGGTGTATCTTCATTTTGTAACCTATATTTTATCCATGTGGCATTACTGCTTGAGAGTTAAATTTAACTTTCCTGTTATTTGCACCTGCTTTAAATTTTCTGCTAAGATGTCTTGAATTACATCTGTTTTCTACTTCCTGTTTCAGTATGACGGAGGAGGAAGTTGCAGCACCTTCTAGTCCTAGGGATGGTGATGATGGTTCCTTAATGTACGAGCGTCCGAGGGTAAGCTAACTTTTTTCTCTTGCCACCACCTTTTCCTGATGGATTCTCTGGATATAGAAAGTTCTGTTGCAAGTCTGCAGTACACTATTTATGCTGGTGTGGCTGCAATATGTCTGGTAGTGCTGATCACGTGAGGTTCATTTTACCAGTATAAATTTCGCATTCCATTTCAAATAGATTGGCAGGATATGCTTGATTGCGAGATTCTTTGTGAATATCTGACTTCGAATGTGTAATTCACCCCAACAAATTGCTAGGTTAAGATGCTTGGTATCTGCATACTGTTAAATAAAATATTTTTTCTTATGAAGCCTTATAGGATTATTGCATGACATTTTTTTTCACATTCCACGTTCAACGATACATAATTGAAAAATGCAATATAGTGTATTACATTGGTTGCGTCAAAATTATCCTTTTCTCATGCATGACTTAAAAAATGTTCACTTTATTCTGGAGTGTGATACATAGTGTTCAACTTTTCTCAAAATCAAGGCTACCTTTTCTTGTAGCACATTTATAATTTTTTTATGGATTTATTTCTTGAATATAGATATTAACCACCAGCTTCATGATGAATTCTCTTGTTTTTATGTGTTACATGCAGGGTAGTGATGTTAAGTTGGGGACCATGATGGGTGTTTTCGTGCCATGCATCCAAAGCATACTGGGAATTATCTACTATATCCGATTCTCTTGGTAAATGTCAAATAAATGATTTTGGTTTTCCTTTTCTGCACATATTCCTTTTGTTTTAGGATGTGATTGTGCAACATGCATGAATTCTTACTATTTTGCTTCTTGTTTTCCATTTTTTAATGGTTTAGTTGTTTTGTAAAATAAGGTTTCAGTCCAGCCGAAACCAGTTCAATAATCTGATCCTTTTCATTTTGATTTTTTGAATCAGCTATCTTAGTATGCTTGTTCTTTGTCATCTCAAGTTTCTTTGTGAGTTGGATTTTGGAAATCTCATTGAATATGCACTTAGTTGGGAATTACTGCCTATATAAGTTTCAGCTATCTGTTGGAGATTGATGATCCTCGTTATGTATTTTGACTATTTGCTTCCTGGGTGTAGTATCTCATCCTTGATTTCATGTCTTTACCTGGGTTGATTGTTCTCATGTTTTTCTCAAACCTGCAGGATTGTTGGGATGGCAGGAATAGGTGAATCATTATTGCTGGTAGCATTTTGTGGTTTGTGTACTTTCCTAACTGGAATTTCGCTTAGTGCAATTGCAACTAATGGTGCAATGAAGGTAAACATGACATGCTTGAATCATTGAAAAAAAAATTGTTTTTGATTTGAGAATTTCAAGTGTTCACTGTCTTTTGTGACTGGACAATGACTATGTTTACGTATGCAGTTCTAAATGGGTGTCTGCTACTTTATGTGGTCTTACAGCACATTGAAAATCTGCTTAACTATCTAATTGCTAGATTTGTCGCTTCAGCAATTTACTTGTGTTTATTTTTGTTTAGGGTGGGGGGCCATATTACCTCATTGGTCGTGCTCTTGGCCCAGAAGTTGGAGTTAGTATAGGATTATGTTTTTTCCTTGGGAATGCAGTTGCTGGAGCTCTGTAAGTAGTAGTAATCAAATCTTCTTAAGCTGCCTCTGTGACATGTCAAGGTTCATGATCATGATGAAAAATCTGAAGCATTTTCACCTTTATGAGCCACTTCTGCACAAGTGTTTATCTTAAAATTGTTCCTTCATTGCTTTTTCTTTTTTTTTTTTCAGTTATGTGCTGGGTGCTGTTGAAACCTTCTTAAAAGCTGTGCCTGCTGCCGCAATATTTAAAGGTAATGATGGGAATTTTCTGGATTCATAAAGATTGTATGCAACTAACTTCATGAAGTTGGGACTGATTTGTTTGCAAGCAACTTCATGAAGTTGGGACTGATTTGTTTGCTCATTGCCATACTTTTCAATTCAGAGACTATCACAAGGGTCAATAATACAGCGACTCCAGAGCCCATACAAAGTCCTACTTCACATGATCTGCAAATTTATGGCATTGTTGTGACAATTATTTTATGCTTCATTGTATTTGGTGGCGTGAAAATGATCAACAGGGTTGCACCTGCTTTCCTCATACCAGTTCTATTCTCGCTCTGCTGCATATTTCTGGGGATTTTTGTAGCAGGGAAGGACAAACCTGCACGTAAGTATTTCACTTTGAACTGCTTGTATTTTCTGGAAAACATCTCCTGATGGATGATTTCTGTTGGACTAGAATTCATTTTCATACAAACTTTATTGCACGTACATTCTGAGGAGAGCATATCAATTATTACTGCTTTGTCCACTTACCTGTGCAATTTAAAAATAGACATCTAATCATGGATACTGGTATTTGACATGACTTTCTGATTAGGATGGGTTTTCTGTTGTATTTTTGTTTGGTTTATTCAGGAGTGGTTCATAAATGCATTGTTGTTTGGTTCTTCTTCTTTGTTTTTTTGTGTATTGTCACTTTGGTGGCTCATTAAAACCCGGAACTGGGGTCCAATCCTTGAAATAGTAGTGTCTTACAGTCTTTGATTCTTTTTTCATGTTCTGATTATTTTTTGTTTTTCTTGCTGTTGCAGCTGGAATTACGGGCTTGAGTTTGGGAAGCTTTAAAGACAATTGGAGTTCAGACTATCAGTTTACAAATGACGCTGGAATACCTGATCCTGAAGGAAAGAATTACTGGAATTTCAAGTAAGCATTGACAAGAATCCTGTATTGTCTGTATTTGTTACTTGTTGTTGAAGTGCATATCATGAATTGGGTAGCTGTTCTATTCTTTTGCAATTAGCTGCCTTCTTATAGGACTATTTTAGTGTTCTGTCAATGTTTTGTAGGTACACTATGTATCAAAATAGGTGTTTAGTATGTACACTGTAGAATCTCCTTCATAATCAATTGACCTGCTGACTGACAGTAGATTGAATTTACTGCATCATGCTCGTTTTGTATCAATTGTGGAAAATAATACCTTTTTTGTTCGGGTTGCTCAAGCAAATGAAACTTCCATTTGTTTTTAATGTCATTTTTCTATTCTGCTTTTAACTTTCTCTCTTTTGTTGATTTCAGTGCATTGGTCGGGCTCTTTTTCCCTGCTGTAACAGGAATAATGGCAGGCTCTAATAGATCAGCCTCTCTTAAAGATACTCAACGATCAATTCCAATTGGAACATTAGCTGCAACAGTTGTAACAACTGCACTATACTTTTGTTCCGTGTTCTTTTTTGGAGCAGTTGCGACTAGACAGAGGCTTTTGACAGATAGGTATTTGCCTTTTATGATTGTAGTAGAAATGTATGACATCTTTTACATTGGAAATTGTTTGAGATATTAATCATTGTCTTTTTTGTTTTCTCACTTCCTCTTCTTTCTCCCCTGTAAACCTCAGATATGTCCAACTATAATTATTTTCTTATTTTAGTGGATTAATATTTCTTAATATCTATGTTAACTTTTATATCTTATAAGGGCTTAAGGTTATTGTTGATTTCTTTGAGACAAACGTGTACCAACTTCACTGGCTGAGGTTGTTAGTTCTGATCTTACATGTGACTGAGTTGCATTTCTATGCAGGTTACTAACAGCTACAGTTGCTTGGCCTTTTCCTGCAATCATCTATGTTGGCATAATTCTTTCAACCCTAGGTGCAGCTCTTCAAAGTCTGACAGGTGCCCCACGCCTGCTTGCGGCGATAGCCAATGATGATATTTTGCCCATTCTTAACTATTTTAAGGTTGCAGAGGGGCAGGAGCCTCACTTTGCAACATTTTTTACTGCATTTATCTGTATTGGATGTGTCATTATTGGAAATCTGGATCTTATCTCTCCCACTACGACAATGTTTTACCTTCTGTGCTATGCGGGTGTAAACTTGTCTTGCTTCCTTTTAGATCTTCTGGATGCTCCCAGTTGGCGTCCACGTTGGAAGTTTCACCACTGGAGCCTATCTCTTCTTGGAGCATCACTTTGTATAGGTCAGCTTCCTTTTGCTTTTGCCGTAGAATATTCTTTGTTGATGTCTGCTTTCAGTTGTTCTTAGAAGACACAATGAAGGCCTCAGCAAAGACATGAAATTCTTGTTTGGCATTTCATACTTGTTCTGTATTTCAATTCGGGCTCAAATACCTTAAAACTCAAAGGTGATTATGATAAATGATGAATGTTGTGATATCCCTTTTGCTTCTGTTTGTAAATTATCAAATTGTTGCGGATCATAAAAATGCTTCATTAAGATGTGCTTAACCGAAGTCCATCACTATCATTTTGGGGCCCTGCATGCTGTAGCAAAATCAGACAATTTAGAAGTACTGTCAATCCTGAGCTATCTTTAATCCTTTGTCCATAAGATATTTCTATATTGACATGAAACTTTTTTCTTTCTATTTCTGTGTTTCTTAGAAGTACTTTACTTGGATTAGCCCATGTTTGGAGTTCAGTATTTGTTTGCTGTGATGGTATTATGCAAGCGACATCAAGTTAAAGCTAAATATTGTTTACTATGATTGTGCTGCATGGAAACAACCTCTCCACTAGTTAGGGGTAAGGCTGTGTACTTTTGGATCTCCCCAAATTCCACATCTCAATGAGATTTCTACTAGGATGTTGTTGTTATTGTTGTTATGATTGTGCTGCATAACATATTTGGTCTGTGTTCTCAATAATGTGTTTACTTGCATACTTCCCATGCTGGATGTGTTTTCCATAGCTGACAAGGTAGTTATTATTTATAACTTATGTTGTATCGGGTGCTTCTTTGAGGTCCTTACATTGTTGTATTGATCTTTTGCAGTTATCATGTTTTTGATATCGTGGTCCTTCACTGTTGTATCACTGGCTCTTGCAAGCCTCATATATTATTACGTGAGCATTAAAGGAAAGGCTGGAGACTGGGGTGATGGCTTCAAGAGTGCATATTTTCAATTAGCGCTTCGTAGTCTTCGATCTCTTGGAGGTATGATACCATTTCAAGTGGACTACACTTTTTCTGTGACCTTATTTATTTATGATTCCAAGAGCTGTAGTCAGTTGCATCTTCAAAATAAATATTAAAAAATGCAGAATATTTGCGATATTGTTGTGATGTGTGATGACTAGCTATTGTGAATAGCCATGTTTTTCAGTATTTGGTCAGGGGCCTTAACGTAAAGCTTTTACGAGTAAATATGATCTAATGAATTGTAACGACTGTTCGGTTGCTGATTGCTATGGATTTTTTCATTGTTTACATGCTTGCTTATTCATCCAGTTCTTATCTCAGTAGATGATCAGTCAGAGATGTTCTTAGTTCTCTCATACATGCCTTGTCCAAATTCTTTTTTTTTTTATTTTCTTTCTGCTTTTATGTCTAAATATTGTTGGATGCTTTTTCCTGTGTGGAGATACACATTATGGAACATGCCCATACTTACTATTAAGGAAGTTGAATTAAAAAAATTGTTTGCTTTGTTGGTTTAAAGCTTGTCAGTAAATCTATATTTGATTTTTTCATTCCTAATGTTAAGCCTGCATGTTCCATTGTTGTGATTGGAATTTTTCTTATAGCTAGCCAAGTCCACCCCAAGAATTGGTATCCCATCCCCCTCATTTTCTGCCGGCCATGGGGAAAGCTTCCAGAAAATGTACCATGCCATCCAAAACTTGCTGACTTCGCAAATTGTATGAAGAAAAAAGGACGTGGGATGTCCATGTTTGTCTCTATACTAGATGGAGATTACCATGAATGTGCGGAAGATGCAAAGACAGCCTGTAAACAACTTGCTACATACATAGATTACAAGCACTGCGAGGGTGTAGCAGAAATAGTTGTGGCCCCAAATATGTCTGAAGGTTTTAGAGGAATTGTCCAGACTATGGGCTTAGGCAACCTCAAGCCAAATATAGTGGTTATGCGATATCCAGAAATATGGAGACGTGAAAATCTAACTGAAATTCCAGCCACCTTTGTTGGAATTATCAATGATTGTATCGTGGCGAATAAAGCAGTGGTTATTGTCAAGGGTCTTGATGAATGGCCCAATGAGTATCAACGCCAATATGGTACCATCGATTTGTATTGGATTGTGCGAGATGGTGGTTTAATGCTTCTCCTTTCTCAGCTTCTTCTTACCAAAGAGAGTTTTGAAAGTTGTAAGATTCAGGTCTTCTGCATTGCAGAAGAGGATTCAGATGCAGAAGCACTCAAAGCTGATGTGAAGAAATTTCTGTATGATCTTAGGATGCAAGCTGAAGTGATAGTGATCTCAATGAAGTCATGGGATGTGCAAGTAGAGGGTGCATCCCAACAAGAAGAGTCGCTAGAAGCATTCACTGCTGCTCAGCAGCGAATCTCTAACTACATAGCTCAGATGAAAGAGAGAGCTCAGGCGGATGAGACTACTTCGCTAATGGCTGATGGAAAACCTGTGGATTTGAATGAGCAGCAGGTGGAAAAGTTTCTCTACACAACCTTGAAGCTTAATTCATCTATATTAAGATACTCCAGAATGGCTGCAGTTGTACTTGTGAGTTTACCACCGCCACCAGTAAACCACCCGGCCTACTTCTACATGGAGTACATGGATTTGTTAGTAGAGAATGTGCCAAGAATGTTGATTGTAAGAGGATACCGTAGAGATGTTGTAACTTTATTCACGTAGTAGCCAGCAACCTGCTTTTTAGACGGTAAATCCTTTTTGTTCATATATTTTAAGGTTCACAATTTTTGTAGTGATAAGTGTCACTCATTCTTTTAAGTGTCAGGTTTTGGTCAAAATAGAAATGTACAGCCCTTTTGGGATGTGCATTTGAGTTGTACACAACTAGCGTTAAATTTTCAAGTGTTGACATCAGATTGAAATCATTTCGTCATGTTCTTGAAGTCACAGATACCGTTGAGTTCATTAAGATTATTCTGGGCGAAATGAAGCACGAACTTGAGCAGTTATATACATGTGAGTGAATCAAATCACAGGCTTCTGAGGCCCTATTTTATGCAGGACGATTTTCTTAGCTACTAAATTACTACTGGTGCAAGGCTTGCCAATTCTATATGATGGCATATTTTGACATTTGGTACACCGAACGAAACAGTCGGGATGAATCTGTGAGTCCTGTTGACTGTTATGCAGGTATCACAGATAGGAAAGAGAGGGACTATTAGCTATTGGGTGGCTGATAGTAAAATAGTTCCTTAAGAGTTTCAACATCATCATTTTCCTTCTTCACAAAGTTGGCAGAGGTTCAATTCCTTGGTTAATGATCAACTGCAGTTAAGACATGATTATATGGTGAAAGCAAAACGTTTGGAATGTGCAAAACGCGTTTTCCGTAAATTTGGGCGGATTGTAGGACTATTTATTGTTCATGCATTACTTGCGAATGTGTGATTTGAAGAGAAAAAGAGGCGAGGAAACATTAAATTTGAAACCTAGCTTGCATGCACACGCTAAATTAAATTAGTAACAGAGTTATTTTTGGTTTAGACAAAAACGGTTTACTTCAGGATGGGAAGTGGGTATACAATGATCAATAGCCCTCTCCTCCTTTCCTACAACACGCAAAGACGATACGAAATTGAAAACATATTCCTTTCGTGGTTGTATAAGAATATTTTTTTTTTTTTTGAAATCTCATTTTTTTTTTTCATTTTAAAGACCTGTGTAATTGTACGGTAACAAGTACCGGTAGTAGAGAGTATTCGATGATATGCGACTGAACTTCTGTTCACATGGTTAGATAAAAATAGCTTCACGTGCTGGTATCGTCTTGCAAATTTGTCTATCTTCTTAACTAAAGGTTTCAGACTTATTAGGATTGTATTATTAGACTTCATAGAGGATATGGAGGTATAGCATTTGCTAGCAAAGTTTGTTTGAACTTTGACTTTAATGAAAGCGATAACAATAACAAAAGGTTCGTTTAAACAAATATAGGACGGATGCGGCCATTAGAATAATTAGTAAATGATAAAAGATCACTCCTCAGTGCGAAAGCGCCCACTTTGTTATATTCCAATCAGCTAAATCTGTCTTTTTACTCCTTAAATTTCTTGTTTTCATACCAAACAAATCATTTTCTTTTCTTAGTAACTTTGCCTAAGGTTGTGGTAAGCGAGATTTGGACCTCTGGAGTTAATAAATCAAGTGTCTTTGCAATTGATATTCATGTTTGTATTCCTAAACAAGCAGAAACATATCATTCCCTTTCATTGTGTCCAACTATTGGAGAAGCGACCTTTCAAGTCTTTGGTCCTTTGCCAATGATCTGAGATCCGTTCTGTTCCGGACGGATTCATCCGGAACAGACACCACAGGTCGGTCGGTATCGGCCGGTACCGTAAAGTTTAAAAAATTTAGGGACTAAATTGCAAAATTGAAAATTTTAAATCTAAAAATTTTAAACCCCCCACCTCCGACACTCGGTCTCTCCTCTCCCCCCACAGCCGATCTCCTCTCCCTCTCATCTCTGTGCCGCGCCGCTGCTCCTCGCCGTCGCCAGTCGCTTCTGCTCTTCCCACCGTCGCCGTCGGTCCCCTCCTCGTTGACGCTAGCCTCCTCGACGCTCGGTTCCTTCTCCGATTCTCGCCGACTTCGCTTCATCATTCCTCAATGCAAATCCGACGCCACCACCACCTTCTTCAGTCCTCGTCGCCGCACCACAGTACCGCAACACCAAAGGGAAGCCATCGGAGACACAACCGTAGCCACTGGAGACGGGTCGACCCCCTGACCCATGACAAACCCGAAGACCCACCAAAAGACCCAAAGTCAGTTTTATAATTTTTGTTCTGATTTCTAAAATTTCATGTCATTTGCTTGTTTTTTGTTGTGTTGGATTGGATTGTTGGATAGTTGGAATGTTAGATTGTGAAAATGTGAATTTCTGGTGGATTTGGTATTTTGGTTGGATCGGTGTTGGAATTGGACAGTTGGATGGTTTTTTTTGTGATATTGGCTTGTTGCGTGACTGATTTGGGTTTTGAAATTTTCATGGATGATGCACGGTGTTAGTTCATGGTTGGATGATGCACGGTGGCGTTGGTTGGAATTTTATGAAATGTTGATTGGAAATAAAATTTGGAATTGGATTTGAATTTTGGAATTGGATTGAAAATTAAATTTGGAATTGGAATTGAATTTTTGAATTGGATTGGAAATTAAATTTGGAATTAGAATTGGAATTGAATTTTGGAATTGGAATGGAAATTAAATTTGAAATTAGAATTAGAAATAAATTTTGGAATTGAATTGTAAATTAAATTTGGGATTAAAAATTGGATTTGAATTTTGGCATTTTGTATTTTAGAATTAAAAATTGGAAGTGAATTAGAAATTAAATTTGAAACGGTGATTTATTGATTATTGAATGGTGAAAATTAGCTTGTGATTTATTATTATATTAATATTGAATTGTTAAATTATTGATGAACGAAATTAAATTTGAATTTGACGAAATATTGGAGAAGAGACCTTTCAAGTCTTTGGCCCTTTTCGCCCTTGTTTACGGGAAAGACAAAGAAGCATGACTATTGAATCGATGAAACTCACTCCTTTGGCGTAGATGGTCTCTGCGTCAAACCTTATCTTCATTTCTCCATTAATATTATTCTTTATCCTAAAAGCTCGGAAGTCCAACTGTAAATTTTTTGTTTTTTTTAGTCCAACTGTAAATTTAGAGCACAACTCTTTGGTTATGGTGGGGTCGTCCGCCATTTAGGACCTCAATTGTTTCTTCATCGAAAAAGTCCAATTCTTGAAAGCCGTCTAAGCTCTGAACGTGCTTGTATGAAGCCTATGATAGGAAGTGAAAGTTTTGGTGCCAGAGGAAGCCATCTCTTGACACCGAAGCAAACTCTGACGAGGTTACCGGA
>JAOQMQ010000003.1:23849724-23870079 GCA_027563845.1 Erythroxylum subrotundum
TATATATTTCGTCTGCTTTTCTCCTTTTTGGTTGTCATCAAAATTCAATATACGTAAAGTCATTTTGACTTAACATACTTTGTTGTTAATGTTCAAATCCATTAAACAGGCTTTTAATACGTTGGCCAATTTTTCACTTGTATGCAGTGTCGGCGCATAAATGAACCTATCATGAAAAAGCATACCAGCATAAATCATAAATTCATAAAATAATGAAAAAAAGTAAATGATAACAATATTAAAGAATATAAATTACCTCACAAGTCTATTGCATAACTTCCAATCATTATCATTATAATATGCCGTCACCACCATGTAACCCTTCTTTTAGTTATCGGCTATCCACATGTTCGTTGTTATGGCAATTCGTCCTTGAACACTGGATAATGCTCTTAATGTTTCTCTCTTCTTATCCTCATAAATTTTGAAAATATCATTCCTCAATGTATTTTGACTTGAAACCTTGAAAGTTAGTTAGAGTGAATTAAGAAATACCCTAATCATTTGCTTTAAACTATAGACAATGGTTGTTCATCTCCAATAATCATATTAGCCATTAAAATTCTTGATCTATGGTTGTCAAAAGTTGTTACAGTCATTTCATTCTTTCCTTTCGTAAGGTTAGGGGTCAAAAATGTTTGACCTCCTAAAACCATCTTCCTTCTTGTGCATGATTCCATATGTCTCTTTAAATGAGACGTTCCACCGTTCGAACCAGTTGAGTACAACTTTTGACAATAATTGCACTATGCTTTTTCAATTTTGTCGGTCGATATAGTCTTCTTAAAGTGATTCTAAACTTCACTTTTATGTTGACTAACTTGAGTTCTAATTGAACTTTTATCGTCGCTTGGTGTCGGAATAGAAGTTTCCACTTTTACGTCTGGTACTAGATTAGAACTCTCAACTGAAGGAATATGCTCATCCATTTGACAAAAAACATATAAATACTTAAGGTTAGAAATAAGAATGTATTAGGAAATGACACATTCTTTTTCAATTTTAGTCTAATACACAAAGTTGTGGACAATAATTTTAACTGCTTTATTGTAGTATAATTTTTGTAATATTTCAATTTCAGTCTAATACATAGGTGTATTAGAAATATTGCAATTAATATATCTTTACAACCACTCCTATTTCTATTTTCCAAAGGTAAATCAAGGCAATATCATGCGCTCAACATATCAACCTAGAAGATGTAGCTTGTTTTAGTATTTTAGTAATATCCCAGTATATATGCTAATACTCCATTTAAGACCAAGATCCTAGATATAGGATAAAATCCATATTTATTAGCATAAATTCAAAACAAGCATAGTTGTGTGAAGTGAAAATCCTCAAAAGTAAAAGTTAAGCTCATGCACTGTATGATGTAGAACAAATACAAATTAGAAATTAGAAATTCTAATGAGGTTAAACAAGCAGGACAAGAAAGAACCTAGAAGAAAACAAAGCAGAATATAACAAAATAAGAGAACAATCAAGAATATTTCAATTATTATTATACCTTTATAATAATTGAAATATTATAGTTTCACTAGAATTATTGAGGACTAAATAGTGTTTGATTGGTTTCTGTATATGTGGTAAACATGATTTTTAAAAATTTTGAATGAAGAGACTTAAGGAGAGTTGGTGAGAGATTAGAGAATATGGGTTTGGGAAGAGATCTTGTGATGCTTATCTGAGGTAATAGAACTCAGGAATCCTATTGCTTGCAAAATTTAGGAATTCTATACAAAAACTCCAAGCTTTTTATACAGTAACACAGGAGGGCCTAGATAAGCAATTAGTGCTAACCTGCATTACGATGCTTTAATTTGTGGATTCTTAGGTTATAACACAAAAGTATAGGAGAAAAAGGTGTACTAAAGAATTATGCCATTCACAAAGTGTTCAAGGTAAGTAAAGGCAAAGTACCAGCACTTTACTTTAAATCGAAAGAGGGGAAGAAAGACATTAAAATTGACAATGAAATACTGAATAATATCGATTAACTTTCACAATCTAAGGCCTGTTCAGCTCAAGTAACCAATAAGCTTATACCGATCTCAGTGACAAACTTTAGTCTTAAACCTTCTTAACTAGATCTAACAAGAGAACCATAAAAGTTTTCGAAAGGTTTTTAACTAGACTACTTTTTAATCACAAAAAGGATTAAGCAAAACAAATTGAAAAAGGCTTTTTGAACAGTTGACATAGAGTTGCCATGACTAATTATTGTCACAAAATATAAGCATTATCCCATATTCCCAATATTAACATACAAAATTCTAAAATTAGTCATATCATGTTTCAAGACAACCAATAAAACCAAATTGACCAAGAGAGGATGAGAGATTACCTTATCAAGTACGTTGGACCGTTCACCGAATCACCGTTAGTTGTTTCAGTGTTGGTGATTGCGTCGAGTCACGACAGATGATATGCAAAGAAGAAAAATCGAGGATGAACGTGAAACAAAGAAGAAGAACAAATAAGTGAAAGCAACTGGAGGATGAAGGCAGATAGATGGAGGCATGACTGTAGGAGGAGGCTGCTGTGATGAATGACTGAGAGGCAAGCGTGCGAGAGCAAGACTACTAGGGGCTGGGGGCATGCTGTTGGCTCGTTTAATCATAGACAAAAAAAACGACGTCATTTTATCTTATGTTTTATTAATTGTTATAACTTAAACGGCGTCGTTTTACTCTTAAAGCAAAATGACGTCGTTTTGTCGGGAGAAGAAATGTTTTATACACATTTGTTTTGGATCATTGTGCGGGCCACGGGCCATAGCTCGACCCGTCCACCTTGGTTCATGGTCCGTGGGCCATTGCCCGACCCAAATTTTCACAGGCCATTCCCAACCAACTTGTGACCCAACCTGTGAGTCGATTTGATCGGGTCAAACTTGTTGATCCCAAGCTGGGCCAGCCTGATCTTGACATCCTAATTTCAATGAAACAAGATTTTTGTTTTCAATTTTATATTACAAATCTAAACTAACATGTCTGAAGGCAAACTATGAAAGATAAAATAATTCCGTAGTCGATTTAATTATTGATTAAACTTAGATGAAAACCCTTGGCGAAAACTGGAATGAACTGCAAATGAGGCCATAAAAGGAAAGAGCGAGAGCTAAGCTTCAGCAATGGAGGACTCAGAGGGCGTTCTCAGCTTCGATTTCGAGGGCGGCCTCGACGCCGCCCCCACCATACCCACCGCCGCGTCCATGCCATCTATTCCTTCCGATAACCCCTCAGCCGCTGCCCCCGTCAGCTCTTCAGGTCCAGTAACTGGGGCTCCCGACCCTCCCGGTTCTAATCATCCGTCGCGGCGGAGCTTCCGGCAGACGGTGTGTCGACACTGGCTGCGCAGCTTGTGCATGAAGGGAGACGCGTGTGGGTTTCTCCACCAATACGATAAGTCGCGTATGCCGGTTTGCCGCTTTTTTCGTCTCTACGGAGAGTGTCGAGAACAGGACTGTGTGTACAAGCACACTAACGAGGATATCAAAGAGTGTAATATGTATGTCTCTAATTTCATTTCTTTAAAAATCTGTACTTTATTGTTTTTGACTTGATCTTTAGTTATGGCTAATGTGGATATTGCATTCTGATTCGGGAGTGAATGACTTCTAGCATGGCCTATTGAATTATATGTTTATTCTTTGTTTTGGGGTTGGGGAGTCAATTTAGTAGTAGTGATAAAGGTTGGTTGGCAGTTTAGTAGTAGTGGTAAAGGTTGGTTGTTTTGAGTTGTGTGATCTGTTTCTCATGGTGATAGTGTTAAATTTATCAAGAACTAATTTTTGGTGAAATTCTTTGTCGGTGATTTCACTGTTACGTTATTTTTGAACAATTTGTGGATAAGTGCCCCAAATAAGTTGGGGTGCTAAAGATTAACTAAGTTGCTTGCTTAGGTCTTTGATGAAAAATTTCTGATATTTTTCTCATATCTTTTGTCCGAAGAATTGCCGTTGTACAAACACTTAAGTGGTCAATGCAATTGCGAATGTCTCTTACTACTTAGGTTAAAAGCCTAAACTTGAACTCTGTTGGATGTTGGCGTTTTATGTTGAGTATTTCTGCGTAAGCAGCACTAGAACAGAGACAAGAGTGACTGACTCATAGTCAATGTAATATTGCCATTGCAGGTACAAATTGGGGTTTTGTCCAAATGGTCCTGACTGTCGATATAGGCATGTAAAGCTACCTGGTCCTCCACCTCCTGTTGAAGAAGTACTTCAAAAAATTCAGCAATTGAGCTCTTACAACAAATATTTCCAGCAAAAGAATACTGGTTTCACTCAACAAACAGAAAAATCTCAGTTTTCACAAGGTCCCACAGGTGTTGGTCAAGGTGCAGTTGGAAAACCTTCCATCACAGAGTCTGCCAATGTCCTACAACAGCAACAGGCAGTGCCGTTGCAACAACAGCAGCAAGGACAGCAGTCTCAGCAACAGGTTGGTCAGACTCAGATGCAAAATTTTCCAAATGGGCTGCCTAATCAGGCAAACAGAACTGCAACACCTTTGCCCCAAGGAATTTCTAGGTGTGTTCAGAGTCCTAAGGTCTTTAATTGAGTTGTGTAAATCAGTTAATGTATTTTGTTTCAATATTGTTATCAAAAGCTATAGGGATGATACGTAACAGTTCTGGAGAAGACTTTTTGTATTTACATTTTACTACTATTATATAATAAATTGATTAGTTCTTCCATTGTGAGAGGGAAAAGAAGTTTATTCTTTATTCTTTCTTTTTTTTCGTTAGCTTTGAAATGTGTCATGTTTTCTTCAAGAGGGCAGTAGGAATGAAGCAGGCGGGAAGCTACCGCTTCTAGAATAGAGTGCAAGCTTAAATTTGCCCTAATGCTAGCACATTTGAGGTGGTAAATTTCCAAATAAAATGTCTTCAAATCAGCCTCAAAGGTGTCAGTGATCTGTTGTTGGTTTCAAAACAGGGTGGCATGCACAGGGTGGTGGCATTCTTCCTGGTGTTACTTGTTCTCCAGGAGCAATGCATCATCAATCAAGGTTCTTGGTGATCAACTGATACCAGAATTTTTGTCTAGTTTTTTCCTGTTCAATTCTCTTGCTTATACTGCATGTAGTTAAGGTCTTCAAAACTTTTTTAAAAAATCATGTTAACATCAAGATTTTGTCTTTTTTCTTTGTTGTCTAAATAATTTCTTTTAAGCTGATTTGTTGAAAGTGTTGCTCATTATGCATTTGGGTCATTTCCTTATGCTTTCTTCACTTATGGGAAACTTGAGTTGGTTTCAATATGAGTTCAAAAGAGTCATTCTCATTTAATGAAGACAATTTTGTTTTAAAACAGTGAACAATATTTGGTGAATTAACCACATATTAACAAGTCTGTTGACTCAAAAGTTGAGACTGTATTGCAAATATTTGGATGGGCTTAAGCATTTAAGATTAGACTTTATTAATGCCATTATTTTGACTTTATTTCTTTATTGATTGACTCACATATGCAAGTGGAGACGTATGTGTTACGTATAGGTTGATACTAGTCTTTCTTGATGGTTTCCGTGGTATCTGGTTGAATTTTATGTAAATAGTCAACATATTACTTGTCAATTTAAACCCCTTTATTGACTTAAACTTGGAACATGGGAAAAATGCCAAATTTTGTTTTCTACTTTTGCTGCATCAAAGTACAGGTATTTGTAATGCTTCATTTTGCTGCTAACCAAATATTTTTTTTTTTTTGGAATTTCTGCTAACCAAATATTGATTCACCTATTGTTTGTGCAAGTGAATATGTCAATCGAAATTTTGAGATAAGTCTGGACTAATTGTTGTGTGCACATGGTTTAGAAGACGACACTTTGATGATGCCATGATTATAGAGTTTAAATAAGAACAATTTCACAATTTTACCATATTATGTGTACCTCTCTACTCTTCAGAAATGTAAGATTTGTGAAGCTCTATTAATGCAGTTTATTTGACTTCATTGTAAATTGATCTAGGATCATTAGGTCCTGAGGTCATGTAAGCTCAGATCCTTTGGTTGCCATGTGACGCTCCTAAGGATCCTAGCTTCTTTTTCTTTGATGACTATTAATACTGGAATCAGTATATTTTGACTTCTAATTCTACTTTAATGTGCTTAGGATATTCTTGCCTCTGTTAATCCTCTACTCTGCTTTTCTACTTTCACCCCAAATTAAGCATCTTGATTGTTTTTAATTTTTTCTCTCGATGATGATCAGATTCACTAAATTTATCACTCTTGTATATGTTATCATTAGGTACTTTATTGTTAAAAGTTCCAACCGTGAAAATCTGGAATTATCTGTACAACAAGGAGTATGGGCAACCCAGAGAAGTAATGAAGCTAAACTCAATGAAGCCTTTGACTCTGCTGAAAATGTGATCTTAATATTCTCAGTCAACCGAACTCGACATTTCCAGGTTAGTTTGGGATACTACAGCTTTAAGTTGATGAGCAAAATCATTGTCCATCTGTAGTTTTTCACAATGAAAATTAGTTCGGGTGTCTAATGGCTTTCTTGTGCATACTTTTTCTCTAAAGTTAACCTAATTTTCATGTTACATCCATTCTCCTTTTTGAGATGCTAAACTTTAAATCACCAATTCTTGATAGGGATGTGCAAAAATGACATCCAAAATTGGGGCGCCTGTTGGTGGGGGAAACTGGAAATATGCTCATGGAACTGCACACTATGGACGAAATTTCTCAGTCAAATGGTTGAAGGTACATTCGCACATTATTTTGGCAACTTTACTTTTCTTTACTTTTTATGTGCATGTTGGAAGCCAAAGTATGTGGATAAATGATCGATTACCCTCTCTCTCTCTCTCTCTCTCATTTTCTCTTTTCTCTCTCTCTTATGATCGTCTTTTATTTTGAAGTTTCCAACTTTTACTTAGAAACCTTAATATGTTTCTGCCTGATCTATGGTTTTCTTTTGAAGGACTCAAATGTTTATTATTAGAATGATGTCCTTAGATCCACACGCTAGAGGACAACCTTGACTTTAACAATGTATATGAGTTGAAAGATGAGTGTTGTTTTGGAAAGAAAAGTGATTGAATAGTTTCCTTTATTTGTGTTGTAAAAACAATGTATCTGGAAGTTTAGGTACATCTATTATGTCTGATCTCATTGTACATCTGTTATAGCTTGATTTGGTAATGTTGATGTATACCGTGTGATATCACATTTTCAACTTTATCTTGTAATGTCTGCCGAGTTTTCATTGCATGTCCAAAGTGATGGATTTGCACTTGATGCTACTTGTATGCCAGTGGGGGCATTTTAGTTCTTGTGAAATAAAAAGCTGATAGTTCTAAGCTTGATTTACAATTGTCTCAGGGTTTGTACACATGCTAGGGGTAGCTAATTGCAGTTTTTTTATGACAGTTATGTGAACTATCCTTTCACAAAACGCGCCACTTGAGGAACCCATATAATGAGAACTTACCAGTGAAGGTACATTCCCCCGCCGCGCTCCTTCCCCTTCTTTTTTGTTTCTCTTTGCACTTTTCTTCATGTTGCGTCATACGTTTGTCACCTTCATGCCAAAGGATATGGAAGTTTCTGCACATTATTAGTATTACGAGGCATCAGGTAGAGCAAATACCATACTTTATATTTTCCAAGTATGCATTACACTAGTAGGCATCTGCCTTTCTGACATTTTATTATATAGGATTCGTTAAAAATTCACCATTTATGTTTTGAAGAATCATCCAACTTTTGATTTTTCGTACTCCTTTTTCATGATTAGTTCAAAAAAGAACTAGAAGAGGTGGTATGAATGAGAGATTTCTCTTGTCAAACTCCTAAATTTGCTTCTTTGAGGTGACATAAATATGAAATGATAACTATTTGATTTACATAATTTACGGCTGCTTTTGCCAGTTTGCTAGATTATTAGTTTAGAAAAAGAAAACAATATCATATTTTCTTTTACAATGAAATTGATTTTTCTAACCCTGTTTCTTTTGTATGTGTCTGTGAGGTAGTGCCTGTTTTTATATGCAAGAATTGTTTTCCTAGTTGCTGTATTCACTTATATGATTCTATGCGTGGCTACAAGCTTTAGTCAGTTGCACTTAATTATTGATGCTTTGTATAATTGCAGATCAGTAGAGATTGTCAAGAGCTGGAGCCTTCTATTGGGGAACAGTTGGCTTCCTTACTTTATCTCGAGCCAGATAGTGAGCTCATGGTACATGCATTATTTTGGTGGTTTTATGGCCATTTTTTGGGTAGCAGAAAATGAATTTGTGGCCAAGTAGAATAGACTTATGAGTGAAATTTTGCTTTGAGAATGGCAAGTATAGAATGCAGATGAAAAAAGGGTCAACTTCAGTTGCTTTAGTAATAAGTTATCATGATACTGGCTCTGTCTCAAGTATTCAATAAATTCATTTGACTTGGCTCTATATCTAGATATAAGTTAAACAATTGTTACATGTGTCAATTGGAATTAGAGTAGGATGCTCGAGTATGATTGCGTTGGGCATTTGTTGGATGAATTTAACGTGTTAAATATTCTTTTGGGGGGGATTTACTGGACTAGTTCCCCGAATATCTTTTTATCTCTTGTTGAGATCTAGTGAAAAAGTGTTAAGCTTACATCATGCTCTGCATACTTTTGGTTCCCATTTTCCTCTTTCACTTCCTATGTTAGGCAGTGGAGTGTCATAAAACACCTCTTTTTGTTCCAATGATTGCCAGAACCAAAGCATTGTAACTGTTCTTTTTCTTACTGGATAGGCGATAGCAGTAGCAGCAGAGGCAAAACGAGAGGAAGAAAAGGCAAAGGGGCTCAATCCTGACAATACTGGCGAGAACCCAGATATTGTCCTGTTTGAAGACAATGAAGAAGAGGAGGAGGAGGAAAGTGAAGACGAGGAAGAAAGCTTTGGTCAGGCTAGTGCGCCAACACAAGGGAGGGGAAGAGGAAGAGGAATTATGTGGCCCCCTCACATGCCTTTGGCCCGTGGAGCTAGACCTATTCCTGGAATGCGAGGTTTTCCTCCAATGATGATGGGTGCTGATGGATTTTCATATGGACCTGTAGGCCCCGATGGTTTTGGAATGCCAGATCTTTTCGGTGTGGGACCCCGAGGATTTGGCCCATATGGTCCAAGATTTTCAGGTGATTTTGCAGGTCCTATGTCTGGCATGATGTTTCCCGGGCGACCTGCACAACCTGGGCCTCAGTTCCCAGCTGGTGGGTTTGGGATGATGATGGGTCCTGGTCGTGGTCCATTTATGGGGGGGATGGGCCCAACGGGAAACCCACTTCGTGGAACTCGGCCTGGTGGTATGCCATTACCACCGCCTCCTGCATTATCTTCTCAAAATAGCAGCAGGACTGTTAAGAGAGATTCAAGACCAACAGCAAATGACCAGAATGATGGATATGGTGCTGGGTTAGGCCAGGGCAGGGGTCAAGTTGGGGCCGTGGATGATGATGCACATTATCAGCAAGGAGTGAAAGCATCTAATGAGGATCAATTTGGCTCAGGAAGCAGCTTCAGGAATGATGAGAGTGAGAGCGAGGATGAGGCGCCAAGGCGTTCAAGGCATGGGGAGGGTAAGAAGAAATGATGAGATGCAGAAGGAGATGCTGCTTTAGACTCTGATCAGTAGTCAATGTCTGTGTCTGAGCTTAGAGTGAAGAGAAACTACTAATCAGCCAAGACAAGTTATTGATGCAGTATTCCTCGAGTTTTTCTTGTCAGCTTCTTTCTTGACGAAAGTAAACCATTGATATGCCACACGGGAATTCTATGTCCAGAATTGACAATTCCTTTCTGCTTTAGGGAGAAGAAAGCTAGTTGCTAAGGAAACACAGGATGTGTATCTTCTCAGCAAATGTGTCAAAAAATGCATGAAAAGTTGATCATACAACTCTAAATGGTGTTATAAACTAACTTTTGCTCATCATTTCAGGGCGTCTATTTTGATGCTCCTGCTGATCTAAACTCATGGATGAATCTTTAGTTTCCATTAATTTCATCAATTATGAAGATTAAAGTTTTCAGGTTAATTTAAACCTTTCTCTTCACCCTCTACTTTCACTAGGGTGTTGCTACTGCTATTCAGATCGGAGTCTTTGAGCAAGTCACACTCATACCATCTCTTCACTTCTGTTATGGTTTATTAAAATAATCATTTGAGATCATTTAACCATATACACAATGAAATATGAAGCAGTCATTTTTTTTATTTTTATTTCAATTAAGTTGCTCATATATTTATATTCCACCCTAATAGAAGCAGTATTCTCCAAGTAGTTTACAAAGCGACGGCGTGTAGTTAGTATACCCGCAACAACTGGGTCGGTTAAAAGGTCCAATCCCATAGCCCGTTTACCACCCATTGCTTCTTCTTTAACCGAAAAACCTCAACCCTTAAACCCTAGCAAGTAAGAGCCTCTATCAGACTTAGTTTCCTCTTTCTCGTCATCGTCTCTCTCAATTAAAGCTTGTGACCTTTGCTATTGCTGACGTTGTACAATTTTTATCAGAGAATTCAGTTTCTCCACCTGGAAAAGCCCATTACGTTTATATATAAGAACCGACATACGTTTCTTCTCTTCTTAGCTCGACTTTCTTCCAAAAAATTGAATCTTTGAACCAATGAAGGGTAGACTTCCAAAGAAAAATGGAGGGTCAGTTGTCAAAGGGAATAAGAAAAGGGGGACCAACAAATCCTCTATTGAGCATGACCCATTTTTCGGGTCTGATTCCAAGAAACGCAGAAAGTTGGGTTACAAAGACGAAGATATAGATTCTGGGGAATCGGAGGAAGAGAATGGGTTGGACTCGAGTGCGATAGAGAACGGTGATGAGGAGGAAGACAAGGAAGAGTTATTGGATGAGACAGCCGACGAGAAGAGGCAAAGAGTTGCCAAAACTTACTTAGAGAAGCTTCGAGCTATTGCGAGGAAGCAGGAGGAGGAAGAAGATGAAGAGGGTGATGATAGAGGGTACGAGAGGGAAGGAGAGAGGGATTCACTTGTTGCCCAGAAGTTGTTGAAGCAACAGCTTGAGGAGAGTGGCAGATTGAGGAGAGCCATTGCTTCCAGGTGATTCGAAAACCCGTGAGCTGCATTTTGGTAATGGGTTGAATTTTGTGGGTACACTCAATTTGGATCTGCTTTTGAATAACCTTACCTCAGCTCCTAACTTGTGCAATTTATTTTGGCTAGAGTGTTCATGTCACTGAAAAGTCATTATTTTTGGGGCTTTAGGTATACTGGATTCTATGCTAGTTTATTTCACATATGAAAATCCTGCACGGTATTTGTTGGCTTTGCTATACAAATTGATGAGTTTTATACATTTTTTTTTCTTTCAACGTTGTGACTTTTAATAGTGCTAATTGATGGTCGAGATTTTCCAAAGAAAACTTGCTAGGTGTTATTAGGATATATCTAAAGGTCTGACCAAATTCCTGGTATTAGTGTCCGAGATTCTTGCATAGTTGATTTTATCTCATATGAAATGGAGCTACTCTAAGGCAAGCCTGATTATATATGTTTAACTGATTACAATTACATTTATGCACTATTCAGCGCCATAGAATGTCTATATTTTGGTTTAGAGTACTTATTTTCACTTTTTGTGATAGGATTCAGAAGCCTGAAGATGTTGATAGATTTGAGATCCTAGTCAAGCACCGGCAGTCTGTCACTGCCATTTGTCTGTCTGATGATGACTCAAGGGGTTTTTCTGCTTCAAAGGATGGAACCATTCTACACTGGGATGTCGAGAGTGGGAAACGTGAGAAATACCAATGGCCTACTGATGAATTGCTTAAAACCCATGGAGCTAAAAATCCAGAAGGCCGAGCTACAAAGCATAGCAGAAACGTTTTGACATTGGCTGTTAGTACTGATGGTCGATATTTGGCTAGTGGAGGATTGGATAGGCATGTTCATTTGTGGGACACTCGTACACGAGAACATATTCAGGTAGAATTGACTGGTTCCCTTTTATTCACAAAGTCGTTTAACAATGAGTGGAAACTATTTTGGTTCTTCTTATATATTAAATTTTTGCAATATAAGCTGCCAGAGAAACTCTGTTTTATAATTTAGAGTAGTAGACATGAACTGGAACCAAATCTACTTGCTGCATGCTGCATGTGGGTTGTCATTTACATTCGCTTTTAGCTCATAAAGGACGTATTTTGATGAAATATTGAAGAATTTTTAGTTCTTATATGATGTTCTTCCTACAGGCTTTTCCAGGTCATAGAGGACCTGTTTCATGTTTAAGCTTTAGGCAAGGGACTTCAGAACTTTTTTCTGGTTCATTTGACCGATCCATCAAGATATGGAATGTGGAAGATAGAGCTTACATAAACACATTGTTTGGTCACCAAAGTGAAGTATTAATGATTGATTGCTTACGGAAAGAACGGGTGTTGGCTGTTGGACGTGATCGGACTATGCAGTTATTTAAGGTGGGTACACCCTTTTATCTTGGGATCTACGCATGTTCCTAAGTGTGAAATGCAATGCCTCTTATAACCACAGCCTTTGATTATCAGTTATTCTAAAGCACTTGGAACCTGTTTCATTTGCATCTAGTTTATATATAGCTGTGTATCTCTCTTAGCATCCCATTTTACGTTCTTTTGGTAGGTCCCTGAGGAGTCCAGGCTGATATTCCGTTCTTCTACTTCGTCTTTGGAGTGTTGCCGCTTTATTGATAATGATGAATTCTTATCTGGTTCCGATGATGGAAATATTGAGCTGTGGGGCATGCAAAAGAAGAAGCCTGTGTACATTGTTAAGAATGCTCATGCCTTATTGGCTGACCTGAAGAATCCTGACCAAGAAGATAATGGAAGGATCTTGAATGGTCATTTAGGTAATTGAGCTTGGTGCCCTTTTTATATTTTTTTTATGGAGCAAGATGGTCATTCATAGGGGCAGGTGCTATTAATATATCATATTGACTTTGCTTATGCTGGTTATAGTTCATAATTAAATTCCCTTTTTTTACCTTAAGGTGGTAACTATCTTTTTTTACCTTAAGGTTGTAACTATTCATCAGTGTACTCCTGGGTGAGTTCAGTCACTGTATGCAGAGGCAGTGATCTTGCCGCATCTGGAGCTGGTAATGGCTTTGTGCGATTATGGACTGTTGAAAGTGTGAAAGGCATTCAACCATTATATGATCTTCCATTGGTGAGTATAAGGCATGATAACATTTTTCTGTTAAGTTGTGATGATGTGCAGATGCTGTCTCCTAGCTGTGTGTAGCCACATGCTTGACTGCTAATATTCTTAGTCTTCATTCTATGGCTTTTAGTCTTCTGGGAAAACTTGGATGAGTTTGCAACAAAAAATGCTTATTTAACCTGTAGAGTAACTACAATCAGAGATATATATTATTGTGGTGGGAGGAACTTTATCATTGCTTTGAAGATTAAAGCAATTAACAGTTGGAAGTTTTGGATTATCAGTCATTTGCCAATACAGTGTCCAAGTTTCAAACTTAACTTTTCTCTCTTGTTATCCAAGGTCCACACTAACTTTTCTCTCTTGTAACTTAATTGATTCATTTACCAAGTGCTTCTGTACAATGCAGGTGGGGTTTGTAAATTCCTTGGAGTTCTCAAAATCTGGAAATTTTCTTGTTGCTGGAGTTGGACAGGTTAAAATTGTTTTCCCTTTTTGTTGTTTGGCTATCTCACTTCCGCAATATTTTCTTTTTCCATATTTCTCCATCCCTCTCCTCCCCTACTGTGGAAGGACCCATAGGATTTTGCTTTAAAGTTTATCAAACACTTAGTAGTTCTTTTATGTTTTTGCTTTATCTCAGTCTCAGCATAACTTTTTCTTGAAAATCTGAAGTTAATCTTCTAATTCCATGCAACAGGAACCTCGTCTTGGAAGATGGGGGCGGATTTCGTCTGCTCAAAATGGAGTTGCCCTTCAACGTTTGAAACACCAATAGGATGGAGAAAAGTTTTTGACCCTCTTCAATTTTGACTGTTTCGAGAGAATTAAGTGGGAAGGATGTAATGTAATTTGTTTAAGAAAACTATAATTTTTTCCATAGTGAAAGATGAATTCTCCTGGTACCTACATATTCTTTTTCCCATAGCCAGAGGAGCCGGTGCTTGCTCATTCACGCTACTATGTCTAGCATTCAGTCTTCGTAGAGGCATCCTCAGAGTGGGGGGTTTTTGCGAATGCTTTTGATTCTGACGCTCCAGTAAACGCTTGTTTTCGAGTAACTTCACAACTTCAATACTAACCTCTCGTAGTTGACCATCTTTTCATGCCAAGATGGAAATATTTTCTGCCCGGAAATATCGTTTGAAGCTGTTACTTACGTTGCAATTAACTTAAAGAGGTGTGCTAGTTTTAAGAATGTTCTTTCATCACCAACCAGATTAGCGATCGTTCACGTCTCGACTTTCCTTTCTTCTTCCAAAATGAATGGCTGGTGAACTATATAGAAGTCAGAAATCAACAATTTATGAGAAACATAATTGAGTCGGGCACTGATGAAAGGTTTTGAGCTGTTCCGAGAGGTTATATCTTCAAATGGGATCATTGGCAAGCTCAATATTCTCATGACGATCAAGCTGAGAACTCAAATAGTTATTTTGTATCCAAGTCGCGAGAAAACATTGATTGTATTTTAAAAGTTAAGGAAGTGATGAAAGGTTCCAGACAGAGACATAATTTGTAGTAACTCAAAAGGTTAAAGCGAAAGGGTTAAACACTTCTTTATACCATCCTCGTAAGTACTATGCAAACAGTACAGAATAAATTGGAAGTACGCTGATAACCCTTTGCCAATTTCTTCTCCAAGTTTCTTCCAAGGCAACTCTGGAAACACAAGAGCGAACAAAGAACCTAAATGCACCACTTGATTGGTTCCATTGCATTCTTCAACGTGAGCCATTTCTCTACCACTTAATATTGCTGCGACTCATTTGTACGGACATACAACTTTGGAGTTTCCACAAAGAATATGCAATTTTTGGATGCTTTTTGAGTGAACATGAGCTGCGATACTACTGTACGTTTAGAGAGCATTCTATTCTAAAAATTAGAGGTGAAGGCAAGAATTGAAGACACAAACGTGATGGTGTGGCAAAGGCGTTTTCAAAGAATACACAATCCGGGACACGAGCGTGTATTAGGCTGATGTCCAAGTATGCAAAGAAGTAGAAGGATTTATATTTTGGTACACTTGTTATGTTCTGGAATGAGACAGTTAGATCTACATTACATGAATGTGACCCAAGTTGTGTCCACGAAAGACAACCTTATCGAGATTCTCACATTTTTTTGTAGATTACATTCTCAGGAGGATTTTAAGATTTGTTAAAATTTATGGTTAAGTTAGATTGAGTTTGGTAAAGGGGCAAGTTATGCTGAATGGTATCAATTATAATTTACAATTAACGATACTTACTTAAACCTAGTCTATATATAAAGTTTGAGTTCTTTATGAACTAAATTATTGATTAAGTCACTCTTGGTTCCTGAGGATGTAGACATAACTAATTGATCAGACCGTTATAAATATTCTTATTTGTTCTTGTTTGTTTCTTTCTTTTAGGTAATTCTCTCTTTAATAGGTACACTTTTATCCTCAAAAAATGGTATTAGAACATTATTGAGGCAACAATGATTTCAATTCAAGGTTTCAAGTAGAGAAGTTCAATAGAACTGAAAATTTCAAATTGTAACAAAAAATGAAGGATTAGTTGGTGCAAACTAGGGACAAATTGCCCTACCTCGACACTCCTAATCACTGTTCTATATGCCTCACAGCTAATGAATCCATCAATCATTTATTCTTTGAATGCTCCTTTTCTAAACAAATTTGGGATCAATGCCTCACCTTCTTCCACTTGTCTATTTTTAATCCTTCTAACCTTTCCACCATTCCCTCCTGGTATAGTACTTTGAGTACCAGGTTTCCGGCCTTATCTTATCTGCCCCTCATCCTATCTACTACTGTTTAACTCATCTGGCAGGAACGTAATGCAAGATCCTTCAAGAATGAAGCCAAGGAGGCAGAGTGAGTGTATCTCGGGGTAATCTCCTACATTAGGGAGTCTCTCAGTCTTTTCAGTGAGGGGAGGTAATTTTATTTAGTTGGCTTTTGTTGTTTTCATCTTCTTTGCAGGTTGGGTTCCTAGCTTGTCCACGCACTTTTTGACGGTTCACTTCTGTCTACACACGTACTATTGAAGGCAAGTGGGATTTGGACTCTTTCAATCCCTACGCTCCTTGGAAGCATTTATGGTCTATTTGTCGCTGGCCTCGGACTCCCTATTACTTCTTAATTAGTAAAGTTTTGCTTGAGTCTGTGTCTTATGCTGTTGAGTAGTGTGGTTAATTTCTCATTTCATGCAGGGTGGCTCTTGTATTCTACTAGGCTGTAGGTCGATTTGCTGCTTAGAGCTAGCTTTTGTGTCCTCCGAGATACTTGTTAAGAACTTTATGTACATATTTTGGTTCATTTATTAATTTTTTCTGATTTACCAAAAAAAAAAAAAGGCTTGTTGAAGGGATTGCATGAGAATAAGCTGGAAGATATGGATGACCTTGATAGGAAAGAGTTACAGATGCGAGTGGTTAGAACCAGGGCTGTCCTAATATTTTATAGGTCCTGGGCAAAGTAAAAAAAAAACTTATTTTTGCCTATTTTTGGGCGCTCATATAGAATAAAAATAAACAAAATATGGACCCTTTTTGTTGTTCTTTATGAGGTCAAAAATAAGCCCTATTTTATTTTATTTTATTTTTATAAGAATAAAAATAATCCCTATTTTATCATTTATAAGGATGGGCCTTGGGCAGGTGCCCACCTTGCCTTTGCCCAGGGCCGGCCCTGGTTAGAACCAATTATTTATTTTTGATATATAAGGTCATGCAGTATGTTATAGATATTGTATTCGTTGTTGATATATAGAAGAAACTAGAGACTCAATACTTGTCGAAGTATCTCACATACAAGTTGATTCTAAAGTATAATATACAAGCTAAAGATATATGAGAGAACATATATAAATAAAGATATCAATGTGTTCAACCAAACAGTTAGTAACATGATCAAAGCTTGATTATTTTAGTTGATGATAAAACATGATTCTAGTTTATTCTTTACCTCCTTTTGAACATGTAGTGATCATGCTCATATTAGGTAAGGAGACAATTGGTGGAGGATATCACTACCTTCTTATTGGCTCACTACCAATATTGACTCAATATTAATGAAAACTCTCAAGTTGTATGCAAGGGAAAACTATGATCATGGGAGAAAGTAAGGGAAAGATGGCTTATCTAAGTGGAGTTCTAGGTCAAAATCTAAAGGTAAAAATATAAAATGCTACAAGAGTAAGCAAATTGAGCATATTAAGAGGGACTATTTAAATAAGAAGGAGCATGATAATAAAATAAAAATTCATGATTCTTCAAAGTCTACTAACGTAGTACAGAACATAGACTCAGATTGTAGTGATGGAGACATGTTATATGTCTCAGCTATTAACTTTAGGACTCATAGATTTTGGATATATGATGCTCACATCAAATGAAACCAAATAAAGATTGGTCTATATCATGCACATTAATCAACATCAATACTATCTAGTTGGAGATGATAAAGATTATAAAATCTTTAGAACATGATAAGTAATGATCATTGTGTTTGATTATACTATTAGGACTTGAGTGGTGTCTAATATGTACCATTTTTTAAGAACCTAATCTCTTTAGGTAAATTATATTCAAATGGTTTTACATGCAAAACTACTAGAGACAATATTAGGTAGTAAAATGTATGATGACACTAATAAAAGGGCCAAAATTGAAGAAAAATATCTATAGGTTGATAAAGGGTACATTTGTAATTAGAGACGTAGAAGTAGAGTTAAAGGAAGATAGTTTGTATTGTGACACATCTATTGGATTATCTATATGAGTGAGAGATAAAGAAACTTAATAAGGAAACTTATTTAAGGTGTAAAACATTGGAAAGTAGACCTCTATAATTTTTGTGCGCTTGGTAAAAAGTCTAGAATAGCCTTTAAGGATTCAATGATCAAAAAGTGATGTATTGAGACAAATATATCATAAGAGCATGAAGAACTTGTCAAGAGCAATACTAATGTGGCATAAGTGGAACTAGCACAATCTAGAATATATGCTAAAGGGGCTTAATGTTCTAGTTTAGGAGATAAAATAATGTCAAGAATAGAGCATCAACATGGTATAACTGTGTATTGAGCGAGATAAACCAATAATCTACCAAGTAGATATGGTTGAGAAGACTTGGTCGCATATGCTCTTACTATCAGTGATGAGATTTGTCTATCTTTTAAAAGACTACGATCGGTGAAAAGAAAGATAAATAGATGGGTGTTATGGTGAAGGATGTGAGATTTCATTAGGTCAAGGAACTAAATGCATCTAGAAAGATCTTGTTAGAAAAAGTTTATACTTTGGGGGATACAACTAACATATTGATAAAGCGAGTTAAGGAGAAGTTAATCCATCACTTGAACTTGGTTAATGCATCAGGCTGTTAGACATAGTTACAACCTAACTTATATAGAATATATTCATGAAGGTGCAGATTAATGTGTATGGCTCATATGTAAGGGTGTTCATGGTAGGGTAATCTGACCCGTTCATAAATAACCTGAACCTGAATGTCAGGTTCGGCAATTTCACAAACCTAAACCTGAACCTGAACCTAAAGAATCTATAGGATCAGTTAACTTATTTTCAGGTTCGGATCTCAGGGTAACCAGAACCTATTCATATCAATATATATGACAAAAAATTATAAAAATAATTGGTGAAAACAAATACAAATTATTCATAAAAGTATGCATATAATATCAATCAAAGATTAATCCAATATATTAAACCCAAGCAAAGTAAAAATAAACCAAACAATGTCTTATAAAAGATCCATACTAGAAAAAAAAATGAGATAAATTATTAAACAATTATTCTTAGAATAGGATGGTAGGATGATCCATTGTTATACATGAAGCCACATCTGTAGAAAATAAAGAATAAAAAGAGTTAGACTCGTGATTTCGTTTTTATTTGAAAACTAATTTTTTATTTATTTTTATATTAAAACAAAGTAAAGTAAATCAGATTACCTGATTCAATTTGCTCAAGTTCTTCAAGTCTCTCTTCCATGTAAAAAGGAGCTTGTGATTTTCTCAACTAATCTTGTCCACAAACAAGAGCCTCCACCATCTTTGAAGTAAGAGAGCTACGAAATGAATCAAGCACTCGACCTCTTGTACTAAAAGCCGACTCATATGCAACAGTAGATACAGACATAGCTAAAACATCTCGAGCCATTGAAGCAAGCACTGGATACTTAGCAGAATTTAGTTTCCACCAACTCAAGACATTGAAAGTCTTGTCTTTAGGTTCACAATCTTCAGCTAAATATTTATCTAGCTCATTTTTTGTTTTCCCACTTTCTTGACTAGCCTCCTGCTCATCAAAAATATTATCCAAAAATGTTGCAACATCCTTGACATTATCAATTTCCATATCACTTAAAGCTTGAGATTGGACACTTGATTGTGCAACAGGAAAAGATATAGAGGATCGGTAGAAATCAAACATCAAATCAAAAGTGATTTTTACTTTCTCACACAGCTGGTCAGATTTGACATCATCATATGCTTTGCCAATCACAAAGTTCACATACTTCAATTTGCAGTGTGGATCGAGAACGGCAGCAATAAACAACATGCAGTTGATATTAACATTTCCCTAATACTTATCATGATTCTTCTTCATCCTCATAGCCATGTTTCTTGCACTAAAATCACCAAGTCCACATCTCTTTGAAATAACCATCCCATTGCCAAAAATTTCTTTCATGTACTCATTAGTAGTTACATAATGAGAGCCAGACAATTTTAAAGTAGCATCATAAAAGATAGAAAGAAAAGGCAGCACATTCAATAGAGCTCTCTATTACTTTCCAATAAGAAGTGCTTAGAATAGGACATTGAAGATGAATTATACACGCAATATGGCTTCTTATTACTATAAATCAATGAGGGAATGAACCGCTCTAGTAGACCTCATTGATTAAAAAAATAAGATTATTCTTCTAAATGTTAAAATAAAAAATAATAATAAACTAATAAACACAAAAAGTACCCTTTTTCTTATTGCAACTTAGTGTAGAAAATGCAATTAATATCATAGTTAAAACTTCAAATATTATAGTATAAAAAGCGCAGCCGTATAAAAAAAATACAATCCTATAGTCTATTACTAAATCAACTCATTTTTCATTCCTTTCTAATAAATAAAACTATGTTTGT
>JAOQMQ010000003.1:23870179-23880253 GCA_027563845.1 Erythroxylum subrotundum
TTGAGAACGAAGTATTTATGAATTTATCATGATTTTTATATAACAAATGAGCTTTTCAACAGTTTGGATTATTGAATATGGAAATATGTGGCATAGATTTGAAATTTGAACTTTACAAAGGTTTTTGCTTATTTTCGTCTATAAACTTGTTACCTACAGAGCGTAAGCTCACCCCCCCTTCATTCCCATCCACAGGTGATGAGAAGAAGCTCGGGTGAACGAAAGTGAAGCATTTTTGTATCTTTGTATTTGAATTCAGATTTAGATATTGATATTGTAATATGGCTTGGAGTGCCATTTAAGTTTATAAATAATTATTGCATAATGGTGATGAATTATGTATATGTGTATGACGTGTATGGATAGAGTATATGTGAAATGGTATATGGATGAAGCGAGATGATTATGATGATTGATATGAAATATTGGAGTGCTTATGGTGTGTGAAATTTGTGTATGAATAGGATTAGTAAATATGGAAATTGTGTATGAATAGGAAAATAGAAATTGTGTATGGGTTTGTGTAGAATTATGAAATATGAAATGGTGTATGGATTTGTGTATAGATATCAACGATCAATTGATGAAATTCGAATATAGGTTGTTGCAATTTATTAATAAGCGAATTTTGGATAAAAAGAGATATGATATGTAGTGATTGATAAAATGTTTTCGAATTTGAAGGGTCATATCGATTGAGGTTTAAGTAAGGGATAAATTTCAAATTGGAAATTGAACTTCTTTGAATGACGTGTAAAAAGAAAATGATGGGGAAAATTTTTTTTTGCAGCGATATTAGTTAAGTCGTGATTCGTTTTGTTAAGAGTTGGGTTCCGGGAACGGGATCCAACACTTGTGCTTGAATCGAAGGTTTCCATTGGTATGTCACCATGACTCTATCTTCTCTAAGAGAATGCTCATTTGCCAACCTTAAAATGGGAATGCAATCCTTCATTTCTTTGGAAATATCCATGCTCATACATAATCTTGCAATCCTTACCCTTTTCCTCAAAGTTGTGTTTTCATCCATGCATATAGGTTTCCCCAAATAACTAGATAGCATACTCAATCCTTTGGTAGTCCAATATTCTAGAGGAATATTGTGAATGTTTACCCATAAGGGAATGTTTTTCATTTTGATTTTTTCTAGCTCGAATCCTGGCTGTCAACTTTGAAGAAATAGTGGAAGTTGTGAAATGTGCCATGGACCTTCTTCTATTATTTTTTACGCTTCTGATTTTGAGGAGAAAGTGAAGATAATGTTATCTTCCTCCGTGAGCATTGCCTCCATTAAGCCTCTTCCTTTCCAATTCCTCTGAGTCCAAGCTTGAATCACTAGAAATGTGAGTCTTTTTTCCATAAAAAAACCAACTAGAGTAGACTCCCATGTTCTAGCTCCTTCCTGTAGAGTTTCTAAGGTAGGAGCTACCATTAGTTTCCCTTCAACCTCCATTGGGGGACTGAAAACCAAAGTAGAGTCAGCCTTATCTCCCACAACTTGTTTCCATGTCTTCCTAGCTCTTATAGAAGAGACTCCTTTTACTGGGTCTGTTTTCAGTGGGGAAAGCATTGAAGTTATGGGTGGGGTGTTTTTTGTGAGGGGTGGGGAGGATGACTGAGCTGAAGAGGATTTTGGAGGGGAGTAGGGATTTGCATTCGGTAGTGCAAGGGAGGGAGTAGAAGAGGATGATGGAAAAATGCTCGAGGGTAGAGGGGGGAAATCAGGAAGCTTGGGGAGGGAGGTGTCTGTCATCGAGAAAGAAGGTTCTTGTTTTGATAAGAAATCAGCTTTCCAGTGATCTGTGCAGGATGTGAAGGGTGTTTTTTCGGTTATGAATAAAGAGCGGGAGAGTTTTGTGGTAAGAAAAGACTGTAATGCCCTGTTCGAGGACCAGTGTAGATGGAGGAGGAGAGAGGATGGCGAGTGGGAACTTGCAGGGGACACGAGAAAGGTGGATAGAATCAGTCAGCCGAAGAAGATTGAAGAAGGAGGTGGTGGAAGAAGAGAATAGCTAGACTGGTCTGAAAGATAGGAAGAATTTGTTAGTGAGAAGTAAGAGTCTCTCTTTCTAACCCATTTCTTTTCGATTCAAAACTTTCATCATGGTTAAATGCAAGGTTGTTTTAAAAGGTTTTGGGTAAAAGCCTTGACAGATGTTGTGTTGTTTATGAAAAACCATTGAAGACAAATTCAAGACAGATGTTGTGTTGTTTATGAAAAACTATTAAAGACAAATTCAAGATGTTGTACGCATAAAAGCTTTTGAATGTGCACGGTAAACTTATTAAAAAGCTTTTGGTGAAAAGCTTTTGACAGACTTTTAATTTTTTGCTAACTGTTATCATAAATTTAAAAACACAAAAATGAAAAAGGAATACGTCGGATGGTGAAAGGTCACCTTGCTTTGGTTTTGTTTTTTTATTATACGTTTAAAACCAAAATGAAGAGATGAGTACAATAACACTTTTTCATTTTTCCGTACGTATAGGAAATAAATACAAGTTTCTTATACGAATGTTGTCTGAACATGTGATATAATCACTAATGTTATTAAAAATTGGTTTAATAACATGAAATCTTGACCCTTTAAAATTATTGAGTTTATTTTGATATAATATATGATATTTTATCAAAAAGGATTTTCCACCTAAGTAGATAATAATATTTATTTTTGTTTACAAGGAATGACTTGATAACCAGGTGACTTGTAGTTCAAGGATAAATAATATTTTCTATTGCATATGATGCATGTATGAGAAAAAATTACTTAATTTTATACTTTTGGCCTAGACTACCTAGGGAGTATAATATTAATTAATTCTCCGTCACTTGGATGGATAAATTAAACTATACTAATAGGAACGACCTGAAAACCAGTAGACTATATAATATTGAGCTTACTATAAATTTTATATGATAAATAGGAAATTTATCACTCTTTAATTATGCATGAGTAACGACTTGACAACTAAGGGGCTCATTCATGTTTTAAAGATTTTATATCATTTAGATAAAAGTCCATGTCTTAATGATATATGATTGTGTTCTTATTTTGGTGTTTTCTTTTTATTAGATTTCTCAAAATATCTATTATATCACTGCGAAGCATTCTTGATGCTAACAAGCTAGCAGGTAACAATTTTGATAATTAGTACCGCAATATGAGAATTGTTCTCATACAAGAAAAACTTATCGAAGTGATCGATAAACCCATATTTCAAACTCTTCATATATTGTCGAGGAAGTCACTCATATCTACTTGACACTTTTCTATGACGTTGTACCATCTGCAAACTTAAAGCTTTATCCTGATATGGACTTCCTATCTTATTGACACATAGCTAAAATCTGAATATAGATTCCCTATGAGGTTTAGACTATTGAATTTTCTATATGTCAACATTTCATCCTTAATTTCCTTTAAGTCTACATTCTAGTGGTCTATCCCTGCATTAGCCAAATATCGACCAAGTAGTTCAACAACAAATGCAATATCTGATCTAGCGCACACCTGAACATACATCAGGCTACCAACCGCACTAGAATACGGAACATTCCTCATAACCTCTCTCTTTACTTTATTCTTTGGACACTGTACCAAAGATAATCTCTCATCATGAGAGATAGGTGCTACAACAGGTTTATAGTTAGCCATATTAAACCTTGTGTAGCACACCCTCAATGTATGCACCCTGCGAGAGGCCTAATGAGTGTTGAGATCTGTCCCGGTGAATCTGAATACCTAGGATAAAAGATGTTTCACCAAGATCCTTTATATCGAAATGCTTGGTCATAAGTTGCTTAATCTCATGCAATATGGTCAAGTCATTTGATGTGAGTAATATATCCTCCATATACAATAATAAGAAGATAACTTTGCTCCCTCTAACTTTGTAGCACAAGTACCTTTTAACTTTGTTTTCCACGAAGCCGAAAGAGGTCACAACCTCTTCAATTATAAGGTACTACTTTTGAGAGGTTTGATGTAAACCAAATATTGATTTGCTTAACGTAAAAATCATGTCAGTTCTATCCGGATCCTGAAATCCATCAGGTTGTACCATACAGGAGGTGTTTGACAAACAACTTATCAACTATTTTTTAGCTTATTGACCAAAAGTTAGCTTTTTGACCATCTTAAAAAGCTATTAATGTATTTGGTGAATGACTTATTGGTTAGCTTATTTAACCCCAATAAGCTGATTTCTAAAAGCTCCTTTTAGAGTTAGCTATTTGCCTAATGACAGTATTGCCCTCCACTTTACTCTCTACTTTTGCTTTGTGTGTTTTCAAAGTTGACTTTTTTTGATCGTACAGTTATCTCGTGAATTTTGGAAGAATATAATAAAGGAGTTAATTAAACTTTTTAATCCTTATTTAATTTTATAATATTAGTTTACATTTACAAAAACCACAATATTAAGTTTTTGAATATAAAGAGTCACATCAAATTAATATTTTTAGTATATAATTACTATATATTGTATTTGTGTCATATTATAATTATAGATATTTTTAATTTATTAACTAATAAAATTCATACATATTATATGAAAAATACTAATATAATGTAGCTTGCTGCATCATTCATATTAATAGAGAATTTAACATTGGATTATTATTATTATTATTATTATTATTATTATTATGTTTTTTATTAAAGTTATAAACTTAATTTTTAAAATTAAATATCTAAATGTAAATTATTATAAGAATATTCAACGAAATACTAAGAAATATAATATTCATGTCCTTATAATTTTTTTTTAAAATCATGCCTTCATAAGTCATTTTACACATCAACAGCTAATACTAAATAGCTAATTTTATCAAACATCTTTAATAAACATCTGATGTTATCCGCTGGTCAAATCAGCTGATATAATCAGCTATCAGCTAACCACTAATAAAATAAGCTAACAACTAATGCAATCTGATGTTTGCCAAACAGGGTCATAAACCTCTTCATAAATGTCTTTATTTAGGAAAGTGATTTTGACAGCCATCTGATGTGTCTCTATATCATCATGAGTTATAATTGTCATAATCACTCAAAATGTATCATTCAAGGATACTATCATCATGAGTTATAATTGTCATAATCACTCGAAATGTATCATTCGAGGATACAAGAGAGAAGGTAACATTAAAGTTAAAGCCTTCTCTCTGAGTGAACCTTCTGGCAACTGAGCAAGCCTTAAACCATTAAACTTTATCCTGAAATCCTTTTGGTCTTTCAAACTCATTTACAACTGACTGGTTTGCAATGTTAAGGCAAACCAACCAGCTCTCATACCTTGTTAAACTTCATGGATTGCATCTCATCCTTCATTACATCCCACAACAATTCCACATGGGGTCTAAAAACGGCTTCTGTAAAAGAGATTGGATCCACAACATGTCTAATATTATAATTGTTTTCACCCAAATAGACTATGTAATTAGGTAAGATAGCAGATTGACTCGTTCTAGTGGATCTTTGCAACTACATTGGTTCTTGTACCGCAGGAACCTCTTTTGATCAGGTACGGGTTCTTGTTCCCATACAGGAATGGTACTAAGACCTAGATCCACATGACCTAACTGTATGAGTGACGGATACAATACAACTATAATATCCATCATATTATCATCTGAAGGGTGATAGGGTCCACCCTCCTTAAAGGCATTGTATACCAGAAACTCTACCGTTTGTGATTCCACAATTCCAGCCCCCTTTTTTCTACAACAAAATTTGTAGCCTTTAAAGTAGTCAGGATGTCCAACTAAATAGCAATGAATAGAACAAGTTGGCAATTTACTTTCATAAGGATTATACTACCTCTGCAGGGTAACCTCATAGACGAATGTGTGCAAGGTTGAGTTTCCACCCTTTCCAGATAATTACGTAGGTTAATCATGTTTTGCATTGACTTCTTTATGTCTTTTAGGGTGAGGTTACGTCTTTCGGTAACACATTATTTTGCTCAAGACTACTTGACATAGTGGATTGAGTCACTATTCTAACTAATTTCATATATCTGGCAAAGGAACCTTTTCATGTCCTAAAACATCATATTTGCCATAATACTCTCCTCCCCGGTTAGATCTGACTATCTTGATAGATTTTCACAATTGGTTCTCAACGTTTAGTCCTAAAGATCTTGAACTCATTAAGAAATTCAGACTTTTCTTTAAGCAAGAACACATAAACCGTAATGGGAATAATCATCATTAAATGTCATAACATATCTAGAATTGTACGATGCAATTGTATAAGGTCTACTGATATCCATATATATTAGACCCAACAATCCAGAAGAACGAGTTGACCACTTTTTCCTTATTTTTATTCAACTTATTCCTGCAACAATCAACACCTATTTCTAGATCATCAAAATCCAGAGTTGGAGAAGGTTATCTTTAGTTAACCTCTCAACCCTAGATTTGAAAACGTGACTTAAACTTTATGCCGCAACATGTATGACTTATCCTTTATTAGAGCTCTCCTTCCTGACTTGTTCAATAAGATACGCAGAAGCATATATCTAATTCAGGGTAAGACACATTCTATATAAACCATATGATAAGAAAGATGTTCTAATATGTTTTGTATTAAACGATAATTGTACAACAAAAGCATTAATTACAAAACGATAACTTTATTTGTCCAAAATTGATACAAATATCAAATATAAAATGTGTCGAGTAAAACCAAAATGAACCTTGCAATATGGTCCAGAACATACATTCCCTATAGATATTACATCTGCTTCTTCATTATTGACAACCATCAGTTTTCTCATCCTCTTTAGTTGGCTTTATCCTAGACATGAACCCTTGCATTGTGGAAGCAACTCAATTAGATGCTCCACCATCTAACCACCAAAAGCCAGAAGTGGCTATAACATAATTGGATTCATGAATTGATAAGCCAAGGAGTTACCTGATGTTTTCTGTCTTTCTTTCCAGGCCTTATACTACTGGCTTCTTTATGTCCACAACACCTTTACCAGCACTGGATTGACCAGCATCAACTAACTTAGACATGAACCCCTGTATCATGTAAGCAACTCAATTAGATGCTCCACCATCTAACCACCAAAAGCCGGATGTGGCTATAGCATAATTGGATTCATGAATTGATAAGCCAAGGAGTTACCTGATGTTTTATGTCTTTCCTTCCAGGCCTTATACTACTGGCTTCTTTAAGTCCACAGCACCTTTACCAGCACTGGATTGACCAGCATCGGCATGTGAGAAGATTTAGACTTTCTACTTTTGAACTTAGTAGACTTTACATTTACTTTCCCTTTGCTTGCTTTAAGGCCTGTAGGAGAAGCAATCTTGAGTTTCTCCTCCTTAGCAACACAATAGGCAATCAAAGCATTGAAGTCCTATTCCTCATCTAATGAGTAATATGTCGTCACCAGGTTACTAAACTCTGGAGGGAGTGTGCTCAGAGTCTGGTGAACTATGCAGACATCATGAAGAGGAATATTTAGCATCTTCAGTTTACTGTGGAGATGGATCATTCTTGATATGTACTCTGTCGCTCCTCCTACAGTATACCTTATAGAGAATAATTCTTTCATTAAGGCACTTATCTCAGTATTAGATGAGACCATATACCTCTTGGAGACATTATCAAAAAACTCCTTCGCTATGTCTACCTCTGGAAGTCCACTTAACGGATAGTCAGGTATGGATCTCTTAATGGTCATGCAATACATTATGTTCGATCGATCCCAAGCTGCATAAGTTGTTTTATGAGCTTTCGAGCTTCTGGATATAGGTGGAGATGGCCTATCCGTACGTATGACCATATCAATTTCTGTCATCTCCATTGCATTCAATACATCCTTTATTCACTTCTTCATATTGAAACCAATCAGGGTTTCAATAATGACACTGTGATTGTTGACCAAAAAGGTGACTGCAAGATGACAATGTAAAGATTAGCATAAATGAAGGATAACAACGATACTCAAAGCCATTAAAAAGTATCTGTACCAAAAATCACATCACACATATTATGAAACACCTTTGGACTGAATACATAATATATGCAATTAAACCTTCACATAAAAACGATCAGGGTACAAACCATTAACTCTCATGACACTACCACCTTTGGGCGAATAGAACATTTAAGCAACGACTTTCCTCCATTTAATGCCTTTATACATATCTCAAAATCTTAAGTAAAGCTAACACTTTTCGGCAGAATAACCAAACATAAAACCAGAGACATCCCCCAACATGCAAGTAGAACAATTCGAAATACTGACTCGAAGAGTCACTTTGGTAACTACATTTTGCATCAATACCCAAAAAATCCATAAACAATGGACATATTGTATGTGAAAATGTACCATCAATAAATGCAAAACTTGAATACACAGTCTAATTATCACATACTATTGCTAAAAACATTGATAGTAAACCTTATTTGAGACTTTTATGGCAAAAAATCTCAATCAGAGCGACTATCGTGCATTACTGAATACCGAACCTACCACACGAGATACAAAAACCTCAAGTATCTCCCTTATGTCAAGTTCGTTGCACGCGCCAACTACGACGTGCCATCGATCTGTATGACATGTGCAGTGCAAGCCCAGATGTGCACCCACGCGTCCTTATAATTTGGCGCGTGCATAGCATGCGTCAACACGTGGCGCATCCCCGTCCACATGCGTGTTGACCTCTGTTTGGCACGTGTAACACGTTAGACAGTACCGCCCTACCGGCGGTACTGTGCACCCGTCGGGCGCATGTGTCACACACATCACATGTCTCCTTCGCCATCAAGGCTCATTTTCGACCATTTTTCAAAGCTAAACACATGTATACCACTTTCATGCAACAATAAGCAAGAAAAAAACCAAAAAAGGAACTTTACTCTCCGAAAACCTTACGGAGAAAAATAAAAATTATTTTTAACCACCTTATCACGTAACCGCTCTGATACCACTTGTAACATGTAACATGAGCCTTAGTACTTGTCCCAGATTGAACGTGAAAGAGAAATAAACGAAGAAATGAGGAAAATACCTGATTTCAGTTTCATAACTTCAAACGCGCTTTTCAAGGCCGAAACAAGTACCAATCTATCGTCACCTTCACGAGATCTACTCACCAGGGCGTGATCAACGTCTTTCTACAGTTTTTTCAAAACGTAAACCTTTAAATGGGTCAGAGGAACTTTACGTTTACTAATGACATGAGCAACTACAGGAGAACTTAATCTCTTTATATAACATCCATATTAGACTTCTCCATCCCAGGCCCGATGAGTTCGTTCCACACTAATTGGGGTATATTTTCTCTTGGACTTTGGTCCATCAATCTAGATCATTTATTGGGTCACTTTATTATCCTTATCTAGATCAAATTTACGTAACTTAACCAATAAGTTATTAAAAACTGTTAAAATGCAATTAATTGTTGTCTACTAAATAGAGAATTTCTAACATTCTCCCACTACTAGGAACATAGCTTATATATATGTCGGCTTAGGACCATGGAACTCAAGCCTGAACTTAAGTCTGATTCAAAGAGCAATTATTCTTTAAAAAGTCCAAACCTAACTCAAAATTTGGTCAGTTTGAACCAATTTCATTAATTTCAAGTTGAGTTGAACTCATCCGAACTGAACCTGAGGTATTTTGCCAAGCCTCATCCTTATCTCGTCACTAATAAAGCTGAATTAGTTTCTTCGCGGGTACTTTCTTCAGATGTAGACACAACTACTAAAATGATCTTCATCATCTTAACTTTAAACAATATTGATTCACTAATCTTAATTAATAATCATAAAAATATCTAATTGTATCCTATTCTAAATATATAATCCAAAACAAATTATTTCATTTAAATCCTAAATTATATTTTTTATTATATCACTTATTCCAATGTTATGAATACTGTACCGGGCTCGGTACCGGATTGGGTTCTGGAACGGAACTGTACCGGTACCGTTTCGGGAAATTTTTAAAATTTATAAAATAGTCACTAAAATTTTTAAAAATTGCAAAATAGTCCATATTGATATATTATACAGTTGTACTGTATACTTTACTAGTTTACTG
>JAOQMQ010000003.1:23904346-23924299 GCA_027563845.1 Erythroxylum subrotundum
AAACTAAAAACTAAAAAGAAATATTTATTTTAAATATATTTTAATTATTAAATCAAATTTTATTTAAAATTTATATATTTTGAAACTATTTTAAATTTAATTATAATTATTAATAATTATTAAATTAATTTTATTTAATTTGCTAAAATTAGAACCTCAAATAAAAAGATTTTTTTACTAAATTTGAAAATAAAAATTAAAAATTAAAAACATAAATAAAGCAAACATTCATCTAATAACATATTCATCCATTTTCGTAGTATGTTTGGAAATAAATCAAACTAATAATGGGCTTATTACAACTAAAGCCCAAAACGCTATGGACCCAAAAAGAGAGCCAAGCCTCAACCCAAGTATGACTCTGGTCTCTACAACTCAACGCACGTCTAGGGTTTCGCAGGCACACGCAACATTGTCACTTGCTTGCTGCTTTTCTATTGGACTGGAAAATGCCGACTGTGAGCGTGGGGAGAGATCGTCTGTTTGCGGCTTTAGGCAGGAAGTATAGTAAGTTATCGTCTCTGTATGTGATCGCAGAAATTGGATTTTTCTTTTCAATTTGTGTTTGATTTTCGTTTATTTCTAGCTCAAGAAGAGTTTGAGGACCTCTGCTTCAGCTTCGGCATTGAGCTTGATGATGTGGTAAATTATTCACTTTCAACTGTCTGCTATTTTTCCATCTTAATTCGAAGTGAAGTTTTGTTTTGTTGGATTATGGCATAAAAGAATGTTTTTTATTGTGCCAGACCACTGAGAAGGCGATTATTAGGAAAGAGAAACATTTGGATGAAGAGGAAGCTGAGGGTGATGAGGAAATTATTTACAAAATTGAAGTGCCGGCTAACAGGTAGTTATTCTGCTTGCATATTAGGGGGGTTTAATTTCATTTTGGATTAACTCAATGCACTGTTGTTTGCATTCCGTGAATAATCAAGTGGTTGATTCAATGTATGATATTCGGATAATTGGATTGGAGATTTTTCTCCTTTATTTTTTGTAAAGTTTAAAGTTGGTAAATTTTAACAGGCACGATGGAGTGTTGGCATGATATGAGATGGGATAGTTGAGAGTGTTGATAATCTCTTTTGACTATGCAGATATGATTTGCTTTGCCTTGAGGGTCTTGCTCAAGCTCTCCGCATTTTCAATAAGCAGGATAAGATGCCAACTTATAAACTTGCCAACATTAGTAAGGACTCAACCATTAAGATGCATGTAAAACCCGAGGTATGTTTTCTTTTTGTCAACTGAGTATGGTTGATTATTTTACTCTTATTCATGGCTTATGGGAAATCTGCTCCTTCCAATAGACAGCTTTGATCCGTCCTTATGTTGTTTGTGCTGTTCTGAGAGATATTACATTTGATGAAGCAAGTTACAACAGCTTTATTGACCTCCAAGATAAGCTTCATCAAAACATCTGCAGGTAGTATTCACTATTTGATGCATGATTATTCTACAATCTGGAGATTAGGGACGCTTTTCTATATTCTGTTTGCATCATCTTCTGTTTTAGGAGGAGAACGTTAGTTGCAATTGGGACACATGACTTGGACACCTTACAAGGCCCTTTTACTTATGAGGTTGATTTCTCTAATACCTTCTTTTGCTACATCCAAGATTTGTGTTTACCTTAAATTGGATCATCCTTATATTTTTCTTGAATGAATACAATAAAAAGGAAACTATCTTGAGATAGTTCTTGGAGCTTTGGATGCTTTAATGAAATTTTAACCTCAGTGGATGAACAAATGGAAGATTTTTTATATGATATCTATGTGCATTGAGAATATTTTACTTCTTCACTCCATTTCTGATATGACCTTATATGATAGTAACAATTGTTTTACGAAGATAATTATTCAGCTTTTCGGCTAATCTGTTTCTCATAATTCCATCTTATATTGACTATGATTTTGCAGGGTGCATTTTTTCTTCTTTCCTAAGAGAATTTACTTCAAGTTGTTCTTCTTGTGCCTTCTGTGATTATGGTAATAGCTTATAGTGAACTAATATATTCCATTTTGAATATTAATGTTGTTATTTTCAGGCTTTGCCTCCGGTGGAGATAAACTTTGTTCCACTGAAACAGGTATTGTATTTCACAAAGCATGCCAGATGATTGCTTTACTGCTCATGATTTCTCACCTGGCTTTTTGTAATTCAGGATAAAGCCTTTAGAGCTGATGAACTAATGGAATTTTACAAGGTTAGTGAACCTAAATCTTGATTTCTTATTTGTCTGTTGGTGGTGTATTTACACAAATTTATTAATTCTTGACTATCCAGCACTGTGTCTGCATGTTGACTTTATACTTTTAAATGTCTTTTAGATCTTTATATCTGCCACGTTTCTATATCTAGTTGAATATTGGTGTTCTAAATTGTTCACTAGATGCCAAAACGTGGGATTCTTGCCATGCCTCCTAACATTGTGTCTTTGACAGTCTGATTTGAAGCTGAAGAAGTTTCTGCACATAATTGAGAATTCACCCGTGTTCCCAGTTTTCTATGACCAAAATAGGTATTAACACATTTTCTTCATATCAATCTGCATTTAGTATGATGGTAGGCTTTTATGCCAGCCAACTATTAATTTTGTCACATATTACACCCTTGCCTTCATTTAATCCCCTATTTCTGGAGTAATAGCTATATTAAAGTTTGCTATAAAAATATTAGACTTGAGGCATTGTATTTCATGGAGTTAATATGTTGAGTTTCCTCCATACTAATTATTAGTTGTATCCATCTATGGCTTGTTGGATTTCAATCGAATATAGATGCTTGACTGTTCTAATAGTTGGTTAAAGCTCAGCACATTCTCCATCTGATGGCCATCTCTAGGTGGATTTGTTTTACCCTGCTTACCATGATGTGAGATTTGTTAAAATTACAAAATATATACATAGAAAACATGCAGGATATTCTTATTTAGGAAGGGATACAAAATTCAGAGTGAGCCAGCAGTTTGATATGTTATTATCTTTCTTGTTATTTATTTCATACTTATGCTGCACCTTTCACTGAAAGCACAATTCGTAGACAGCAGTTTGATATGTTGTTATCTTTCTTTTCCATGTTTTCTGTATCCATTTGATGATTTGAGCATCGGTTGTATGACACTTTCTTCACCCTTTTAGATACAATATCATTTATATGGTTGAAGAAGTTTTGTATTTTAAAAATATTTCAATTTTTTTTTGCCAGAACTGTATTATCTCTACCCCCAATAATTAATGGTGCACATTCAGCCATCACTTTGAAGACAAAAAATGTTTTCATAGAATGTACAGCCACTGATCTGACAAAGGCAAAGATTGTATTGAATACAATGGTAAAGAATTGTGAACTTCTGGTTGCTTTATTGCAGCTTTTGGGTATCCCTTATCATGCTAATATATTGGGTTTGTTTCTTAGGTAACAACTTTTTCAGCATATTGTAAAAGTAAATTTGAGGTGGAACCTGTTGAAGTGATATATCCTGATGGGAAATCATATTTTTATCCTGATTTATCAGTCTATGACATGGAAGTTCCTCTATCATATATTACCGGTTTAGTTGGAATCTCTTTAAAGACTGAAGAGGTATTGTTATTCAATGCCATTATTATATTGCTTATAATGAGAGTCTGTCCATATGGTGTTTAGCGTGATAATTGCTTGCTTTTGTCTTTCTCAATTGTCCAGCATGTTATTTGACATGGGCATTATTTCTCAAGATGATTATTTGGAAACAAACAGTTTTTGCTTATGCAAATTCGGTCTGGTTTGGACACAACAATTAGCAAGATTGAGTACCCATGATTTTCTGATAATGGACCCTTAGTGATCATAAAAAATTAGTTCAATACTTTTGACCATGAAAATTGAACACTTCATTCTCTTTTCTTTTGCAAACTGTTCTAGGATGTCAAACTTTGTCTTGTACTTACATCTGTATTTGTGTCAATAAAATAGTTTAACCTAATTCTACTGTGAAGATAAAGATTTAAGAATTTGGTGGAGGGAAAAGTTAGCTAGGCTTTCAAACGTAAGGTTTCTTGTCACACGGAGAAAAGAGCTGGAGGTGGGGTAGGGAGTTGAATGATATTATTGACAGATGGAGTGTTAGCTTTAAACCATTAACTGAAGTACAACTTTTCTATGTTAAGAAAATGGCAAAGAAATAGTTGGAGAAATTGGAAGGCAAGTGGACTTCTACCTGTACCTAGTTCTTGAAAAAGACATGACATAGCTCCAATACTACTTCCTTTTCCTTTACCGTAGCTTGCCTTTCTCCTTGTAGAAATTGTAAAGGCAAGTAATTAACACTGTTTTCTTTGTCAAAATTTGTAATGGGAGTAATTATTATTTATTTGTCTTTTTCTGCAGGTCACGAGTCTGTTGAATAGGATGCAATTGCGAGCTGAGCAATCTGTGTCAGGTGATGTAGAAAAAATTAATGTCTCCGTACCTCCAAATAGAAGTGATGTTCTTCATCCTTGTGATGTTATGGAGGTACAAACGTAACTATGAGTACAAATATGGTTCTCTGAATCAAGATCACTTGAGCTGCTTATGACATAAGAGACAATTCCTGTAGGATGTTGCAATTGCTTTTGGGTATAATAATATTCCAAAGAGGAAGTTACCATCTTTGAAGCCATTGGCTTTGAATCAGCTTGAGGATCTCATTAGAGCAGAGGTATTGCCAAACAAACCATCTTCCTCTTCTCTCTCTCTCTCTCTTCTTGATTCTCTTGTATCATGGTCTTTTCCTAATGATTATGGGCTTGTGCTTCTATTCTCTAGATTGCAATGAATGGGTTTACAGAGGTTCTGACATGGATTTTGGGCTCTCATTGGGAAAATTTTTCCCTATTAAATAGAAATGATGACAAATCAACTGCAGTGATAGTTGGAAATCCCCGAACCTCAGATTTTGAGGTTTGTGTTAAGAGGCTTACTATTATTTGATTTAGGGCAAATACAAATAACTCTCGGTATAGGTATGAACATCTTTTTGCTATTTATGCCACTCTTGATTCCACTTACATAGGTTGTCCGAACTAGCCTCATGCCTGGTGCTTTGAAGGTCATTGGACATAATAAAGACCATCCAAAGCCCATAAAGGTATTATCTCCAGAAAATATGGAGACATGCTGTTTTAGATAATTTCTTGTGTGCCCATATTGCTCTAGAATTTATATCACATATGAGGATTTGTATCTTGCTTATCATAGTTCAATCCGGTACTAGATTTTTGAAGTGGGTGACATAGTGCGCTTGGATGAGAGCAAAGATGTTGCTGCAACAAATCGTCGCTCACTTTCAGCTTTGTATTGTGGCTCTAACTCTGGATTTGAGGTACAAATTTGATTTGTTACTCAATGATTGATTTGTTCTTTTTGTCTTTCATTTGTGGTATTTCTTTTGGAGTATGCCTGCTTGAGTGTGATAATGTTTGATAAACTCATTATTTGGTTTTCTTATGACAAGGCTTATGACAAATTTGACAAACCATTGGGAGATGTAAATGTGTGGCTTAGAGTTGCATATAATTTTACCGCTACATCATATAAATGTAGTAGTTAAGAAATGATGCAATTATAATGAGTTTTAACTAGCATGAATTCCAATTCAAAGGATATATCCTAGGAAAGGCATTTTACAGCTTTTATATAGGAAAATTTGGTAGCCAATTACATTGTAGAAGAGTTCTTTTCTGTGATTCTTTTCTGCTTTTTGAAACCATTGTTGCATATCCAGGATAATGAAGCCTCTGGAATAAAAATATGAATTGCATTTAGGTTAAAATGCCGATGGTATTGATAGTGGTAGATGTTGCATATAAGTTGGTGGATTTTTAAGGTTTGATCGCTAAATTAATGGAAGTTCTCTCCATCCATACATTACTGATGTATCAAGTGTATATCAACTGCTGGCAACTTGCTTCTTCACTTCTATATTTACAATGTTCATAGTTCACTTGTTCTCTATTATGGAGATCATTGTTGTTCCATTATGTTGTCAAGTGGGGACTTGATATTAAAGGTACTGAGCTGACATGATATGTTTGAACGTCTTGGTTGCAGTTTATCCATTCCCTGCTGGACAGAGTTATGGAAGTGATGGGAGCTCCTTTTGTACCAGTTGGTGACAGCACAGGGTACTACATAGAGCGGTCAGATGTAAGAATATCTTTTCTATGTGTTGTTTCTTCAAGTTTCTCAGAGACATTAGTTGTGTTGCACTGAGCTACTTTAACAATTACTATAGGCGCCTGAGTTTCTTTCGGGTAGACAAGCCAGTATCATTTACAAAGGGAAGAATATTGGCAATTTTGGTATTGTGCACCCTCAGGTACTAATTACTCCAGTAATCTCAGCATTGCGGTTTTGCACTTCAGGCTTTTCTTTGTTGTGCTTCACATTTATTTGTTTTCTGTCAATATTTTGTAGTAGAAAGCTATTACTTGACTCATGGATTTCCTATGTCTCCCCCCATTTGGTTTACTGGTTGTAGCATTCTTAATGTCATTTATCTTTTGGTCTTTAATGTGGTTTTCAGGTGTTGAACAATTTTGACATTCCTGATCCCTGCTCCTTCATGGAACTTGACATAGAGTATTTCCTTTAGAGTGCCAACAAATGTAAGTTATAAGGTGTACTTTTCGCAGTTGGGTATATCAATAAGGCTCGAGGTTGAGGACCAGAATCAGAATTAAGCAAGGAGTTCTTTGCCAGTAACCAATAGGCAAATACGTTATGTAGAAGAAACATCTTTGTTATTCCATCATCCAAAAATTTTGCACTTGAACCCTTAATACATTGGTTTACCGATCACATTTTGATTTATTAATCCTAAATAAAAGTTTATTAATCAAGATGATGTGCATTAGCATGCTACATGACAAGAAAATGAAGTTCACTTTAAACCATTTTAAACTATTCTGGCTTACGTGGAAAAAAATTCAGTAGTCGCCTATTATTTTATCGATCATATATTTTAACGAATTGGATAAATATCCAATCGTTACAACACCAGTGGCACAACGTTTCTTGTGCCTTGTTGGCTTGATGTTGGAAGCAAACAAAGGTGCATAGAGCAGAAATAGATCCTCTTTTACAGCGACTAAAGAGAGCATAGTATTTACACCACGAAATCCAACAGCTGAAAATTTTCCCCCCATTTTTACTAGTAATCAATAATTGTAACCAAATGCCAACTGAAGTTACGTCCCAGAAGAAACATAGTAAAAAAATCGCTTGAATTCTGAAGTTACCATTGATCATCTCAGAATCGTTCAGACAAACAACCAGTTTGTATTTATAGAACTCATAGCAGCATTCAATTCTAGCCTTGCGTCTACAGACAATAGAGCATAATCATTGTTTTTTTAAACTGGAAATCACATAATATTTTCCACCTTGCTACTTTGATGATCCTCAAAGAAGTAAATTTGGAAATAATTGTGAAACACCAATTAAAAACCAGGGATTTCACCTGGCAAAGGAGCCAACTCGTTCTTATTAAACCTCTCTTCATCGTAAAATGCTGCACGAACAGTATTGCCGCCAAAGTACCGACCGTCAAGATCTACTAATGCCTTTGTGGTTTCCTCGGATCGCTTGAACTGTATAAATATTCTGACAGCCTCTTCACGAGGGAAGTTTGGCTCGGTGATCTCAAATATTAGAACTCGAGTGACTGTCCCGTATTTTGCGCACTCAGAACCAACCTCATCTTCCAACTCATCGTCAACCTCTCCAGGACCCACCTTTCAGAAGAAAGAAAAATTTTTAATCGTCTTCACTTTTACAATAAAACACCACAACCAGCAATCACTTTAGCATGGAAACAATACAAAGTAACCTGATCTCATGAACAGCATAACCAAAAAAGTAACCGAATAACAACTAATGTAGGGAGAAAACGCTAAATATAAAGCAAAATAAACATTAGAACAGATGTCCTCTATAATTAATAACTGAACACCAAGGACAGCAAAAAAATAGACAATAATGCACAAACTTTTCTCCTAAATTTCACCTTTGTTGTTGAAGAGAGACGAAAACATATGCAATTATCTCAGAAATAGAAGATCTTGAATTACATTTCAAAGGTTTAACTGCCCCATTATTTTCTGCTTCTCCCTTCCATATTCCATTCTCCCATTCCTCATTTTCAAAGAGAATTGAGCAAGCAATGGCATGCAGTAACAAAAAGATCTAGGAAAATGCAGCCGACAAATAGCTTCTACAAAGCCACCCTACTTCTCTAGTGAATACAAAAGAAAAGCTATCTTCACCTATCATCCAACTCTTGTGAACTCTATTCTAGTATTGGCAATGGACCGGGTCAAAGGCTGCCCTAGCCCAGCCAAAAGCACAATCAGGCCTGACTCATGTCACCATAGCTTGAGCCTGCTGCATCTCGAACCACGCCAACTCCCAACTTAACCTAACTTGACCCAGCCCATCAAGCTTCAACACCTTTGATCGATGCTCATCATCATCAACCCCTGCTTTGATGTCTCAATTGCTAAAGACCCAGAATCATCTCCCAAAACACAAATCCTCTAGCTACTCCACATAATCTTTCAATAGTGAGCACAACAAATCAGGGAGGCACCTGACTGAAAAATACCAATGAGACCATTGGAAACTGGGGTTTAAGCCAATTGCCTTTGATACTATGCCAAGGCAAGTAGTAATAACTTCACTACAGGATGCACCTTCGCCCTGGTAATCATTTGCAATTTCTCTAGCACTAAATGTCACTTAGAGTTAGTAACAATAAAGACTACTAAGAAGGAGCAAGTTTCTGCTATAGATAAAGCAGAAACAAGCTAAATGAATGGTGGAATTCTAAGCAATGGTTGGATGGTCTATTTCTAGAATTGTATGAAAACCAAACAAGCAGCAGAGAGAAAATAAGAGCACCTTGGCAGAGAGAAGCAAGACAGATTAAAAAAAAAATGGCTGCAGCAGAGAGAAGAGAAGAAGCGTGAAGAAAAGCTCGAACCCAACCTGGCTCCTACTTTATTTGTCTTTTAATGGTTTTCTCAATCGCTTTCAGTTGTATGGAAGGCCAAGGAATGGAAAGGAGAACCCCATTACAAAATTCTAGCCACCAGAATCAGAGCATAAGGGTTCTCCCCTTCAATGCCTATGCTTACAACTTCCTTATGTTTCAGATACTAATTGAAAATCAATGAATTTCAACATCACTGAAGCATTGGAACTTAATGTACTATCTGAAAACCCCAATAAACTTCTCAAGGCTAAACCAAAAGAAACAAAATGCATTCATCTTAGCAACTGGTAAGTTCCCCAAGGCTAAAGACATTCCCAAAGTACATAATGCATAAGGTATGAAAAGAATGGCATTTAGAATTCTAAGGCGTGCACTCAAATTCAAGTTAATGGTTAATGGGCAATGCAAGAGACTGATATGATGACAACCAATTACACACTCAAGTACTTCTACATAAGACAATTACACAGCACATTAGAAAAATTGCACATTCCAACAGTCGATTTGCTTAACTACATGTCCCACTACCTCATCATCTCTGCAAAAGTCCCGCCCCATAACTATTGGTCATCACAGAAGCAGCGCAAACCAACATATTACCAACAGAGGATTGGACGCAGATGCAAAGATCTAAATGTCTAGCACAAGGGCGCCATAGCATCAAAAAGAGGTCACATTTCTAACTGCCAGATAGCATCATTTGTTTCTTTACTTGAACAGATTTCTGTGATTAAAGTAGTTTCCACCCTCTTTTTTAATGTCCATAACCAACAACACTGAAACTACCACGCAAATTCAAAGAAAGTAACAACCAAATGCATAGTACCCAGCATCAACAACCAATAAGAGATCATTTTTCCAACCAAACCTGCAAAGCTAACACATACCATGTTCCTGAGCAGCAAAACCCTAGTAGGAGGTCCATTAAACGTTACGCTCTGCACTTTCTTCTCCTTCTCCGGCTTAGTCTCACTTGCATTCACAATAACACCAGCTCTCCGGTCAGTCCTCTTCGCCATCAATGGTGTCGTAATGCCCTGTTCCTGCTTCCCCAGACCTTGACCCTCTTTCCAACCCATCTTAGCCATCATCCTCTGTGCAGCGGTCATTTGCCCCCCTGCACCAACCCCTAACCCTACAGTCTCCGATTTCCCAATACTAAACCCACCATCTCCACCATTACCCGGAGGCGACGGCGATCTTGGAACAGCAGAGCCACTCATCGCCGCTCGCCGCTTCCAAGCCTCCTCGCCGGATATATTTCTATCCTTCTCTCTCTCCCTCTCTCTCTCCTCCCTCTCCCTCCTCTCTCTCTCCTCCTCCTCCTGCCTCCTCCTCTCTATCTCTCTCATCCTTTCTGCCTCCACAGCCTTTCTCTTCTTCTCTCTTCGATATTCTTCGTAATCGTTCGGTCTCGCCGGATCGTACTCCTCGACTACGACGGAGTTAACTCCGACGAGGGCTGGTTGGGACGGACGGTCAGGAATCATAGATGGGATTGGCTCCGATTGCTGTAGCACAGGTGGAGTTAGGGTTTTGGATGCGGAGTTTACCGGTTTGGGCTTGTTATGGGATTTGAGAATCGTTTGCAGAGGCGGCATGGAGACGGAGGGTTTACGGAGAGTGGGCGGAGCCATTAGGGTGCTGCTAGACCAGGCGTTGGCGGCACTTGGCTTCTCCTCCTCCGCCGTGGACGGTGGTGGGAGGTCTCCGTACAGCCCACCCAACATCTTGCCACGTTTTCTTTCTTCTTCGAGAAACTTAGAACCGAGGATCAAGTTGGATCTCTGAGCCTGAATTTTCTGGATACATTTAATGAAACGCACAGCTTTATGCCACCAAACTCAGGGGTTACTGTCCTATAAATAAATATGCTACATGTCCAGTTAAATAATTAGGTTAAAAATATAACCCTCCTTTTGGCTTTATCTAGTTAAAATGTATTTATTTTTAAATTATATAAAAAGAAGGAGAGCCTTACCGGTTACTTTTTGTAATAGAAAGTCACATATTCAAATCATTAGAACAAATTATTTTGTAAAAAATACAAATGTTACGTACGTCGATAATTTTTCTTAGACCCTCGCAAAATGAGGAGTCTTATGTACTGAGTATGTTAAATTTATAAAAATATAAAAAAGGGTATAGTATTTATATTTCTATTAAATTATTTTTTAAAACAACTTTTTTATTATATGAGACTAACAAATTAAATTTGAGTTAATTTTTTTATTTATAATATAATTATATTAGAGTAATTATATTAATATTGTAACATATATAATTGTCAAGTTGTAAATTCTACTAAATAATTCGATAAAACTTATCAAAAAGTCTTCTTTAAAATTTTAATAGTATGATATAAGATTTACATAATACATATTTATCTAAAATTTAGAATAATAAAAAAGTGTCTCTATAAATAAATAAAAATATAAATTAAGTCTACATATTTTGTCCTTTACTATCATCTTGATGATTAACCAACATACATCAAACTTTTATCGTGAAAAAGATTTGGTCACCATATCAAAACCATTATTATTTGTATAAATCTTTCATAGCTTAGGAAACTTAGGATATGGAATGTCTCTCATTGAATAGTATCAACAATCAATATGCTTCGACGTACCATACAATGTGAAATTCTTAGCAAATTGCAATGCATTCTAAATATTACAATGTAACACATACCCTTATTGTATAAAGCAAAACTCCCTTATAAACCTCCTCATGCAAAACATTTATTTACAAGCTTTAACAATAGCAATAAGCATTGCTTTTGTAGTTGACAAAGTAATACATTTCCTTAACTTAGATTGTTAAGATACAACTTCCTTTGTAAAGATAATCAAATGGTTTAAATTAGACTTTTTTTTATATCAATATCTCTTATCTCGTTTAAATTTGTGTATGCAAAATGAATTGGTTTTCCTATTCCAAAACACAACCTTAAATTAAAAAAGCTACAGAGATATATCAAAATCTACTTTACTACATTCCAAAATTATCCCTTCCTATGTTAGGAAAAAATGATTAATAATACCTAAGCATGAGTAAGATCATGTCTTATACAACCCATTGTATACATCAAACTACTAATTGTTAAAGCTTAAGGAACTTTTTCAAATCTTACTCTTTCTTATTAGAAGGACAATGAGTTTTGCTCAATTTAAGTGCATGGTAAGAGGTTTACTCACCAACTTAGCTTTGTCTATATTGAACCTTTAAAGGACCGTCTCGATGTACTTATCCTATGATTGTTACAACTTCTTGATGCTAACAATTTACTTCGTTAGCCTTGAGTTTTTTAGAGCAAAAGACTCACTCAAATCCTGCCTTAACTTTTTCATTTTAGAAGCATTTGACCAATAATAAATATGACATCAACATAAAACAACAAAATAATAAAGTTATTATTATAAAGTTTCTACATAAAAAGATAATGGTCATATGAAGTCTTCTTGAACCTTTGTTTTCTCATAATATAATCAAACTTCATGTACCACTTTTTTATACTTGCTTCAAACTGTACAAGCTCTTTCTTAATGTACAATATAATCCTCTTTTTCTTTGACTTTGAAACCTTTTGTTACTCCATATAAATCTAATCATCTAAATCACCATAGAGAAAAGCAATCTTCACAATCATATACTCAATCTCTATATCAAGGCATGTTATAAAACTCATTACAACTTGGATGGACAGCATCTTCATAACTGAAGAAAAGAGTTCATCAAAATTAACTTCCTTTTTTATACTAAATCCCTTGAAAACCAATCTATCTTTGTACCGTGAAATTAAAGAACCATCATTATATTTCACTCTAAAAACTCATTGATTCTTTAAAGCTCTTTGATCATTAAATGTCTTAACAAAATCAAAATTGAGAATGTCATGTAAGGATTCCATCTCATCCTTCATATCTTTAAATCATTTCTCCTTATACTCTTTATCCTTAGTTTTCTTAAAGCTGTCAAGTTCTCCCCTATTTGTGATAGGTATATACTCTTCAGTAAGGTAACAAAATGAGGAATTTATTTGTTTAGTAGATCTCCTAAGAGAAGCTTATGTAGCCCTTAAAATTGTTGCCTCTACATTTGTTGGTTGTTGACCAACTATTATATCATTAATATAGGGAATCCAAAGTTTGCATTTGATTGCATTGCTTAGTTTTAACATCTATCTTTGAACTTTCATATAAGAACAATCACAAATATTTTACATCTAAAGAGTCTTAAGTGATAAAAGGAAATGTCTTTTCCATACTAAAGTTTATCAAGGACATCACCATTGAAAGCAACAGCGAGAGACAAATTGATAACAAGAGCAATAATAAAAAGCGCTTTTGCCTAAATGGAATTTGACTACTTTGCTTGTGTAAGTAAGCATCTAACTCTCCTTAATAAAGTTATCCTCTCTGACAAACCATTCTATTGGAAAATCTTAAGAGGTGTTTTCTAATAAATAATACTTGACTCTCTATAATTGTTATCCAAAGGTCCATAATATTAACCATAGTTGTTATTATGAATACATTTCGATTTCTTATATGTTTGGCCCTGTTTGGCAATCAGCTGATTGCATTAGCTGTTAGCTGATAGCTGATTCTATCAGCTGATTTGACCAGCAAATTGCATTAGCTGTTTGTTATTTGATGTTTGGTAAAATTAGTTGTTTAGTATTAGTTGTTTATGTGTAAAATGACTTATAAAGATATGACTTTAAAAAAATTATAAGGGTATGAATATTATATATCTTAGTATTTCATTTAATATTCTTATAGGAATTTAGATTTTAGATATTTAATTCTACAAAAATAAAGTTTTGTAACTCTAATAAAAACTTAGAACATATAATAATAATAATAATAATAATAATAATAATAATAATAATAATAATAATAATAATTCAACTTTAAATTTTCTATTAATATGAATGATGTAGCAAGCTACATCATATTAATATTTTTCATATAATATATATGATTTTATTATTTAATAAATTAAAAATGACTTATAAGAACATTACTTAAAAAATTTATAAGGTCATGATTAAATATTTAATTTTACAAAAATTAAAAATAGAACAAAAATTAAATTTTACAAAAAATTTACAAATGTTTCATGCATAATTCATAAGTATAACATAGTGTGATGCATGACACAATTAATTAATTTTAATTAGGCATAAATTGACTTGCAAAAATTAGTTAATGTATATAAAACTTAGAAAGCCCAAAGCCATGGACGTCTAATGCCTTTTCTCTCTTTCATGGTTTTTATGGTGAAGCAGTAGAGTGGAACGTGAGGGGTTGGCTTGGTTTTTCACTTGTTATAATCAGTTGTTTACATGGAAACGCTGGTATGGAGTAGCTTTTCAACATTTAGCTGATTGGGATAAATAAGCTATTTATACATCTTCTTACCAAACATGATTTCAGCTGTTTGAAATACTCAAACAGCTGAAAGGCTTGAATCAATCAGCTAAAAAATAGCTGATTCCTTAGTTACCAAACGCAGCCTTTGTGTTTCAACTAATGCTTAAAATTCTTTGAATTTCTCAAAAACAAGATCTTTGGTCTTTAAAGAATAAACCTAAAATTTTGTAGAATGATCATTAATAAAAGGGATAAATTAAGTGGACCACTATGTGATTTTTCCTTTAAAAGACCACAAATATCAAATTGTACAAACTCTAATGAATCTAACTTTCTAAAAGGAGGATGACCCTGAAAAGGAACTCTTCTTTGCTTCCTAACCAAGTAATGAACACACTTGTCCTATCTATCTTTTTTAATCAAAGAAAGAAAAATTTTCTTGATCAAACAATCAATCTCTTTCGCACTTATAAGACTCAATCTCTTATGTCATAATTTAAAAAAAATATCACACTCTATTATAATCATTGAGCTGTCATAAATAGAACCTTGCATCATATACAAGTTAAAAGACTTGTCATCTTAAGCCATAACTAGTGAACCTTTAGTAAGTTCCACTATCCGTCATTGACAATATCGCAATAATCTTTATCATCATCAAGCTTTTCGACAAAGATCAAATGTCAAGTGCACACTTGATATGTTTAAGAAATAACATTGAACCATTGTTAATCTTCAAGCAAATTGTTCTCATGTAAATCTATTAACTCAAGGTTTATTATTAATGATTTTGATAATAACTATATTCCATCATCATCATCATCATTACACCCAGTCTGAAATCCCACAGTGAAGCGGGGTCTGGAGAAGTCTGATAGTACGCAGCCTTACCCCTACATAGTAGAGAGGTTGTTTCCGATAGACCCACAATGCAGATGGGAAATGTAAAGTAATGATGCAGGACAGGAAAGAGAAGGAAATTATTTATTTTTTTCATAGGAAAATAGAAAGCCAATAAAGGACGAAGACAAGTTAACATGGCACGCTAACTTCGTGTTGTAGCACTGCTTCTCGTTGCCGTCGTTGGAGCTGTCGTCGCCGAGGCACCATCAAATTCCACAATAACCCCCCCCCCTTCTCCAAAAGCCTCCGCCACCCCTACCAAGTCATCAAACAGATGCTCTCACCACTGAGGTACTCATCTTTCATTTGTTAGTGTCGATGACTGGTGCTTCCATTTGTTAGTGTCGATGACTACATAAGTTACAAGTAAAGAATCCAAAGATAGTCAACCTTCTAAAGAAAGGTGTTAGATTTATAACTATATTATATTTCAAAATTCAAACTGGATTTATTTCCTTGTATAGGTAACAATATAATTCTTAAAAGGAAATGATATCATAGGATAAATCCTTCCTTTCTTACAGGAACCTTCTTGATGAACTTATCTTATTAGAAATGATTCCACAATATCCGGAAGGATTTTGCTAATCACATATTTTGTCAAAACTTTTCTCTTAATGTCTGAATTTTGGAAGATTCTAGCATAGATGATATCGAAGATTCGTTATATAAAAATTCAAACTCAAAGTAGAAATGAAGTAATAACTAGTTGAAAAAAATGTATACTTAAGAAAGAGTCACTGTAGCTGCGAAGAAGTCAGATTTTTGAAATACTTCAACAACATCAATATTCTTGAAAGTCATATCAATATCAAACACCTTGTGTCTTAGAAAGTAAAAACACTCTATTTGAGAGAGATTGTATTCCTTGAAAGCTTACATTGAGCAAACCTTATATTCATTTTTGTTGAGAGCTTGTAGAGGCTTATTAAACTCTACGAGCGTGGAAGTTTGAAGAACTTTTAAAAATATGTATTTATGAGCTTGGAGAGGCTCATCAAAATTTAATACTTAGAGTTTTTATAGTGAAATACTCAAGTTGGATAATTGGGGACTAGACGTAGACTTATAAATTGCCTGTGTCATTTTATTATAAATCGACTGTGTCATTCTTTCTCTCTTCTTAACTTTAAATTTTCACATTATAATGATTGTATTTTCAATTTATAAGAGGCTCCTTCAGTTTTATAATAGGCTCCTTTTATTTTAATATCGCAAAAGGTTCCTTTCGTTTTTTAAACAATTAATATGCTCCTTTCGTTTTGAATGTTAACAGGCTCCTTTCGTTTTTTAAGCGATAAGCAGGCTTCTTTCGTTTTTCAAACAATTAACAGACTCCTTTTGTTTTAAATGTTAACAGGATTCTTTCGAAATTTAATAGACCCTTTTATCTATAAACTCATTTTGTTTAGCATACTCTTATCAAATTAATAGTACCTTGTAATTTTTTTTACACATAATCCACCCCCCTTTTGACTGTGTTTGCTTTATCATTTAGTATCAGAGCGAGGTTTCACATTTATTGTTTTGTTTTCTTCTCTTTTCCTTATTGTTACTGATGTTTTCATATTATATTGAATAAAGATGGATTGAGTAGTGAATTGATAATTTAGTCAAGTCACTGTCATACCTCATTAAATAAATATAGAGAAAAAACCTAATGAAAATTAACTAAAAAGACTTTAACTAGAAAATTGATTCAAGTCAAAGTGTAAAATAAGGAAGGTGTTAGCCACCTTACTTACTTGCCTAAGTGATTACTTAGCTAAAAAAAAGATTTTGTAAATTTGGAGATTTTTTAAAAGAAAATAAGTTTAGGTGTAGAGTGAAAAAAATCAGGTTGAATAAAGAAAATAAAATATGTAGTTAAATGCATAGGAGCTTGTGATTATATCTAGGGCTTAAAAAAACTGAAACTTTTGAAAGGATTTGGTGAATTGTATTATTTAAAAGGGACATGATGAACTTGACTATTTAAAAAGGATTTAATGAATTTGACTATTTAAAAATACAAAATAATTGAAATTATTATTAATTAGTAAAACTACTTTTGATAATTATTTGATAAAAAGGAAAATAGACTCAAATATTTATTGTTTAAAAGGATACCCTAGACTCTAGAAGGTTTGGTAAAATTAGGTTAACCTAATGGACCTGAGAGTTTAGACTAAAACTAAAAGACATAAAATGATCATGTTAGGCCTTTAAGCACATCTAAAAAAAATTTAATTCAAATTAGAAAGACACAAATTTATCTTAATAAGCATGTAAGTCGAACAAAAAATTTCAATCTTATTTATTGGACGAAAAAAGGCTTTTTAAAAAAGTGATTAAGCTTTTGAAAAAGGTAACTAGACTTTGAAAAGAAGCATTTTTATTAACATTTCATTAGGTTCTATCTCTCTCCTCTTATGAGAAATCACTGAGAAATTAGGAAAAATTTACGTCATGCATAAGTTAAGTGTGACATGCACATTTTTGCACATTCAATGACTGTACATGCATTCATTGACATTTTTCGGGTATAAATAGATGGAGTTGTGATTTTTAGGAATGTTTGAGAATTTTGAATTTAATTATATTGGAAATTTTATTGATTAGTGGAATTATATATTTGTGAATTTTGGTGAATTTTGGATTTATTTCGGAATTTATAGAGTATTATGAAAAATAGGAAAAACATTAAAAGATATTTAGAGATAACTGGATTATAAAGATGAGAGTTAAAGAGTTTAGTTCAAAAGAAACATGGTTAGAGCTTAGACCATAGGAAAGTGACAAGTGTCATCAAGTTGCTTTTTTTACTTGTTCTAGAAGTAGGTTACTGTTCTCTCAGAGTTGAAAGGTTAAGTTTTGTCCAGTTAACTTCTTCATAATCACCTTCTTCAAACTTTCTTTCAACATACAGAGTTTTCCATCAAAATCCTTTTGAGGGATTTCTTTAATTTTTCTTTTTCCTAAACCAATCCCACCTTGCTATTATCTATTTTGTCCTAAGGAAAACTAGAAGTTGGCAGTTACACAGAGGAGTACGTGATTTTGCATGAAGTTATGGCTTTGGGATAGTTAAAGCTTTTGGATTTTTCAACAAGTAGTGAAAAAATTCTTTAGAATTGGGGATTTATGAAATACATTTGATGAATTACTGTCATCTGCATGATCAGGGCACTTACGTATATATGTATATTTATGAACACTGCTGATGAGATGAAAATTTAGGTTATAGTGTTAATTTAGTTTTTGATGGATTGTTAGTGATCAGGTGTTGTGGAAATGGTTTTTGAGCTGAAGAATAGTTGTAAAATGATGGTATGAGATGGGAATGAGTGTTTAAATGGAAGTTGAGAGGAAACATGGAGATTGAGAATGAAAGTTAGAAATATAGAAAGTTGACAGAGCGTGAATAGGTTGAATATGAATTTTTGACTTTTGATGATTGTTTTGATTAAATTTGTGTATTTTGGAGTAGTTTGAATTTATGATGAATGAGTTGATTGAAATGGAGTAGAAAAACTAGAAATAAAAATATGAAGTGTTGGATTTTAGAGAATGAAGTCTGGAGATTTCTGTGAATGAATAGTTAAGAGGTTGAATTTTTGATTTGAATATGTGAATTTTTTGTACTGATCTAGAGAGGTTTTGACAAAGTTGTTTTCATGGAAGTCATAGATCTTTCTTTTATCTTTTCAACAATATATGATATGAAATTTTTGGATATCTGAGTTGAAAGTTATGGTCCTTATAAGGGGAGATGCTCAAGAGTATAGATAGTATTGTCTGTGATGACGTTATATTGCCTGTGATGACGTCATACAGTCTGTGAAGAAGTATCGTCTGTGAAGACGTATCGTCTGTGATGATGTCATATCGTCTATGATGACGTCATATCGTCTATGATGACATTATATCGTCTATAAAGACGTATCGTCTGTGATGACATCATATCGTTTGTGATGATGTCATATTATCTGTGAAGACGTATCGTTTGTGATGATGTCATATCACCTATGGTTGACTTTCTGCTTCTTTTTATGTTGACCGAAACTTCTTCTGTGCACTGTTCATCTGAACCTATCGTCTGATCCCATTTTCACCCCCAAGATGGTATAATCTCTCTTTGAGGTCTTCATAAAAGTTGTAGAATCAACGTCCTCTTTGAAACCATCCTAAGATGACCTTAATCCGTTATCTCTAGAGAAAGTTATGGCTGTTGTCCCGAAATAGGTTCAATATGATTGAGGACAAAACCATGTTTGGTTCTTTTGGCCATAACTTCTTCTCTAGACACCCAAATGACTTGATTTTTGAACCTATAGATTCCTAACATATTTTTATATCTCTCCACAAAAAAATTGGTAGCATTCTGAATTGTTTTGGAAAATATTGATCAAATCAAAATGTGGAATTTGTTGGAACAGTGAAATAGGATTATCTTACTGGACACCCTCAGTATTTTGATTATATTTGGATCTATAGGATTCTAAATAAGATGATTTTTTATTTGGAGTAAACTAGAAAAATAGAGCTATAATTCATATGAAAAAGTTGAATTGTGATTCAGTCTCTAAGATATTGAATTTCTGGATGGAAGTTGTGCATAGTACACTGTTTTTGAATATGAACAACCCGATAATGTTTGAGGCATAT
>JAOQMQ010000003.1:23936853-23961213 GCA_027563845.1 Erythroxylum subrotundum
AGTGTGATGTTTGGATTTGTTTGTTCTGTCTTGGGTGGCATCCATGTATCCTCCCAGGGGGTATTTGGGTGTTACACTCACTACCTGTGAGAGAATTTCACACTCAATAATACGACCAACTCGTGTTAATCTTAACAGAGGATTTTCTCAAAAATATTTGATAATAAATATACAAAATAAACAACTCAAGTGATTAAACAATAACCAACATAAACAAAGACCACGCTTGAAATAAAAAGCAACTCCCCTAAATATGCTGCTTCATTAACGAAAGAACGAGAAGTTGTCCATCGAAAGATCTGCTGTGAGGCTTCAATATCTTCACTAAAAATTCCACGCCTAATAGCCACAAAAACGTCTCAAATCAACAAACGTTTCTTCACCGAAATGTCATACACAAAGGGCGGTAAAAACACCAAGGTTGTTGGAAGTTTTTTGCATGAAAACCACTATCCTCGACAGCCCAAAAATCCCTCACAATAGATAGCAAACGCAGCTCCCCTAATCTTAAAAAAAACTCAAAAATCAGCTTGCAACAATCACTCAAAAACACCCAAATTCAGCTGCCAAAGATAGCTCAATACTCCCGAAAATACAGCTGCAAAAATTTCAAAAACTTATGGAGTTTTTCCACACCAAATCAACAATCACACAGCTCTCAATGATGATTCAAAAGAGAGAAGATTGTGCAGCTACCAAATCACCCAAGAATAGAACACGCAGCAAAGAAAACTCACAGCTGATTCCACACGCCGTCAACCAACTCACGTAAAAACCCCATAGAATGACAACTATAGTTGCTATCATAAACCACGACTTCTACACCGAAAACATAGTTGAATCACTCAAAGACCAAAGACAGAACACAGCTGCACACACACTTCATCAACGACGCATAGCAAAAGACCCATTCAGCATTTTGTTTTGTGTTATTCACCAAAAACCCATCAACTCCACAGCCATGTTTTCACCACCCAACTCCAATATGCCTTCAGCTCTTTTTCCTGAAATTAAGCAACACTTACACAAAGAAATTTTTATTAATACCCTTCAGCCACACATCAACGTAATCCACCGCACCTTTTCTCAAGATACATATCTATTCAAGATAGGATTACATAACATCTAGAACATTATCCAAAATAGCTTTTTGAATCCAAGTCAAACAAGGATTATTGGTTAGCTATCATCATCTAATTAATATCTTATAGGTCCAATTAATAAAGAATGTCAAAATTAATTATTTAGATATATAACATATATCTTAACAGTTTCCATGATATCATGTTGCTGGCTCTAATCGTTGGATTCAAATTTTCCTAAATACCATTTGTTAGTATTCTCACTTGTTAAAATTTGTAAGGTGACCATAGTATAAGCTTCCATATATTTCCTTTCTGTGTAAGAAACCTTGGTATTTCTCGGGATAATTGACAAGAGATGAGCTTTTACCATAGTATAAGCTTCCATATTTCGTTTCTGTCATTTCCTATGCAACCACTAATTCTGAGATCTCATATTCCTATTACGATGAATTCATACTCAAAACTAACGCTAAAGCAAATTTTCTATGTTGTGGATCAGACATTATGTGACTGTCACAAAATGAGAACCAAAGATGTTAGGTCACAAGCATTGGGCCAATGAAGAGAAAAGAGCTTCCATCGGAGAAATCAGGACTTTGAGTTGGGCTAAAGATGTCAGAGAGGTGTTTACTTTTTGCCTAAAGTTCTGGTTTCTTGAACCTGGGCTCAAACAAAACCTAACAGAACTAACAGCCGAAACCTAACAGAACTAACAGCCAATAAAGATAAGGATAAGGATGAGGATAGAGAGACTAGACAGACAAGGAAGGTAGTAGATGAGACACAAATTTTCAAGTGATGTTAATTGTTTCTCTTGTTTCTACTCAACCAATTATGACTGAAGGACTTTTAGTAACATGGTTTGATTTCAAAGGCCTAAAGCCCATAAGTCAAACTAACAAACACTTGATGTTGATTCTGTCTGTGATAGTGCTGAAACAAAACATTTGACTCATATGCAACGTTCATTTGCTTTGTCTTATCATTAGTTTATTCTTTGACGTTTAGGAATTTTTATGTTATTATTTTGCTTATGATTCTTTAGCTTTGTCTTTTGTAAGTATGCCTTTAAGCTCCCATAATCCTTCTTTTGTATGTTTTGGAAGGTTGATGCTTGCTTTATAAAAGATAACAGCGAACATTTGAGGGGATGAAAAATAATACACGTGATTTGAACCCGACGTGAATCGAACACGCAACCTTCTGATCTGGAGTCAGACGCGCTACCATTGCGCCACGGATCCACTTGTTGCATAAACCTAACGTTATAAAATATTTAAAAGTGAGTAACCCAAGTACCAAGGACAATTCAAAAGCATGGATTTGTTAGTTTACTTTGTCTGGTCCAACACAAAACCCTAAAAGACGGCAAGGTATCTTGAACTTCAATCATGGAAACTACTACTCTACCCAAGAGATTTTCCCCTACCACCATTAGGCGGCATTAGGGATTTAGCTCCCACTTCCCACACTCCCACACCCAAAATTTTGCAAATAATCTTTAGAAAAATCCACCACCATCATCATCATTTAAAACTCTACAGAAACCCTCCCAAAACCCTACACTGGTCAAACTCCTATCTCTTCTCTTAATAACCTCCCACCTCCTTGGCGTATATCAGATATCAGAAATGCCATGATAGTCTACTCTCCTACAGTATCTCTCAGCCTTACACCTAAAAGATCTCTTTCTTTAACGACACTACTGTCTCTTTCACACAAACTTACGCGTAATAAAACTGTGACTAAAAACAAAGACGCTCCCATAAACTGTCCACCTACATGGGGTTCTTTTGGTTTTTGCTTTTTTTCTTACTATGTATAACTTGTTATTGGTTTTAGAAAAGCTGTTGATCTTTTGCACTTTAATGTGGGTTTGGAGTGATGCAAGAAACAGTGACATGCACAGTGGCATGAAAAGGATCTAAACGCACGCTCGTCTGAATCTTTAGGCCTGGACAGAGGCCAAGGTTAAAAAAAAAAAAAATCTTTTAGAAAGAGTAAAATTTAAGCATGAAATGATGCTACAAGCGACAAAAGTGCAGTGGACATGCAAAGCTAACTCTGATTCAAACAGAGATTATAATAAATGTTCACTCGTAACTATATTATTAAGTGAAAAGAAAAAAGAAAAATCACGGATAGAAATTCAGCACGAGGCTCGAAAATACAGTGCCTTTAAGAATGCCTCGAATTTCAGACAGCTGAAAAGCGCAAAACCCTCAAAACAGAACAGAAATACAGAACTGAACCGATCCTCGTCTTAATTATGACATGCATGTATGTCGTGTATTACATATACATATATATGTATGTATGTAACCTATCATTTTCATCCGATGCCATACCCTTTCCATGCATGGTACTTGAATGAAATAGATCCATATTTAAAAGGTTAATCAAATTGAATAGAAGATTAAATAAAATTAATTAAACAATTTAAATATAGTTAAAAGAATGGATTGCATTAGCTGTTAGTTGATTCTATCAGTATCAGTGATTAGTTGATAGTTGATTCTATAAGTTAATTTGACCAGCAGATAACATCAGTTATTTATTAAAAATATTTGATAAAATTATCTATTTAATATTAACTGTTGATATGTAAAATGACTTATGAGGGAATAATTTTAGAAAAAATTATAAAGATATAAATATTATATTGCTTAATATTTCGTTGAATATTCTTATAAGAATTTAGATTTAGATATTTAATTTTACAAAAATTAGGTTTATAACTTTAATAATAATAATAGTAATAATATAACATTAAATTTTCTATTAATATGAATGATGCAACGAGTTATATTATACTAGTATTTTTCATATAATATGTATGAATTTTATTGTTTAATAAATTAAAAATATCTATAATTATAGTATGACACAAATACGATATATAATAGTTATATACTCAAAATATTAATTTGATGTGACTCTTTATGTTCAAAAACTTAATATTATGGTATTTTTAAATGTAAACTAATATTATAAAATTAAACAAAGATTAAAAAATTTAATTAACTATTTTATTATTTTCTTCCAAATTTTACGACATAATTGAACGATAAAAAAAGTCAGCTTTGAAAATACATATAGCAAAAGTAGAGAGTAAAGTGGAGAGCAATATTGTCATTATGCAAACAACTAATTCCAAAAGTTCTTTTTGTGGAGCTTTTAGAAATCAAATTATTGGAGTTAAATAAGCTAACCAATAAGTCATTCATCAAACACATTAATATTTTTTAAAATAGTCAAAAAGTTAATTTTTAAACAATAAACTAAAAAACAGCGGAAAAGTGTTTTACCAATCACCTCCTAACTATTCATCACCACCAAATTTTGAGCTTGACAGTAATTACAGTTTCATGGTTAACAAGCAACAACCTCATACGACGTCGTATAGGAAGATCTTTCCAATATTTGACTTGTGGCCTGGCAAGCTATGGGTGGATGAGCAGACTTACTGTGGGACTGAGGTGCAGATCCTTGGTCCCTACTCCCAAGGTTGTTTAGCGGTTGGACCATAGTACTTTGTGTGCGTTATAGTAATGTATTGCATTGTCTGGTATTCTCTGTGCGTTGTTACTTGTCTGGTCTTTCCTCCTCATTAATTTGCTCTTGGACCCAAAATTGAAAGGGATAACTGATAAAGGGACCAGCTCAAAGTTGACTTTTCCCGTAATCTAAACACTTCATTTTCATGTAATGTCAGTTTCCATCATTTCTAAAGCTGTATTAAAGTCAAAATGATAATGTTTGAAGTTTGAACCAATGGTTCCAAATACTGTGGTGAAAATGAGTCAAAAGGTCTGTTTATCTGGTCCATTCCACATCGTTACATTGACCATTATTACTGAACTGTGAAAAAGAGAACAGAACAGGAATACGAAAATGGGAAAAGGGAGTGAACTAGTTTGGGGGTGTGATTCTCTGCTTGGATGATAGATTTCATTTAATGGGAAAGTAAATTAGACCTGTTTAATTGCAGAGGAGAGGACCTAAGCTAAAGCTAAAGGCTAAAGCTATGACCTTTCCTTTGCCTAAAACTGCCTCCTGAGAAGTACTGTTGTTATTAACGATTTCTGTTCTATTTACTATTTTATGACTGGAGAGTAAAAGATTACTGTGGCTGGCTGGGTACAAGTAGGCTATAGCATCTCACAGACTTTTTTGCAAGCCCTAGCTTAGCTCTTCCATGTTGATTTGGTCCTAACGTAGCCAAGATGTGACGAAAGACGGTACAGTGGAAGTATACCTGTGTGATGTCTTGTAATAATAGATGTGACAAAAGCTAAAACCACAACCTACGTCTGCACAACTTGTCCTTTCCTGACGGATAATAATTATGGTATATCCATAAGAACAGACAGAATACAGTACTGTTTTAAATCAGTCGTAACAGGATTATCAACACCTGTCTGAAGTGCTCTTTAAATCTGAAGTTGCAAGGGGTTCGATTAGTTGAGTTAGTGCAGAAAGCAATTACCAGAAAAAGCCACAAGAAGAATATTCAACGTTATTGGTTTTGCCTTGCCTAATAGTGACGATGCAAAGCTTAATCATAGGTGGACGTCCCACCAAAATGTTTCCAGCAAGCCAACTAGCTACAATGAATAAATAAGGACAAGTGGTCCCTCAGCTGCCAACCTACAGCCCGACCAGTATCAATTATTACTGGGAATTCGGTGAATTTGCAAGAGACTCGGGCCATAGTGAAAAGGACAGAATAACCATAGCCTTGAACGAAGAAAGCACACGTGCAAGTACATAGTTCATAGAAGTTCTTATGTATTATGTAGCATTACTACAATACATGTCACTGGGCATTAGATGTAAACAACATACGTAATAACTTAATACATAGGCTATGTAAGAACGGAACTCTTCGACTATTATCAAACAAAAGACCAGCTCATGAACATGAAGGCCAGGCAATGGTTGGAATCATCGTCATTCAGAACCTTCCATGCAATAGCTTGATCGTAGGACACTGGCCTCCCCATGCTCGAAGCACATATTCCGGCTGGCAAATATGCAAAGCCCTGAAGTTCATTATAAATAACCCGAATTAGGCACAAACCAATTTCAAGAACATAAGACCTACAAAAGCACACAATATCCAAGAATTGGATTTGGGACTTTGCTGATAAATCCCATAATAAAATCATTTGAGCTGAACAAATTCATGATCATTTAAAAGTAATTTAATAACACCATCACTCTAGGTATATCTACCTGCTGCATTATCTTTGAAAACTCGGAACACAGAATCTTGCGGCCAGCTTCATTGAGAACCTTGTCCAGCATAATATCTTGAAGGGCCACAAGAGTAGTTTCAAGCATGTCCAATCCAGCCTGGTTGGCAAATGTGAAAACTGGGGATGCCTGCAATTATGTTCCACTTTCTTAGTTAAAATTTTCTCCTACAAGCATTTCATTATAAAAGCAAAATCCTTCGTCAGAACATTCATACAGTAGGATGAACAGAAACAATTACATTGGTTTTCAAAGAGCAGCACATGATTGCATCTGAGTGGTGCCAGAGTTGTTTCAGCAAAGCATCACCAGCTTGGGAGTCGATTCGGAAGAGTTCTCCTCCAGTGTGGACCCTACAATATGCAGATATTCACAAAATGCTGCCAGAAAAATGATATTTGCCAACGAGAAAACAAATTGCAACCTGTAGCTATGATAAATCCATCGTGCCAGAGTCAGAGCCTCGGGAGAGCCAGGAAGGGATTTTGGCTCCAAATGGGAGCTGAGTCTTGACGGGGAAATAGCCATTGCAACCCTCTGAACTGAACCAACTACACTTCGCACATACTGGCGTGCCATAGCAGCTACATTGTCTTGCATGTGGTTCTCAAAAGTAAATTGGAATGCAATTGTGAGAACAGACCTCAGGTTATAGCTACTGGCATCAGCTTCACTTGCTGGACGTGTACCACCGGGTCCAACTTCAAGTGTCGAAGCCAGATCCAATGTTCGAGTTGCAGGAGCTCCTTCCTACGTTCCATTAAAAGCAAAATCAAGGCAACAAATGAGCAGAAAAACCCTTCTTTTCAGGCAACTTTGAAATTAAAGGTACTTGGTAAAAGAGGACAAACTGACAGATTATCGAGAAAAAAAACAAATAGAACATAAAAATAAGATTTATGCATGTTCCCGTTACTTAAAAGAATCAGTTGGACTATTTTTTTCACACCATTTCTGAAGTATGATTTCTTCTTTAATGATAGTTTAAAATCTCTCCAACAACTGTAAATGTCACCCAACTGTTTTTGGATCAAGTGGTATGACTCGGAACCCAGAGGGCAGTAAAGGAGCATCATCAGCAAACGATTCATCAATAGGTGCAAAGACAAGCTGTGCACATGCACCTACAGCATTTTCATCAACCCCACTACAAAGCTGCAAAAACAGATTTACAGACATTATCAGTCCATGAGGGAAGAAAAGTATATCAAATACAGACAAAACATTTGTACACCAACCTGTAACAAGTACATATCACGTGCCAAAGCAATGTCCTCTGGGGAGAATGCATGACCTTCTAGCCTGACTACCTCCAAGAACTTTGGGAGAAAATGATAGATTATCATGAAGATTGAAAACGAAAGGAAATTAAAGACCTGAATTAAATTACACGATTATTACCTCCTCATTTTCCACAGTATGGGCAAGAGGTAAAATAACCTGGCTACTAGGGAAGCCACCAGGTCTAGCACAAGGCACAGCGTAAGGGCTAGCTTTAAGGCATGCAGCAGAGTAAGTATCTACCGCATAGTCAGCCCATTCAGATCGATGCTCCCTCAAAAAGCGAACAAGTAAACCAGGGGGGACATTCTGCAGATTCATAGGAACTGTTAGGTTGCTAAAGATAGATGGCTGCATAAGATATAACAGAGATGGCAGAACATGTATCATAATTGGCAGTCCTATTCAGCCTCCTTAACACTCAAGATACCTGCAGCAGCATCGATGCCTTTGCACACAGCACTCCTCCATAAGTTGAGAACATGGATGCATTATATTGAGACCCAAGAAATTTATTTGGAGACGAATTTATGACAATTGTCACATCCTCCAAACCATCTCCACCAAGAATTGACCATCCATCATCCACAAATCCATTGACAGCATCATTGAAACCCCTGAGATCCATTTCAGAAACCATTTCACAACCAAAAACCAGTAGGAAGAATATTTCAGGTTTTGAGCACAAAAAGAGAGAATAAGAGGCCCAGACAAGTTATTGTTCAACTAAAGCATATCAACTATGAGATTTAAAAGTTGCAATCCTAACTTCCACACCATTAAGGTTACCAGAGGCTAGAATTATAAGTTACCTGCAAAGTCGCTGACTAAATGTCCTTAAAACTGCAGGCTGACGACCACCACCATACTGGACTTCCCCACTAGTCTCTTGAGCAATCTGTCGGATGTGTCGCAAGGCCTACATCATTAAACAAAAAGACAGGGAAAGGTTAACTTGTTTGAAATTTTATAAAGGATCAGCTTTATTCACGTTGTAGTCCATACAGCCATAGTCATTTTCTGAGCAAGAATCTTGGATGATTCATAGAGAGGCCTCAGAACCTCAGGGACACTCCAAGCCTAAAACAAAATGTAATTACGTGTTAAGGTGGCTTGATGAAGTGAAAACTCTGAATAGTCACAAGGAAACAATAGCAATTAAGCTGGATCATAATCTCACATCCAAGTCAACATGGTCAACAATGTGTAAAATGGATCCACCACCCTCACAAGGACGAATTAGATATCCACTTGGAAGCATTTCAGCTCTCACAAAGCATGAAGTAGGAGGCCCTGCTGGGCCACCAGTCGAAGAAGTTAAAGACCTTTCACATATCTGCATTTGTTGACAACAATTAGTATGCAACAACATTTTAATTCTGCCAAGCAACAAAGAAAAGAAAATTGAGTGGATACAATGATTAACTTACCACAAGACTCCCATCTTCCAAAGTGGAAGTATATCTTATTGTCCAAAAGTCACGGGCTGCAGCCAGTGTTGTAGGTGCATAAGTCTAGCATAGAACATCCAAAATTTTAAAACAATAAAAGGAACAGAAACATCAGTCAAGGTCTCAAAGGGCATTAATCAAGCTGTATAATCAATCAAAAAAATCCAGCAACCTGCATGTATATAAGCTCAATCGTTCCACCATTTCCTGTAGGAATAGCATTTAATACATCAAGGCATCGACAGTCACGAAACCAAGATGGGCGATCTTTGAGGATTTCCGCAACCTGCACAGATGCATATTCAGTGGAAAACTTACAATAGAGCATTGGATCATTTATTAAAAAGCCATGAGGAATTAAAGAAGAGAACCTTCGTGGGCTCTAGACTCACGAGGCCGCAGGCTCGTGCTGCTACCCCACAAGAATTGCGGGAAACAGCAACGATTCCAATAGAATCCGGACCAGGCTACATATCATGAGAAAACGAGTTAGATTTCGCAGCAAACACATTAACACAAACCATTGTAACACATGCAACACAAGTGTCCCACAGAGTTCAACAGTTATTACCTTCATCCCAATCATCTGGACCCAGTCGACAGCAGTTCCTGTAGCCTTGGAAAGGAACTCTGCCAAGGTCTCCTCAGCTATGGCAAGAAGACTGATAAACCATACAAGACTTGTGAGTTTGTAAAATGGGCAAGACAAAAAGGCTTGCACTCACCAGAACAGACGGTGATTACTTACCCAGCTGGGTTGTTAGCATCCCTATGGGGATGCTGAGGTGTTGGGTTTTGCTGTTGTTGGTTCTGACCACTCATGACCACAGACTCACAGCTATTGTCTGTGGTCGTTGCTGAAGCCTGATGAAAGTACACCAGATTTGAAATGAAAAACAAGAGATGGAATGTATGAAGTACGTCCAAAATCCAGGTAGTGAAAATCGTTCATACACTTAAACAACTAAGGAGTGTATCAATACAGGAGAGTTTAACACATCAAAAGATAGCTCAGTTGAAAGAAAAAGCTTCTGATAATAGTTCAGGGTTTGTATTTAATTTGTCAAAGGAGCTCAAGTGGCTTACACTATGCAGCTGTTGGCGCATGAAACCATTCTCATACACCAAATGAGAGACCTGCTTCTGCAAACGATCATTCTCTTCCATCAACAGCTTGTTCATAGCAGTGAGTTTCCTGTTAACTGTCTGCAGGCGAGAAGCTTCCTTTCTCTGCTTTTCACGGCATCTGCCACGAAAGTGAAAAGTTAGAGACTTTCAATATATTCTACTTGAATAAAGAAATTGTTTATCATAGATCCTATGGAGGAAAAATATGTGGCATACTTTGACAGTAACCATCATTGACTGAAGATTGCACATCTTAAAGTTACTATCCAACTTCCATTAGAGTGTACAAATTATATTTCACTCAGAATCTTCACTCAAGATTTGCATAACTCCATGTGCATAATAACAAGCCGATAAACATATTAACTAACAAATTATGTCCAATGGTGGGCAGTTAAAATTTCTTGATTTTGATTACCAAAGAGGAGAAGAACGTAACAAAACTACTTTCCTCCAGAAAGAAAGGAAACCAAATACTTCAGAAAATAAAAACTTTTAGATGTCACAATCTTTCACTCGTTCATAAATCACAACGTAGACATTCAACCACTAATATCCTTTTTCAGTAAATTCCATCCACACAATGACCTACAATCTCTTAAAATGAGTACAAGGGACGAAATTCTGCAGACATTAGCAAGTCCATCGATCTGCAAAAGCATAGACCGCGCGGAAATCTTAAATTTAAAAGGAATTATCGTCTCTTAGTTAATTTCAAGGAAGCATCAGTTTTTATATAGCACAAACTAAAGCTGTCCACAGTATCCAACTATTAAAGACATTTTTGCAGACAGTATCAAATGAAAACACAGAAAAGTAACAACATGATTTCATGCCTGATTTCAAGACAGAGAGGGAAGAATATGCTAAAAGAGAGCTGAGAATTCAACCAGCTCCGTCCATTTCAACAACTTACAACTTTCAGGAAAATAAAAAAAGATTCCATTTTAACATCAGAAGACGACTGGTGACCGTCTCACAGAAATTAAGGAAACAAAAAGGAAAAGGCTTTAACCAAAAACTAAAAAGTTTACGTCTGATTTTCATTTTCCAAAGACGGGAGGCCTCAGATAAAACACTACCATTGCAAAGGTCACTATATGAGGTAAAGATCGTTTCTTTACAAAGAAGGCCAGCGGACAACATCTGTGCAACGCTCCGGTGACACATAAAGAGAGAAATATTTGTGATTTTGCAGCTTTATGCTCCTTGTGAATGTAGAATGAAGTGTATTACAATTACCTACGGTTTTGAAACCAGACTTTGATCTGTTTAGGCTCAATGTTGGCGAGAATAGGACACTCTCTAATGAGCTGCTGTCTTCTCAAAGAACTAGGCTTTGGGCATTCTGTGTAGAGTCTCTCCAATGCCTCCACCTGTTCTGGTGTATACCTCACATACTTGCTTGTATCCATCTGTTTATTGCTAGCGTCGAGTTTGTGGTGCATAGAAAGTGCCATAAGAGAGAAACAGCCTTCAATGCAAACGAGCCAACCTAAAAGATCAAAAAGACCAAGATACAACGGACGCTTTTGGGTGCTTAACCAACTAAAACAACAGAGACCCAGATGTTGATTTCGATTTTTAGAACAGTAAAGATGGGTTTGGTTCTTGATTATCTTCTTCTTTGTTGGTTGTAACAGTTATGTTGGTACTGTTGGTATCAGGTTGGCTCTCTCCTCCAAGAGAGCCTCCTCTCTCCTTCATCAGATTGATAATAGCAAAGTTGTTTGTTTCCTCTGTTTCTCTTTCACTCACTGCTCATCTCAAGCACCTTTGCTTAGAAAAGAAACGAGCTTTATTTAGGCAAGGGTCCTGTGGTTTTTATCTTACGACGCCTATCTCGAGATTCTCTATACCCCAACAGGAAGAGAGAAAAAGAAAACAAAAACAAAAACAAAACCCACAGAGACAGACACAGGTTTTTAGATGGGAGAAAAAAGAGAGGTTCTCGAGCATGAATATGACAGAGAACAGAAAGAAACAAGAACAAAGACAAGAGGGGAGCCAATGATAAATGAAAAGCCAGATGGGATTTACATAATTACTGGCAAGTTAATAAACTTTTTCCAAACCTTTTCTCAAGGTTTCTCTAGAAAAACCAAAAAGAAAAGCAAAAAGACAGAGAATAAATGAGAGGGCAGGCAGGCAGGCAGATAGCATAGGGAGGGCTGAAATGTGATATCTTTAACCTGACACGGCTCAGAGATCATGTTTTTGACGAAATGGGGTTTTAAGTTTTAACCTTCTGAGAATATATTAAAAGAAATAAACAACAAAAAAGTGCTCACTAGTCAGTAGTCACTCACTGCTACTGCTACTAGTATTGTGTAGTCTCTGTAGCCGGTCTACACATAGACAAAGAGAGTGAAGTGTATTTTGTGGGATTCAAGGTGATGCTCTATGCATGCGTTTATGAGGTTTAGTAAGTATAGCATGGGTATGGCCCTATGTCCATGTGTTATAATATCCTGTTTGCCATGATCATGATCATGCATGGTTTTGATACCTCAAACAATCCACAAATAAAAGACTCCAACTTTGGCCTCTCTTTGCTTGCACACATGGAGGGCGTGAAGAGAGAGAGAGAGAGACATCAGACATGCCTTGGTTTGATGGTTTCTGCCATTCGGGTCAATCAGGTTTGTGCTTGACCACGGGCTTTCCAGGTTGAGGAGAGTAGCAAATTTACTTGGAAGAAAAGGCCCAAAAGTTAGAAATTTGTTGTGCTCTAGTTTTGATAATAACTTGCATGGTTCGTAATTAGGATTAGTGATTTTCATGTAAACATGTCTAACTAACTTGCTTGGTTTAATAGACACAAATATATAAGTTGCATGCAGATGTGATTTAATAAGGGTTGAGATAGTTCTATCTCATGGTAATCAAGATCTGTCTAATTTGGCATCTAAAGGGTTATCGTACACAAGCCAAGTTGAAGTCGAGTAATCAACTAACCTACCATCTACAGTCAGACCACATTAATCCATATCTTAATGAACGTATGAAAGATTATGCAAAAAGATTGTCAAATTGAAAAGGGTGAAAAAGAGAGTATCAGTGATGCGTAAGAAACCATAAAATGCATGGTTAAGGTGATGAGGATTGCTAGAAGTGGAGGTAGATTAATAAAAACAACACTTCAATCAGATTGATTTGACTTAGTGGGAAGGTTAAATTTAAAACACAGTAAGGTATTTTCACCACTAGCCAGCTGTTACTTAAAAACAAAAGTTGGAAATTTAAGTGTTATTACTATGTATATGATTGAAAAGATGAGGATATTTTCAGTGTACTAAAACAATATGATGATCCTGAGTGACTAAGCTGGGACTTGATAGATGCATAACTATAAACATGGCTGCTTTACGCGGGTAACTCTTGTTCTAGGTTTGGAAACATGGCCACAAATACATCCATGTGAGTGTTACATGAGTCCAGATCATCTGTTCAATATTATGGTATCTTATTGTGTTCAATAAATTTCAGTCATTTATTTATGTAGGTCCCGTAAAATAAATGGCTGAGATTTCATAAGACAGAATAAGACAGAGTAATATTGGACAGAAGATCTAGACCCGTGTTACCCATGTGTGTGGATTTAAATTTCGAGTAAACCCTACATGATTTCCTTTTTTATTTTCTAAATTTTAATATATATGCATGTGGAGTGTCATCATGAGCACAACTTCATACGTGCTTTTGCTTCTCTACTAGTTTAAGTGGAATATTTAGTTAGCATAAGTACTAGGATTTTTAGGTCTTAATGCATCAATGTATGCTTTGTTGAGCTCATGGTTGAGACTGGCTACAGTTCTGACCATTAAACCTAGATATAGGTTTATAAACCCTAAACCTTCACTGCTTTTTGAAGTTTAAGTGTCGACCAGCACCAACCAAACCACTTCTTTTGGTGACAATTGAGAGTGTTTCCCACCTAGCTTCATCCCTTCACTCGTAAGAATCCAATAGAAAGAGAAAGACAGTAAAAGAGAGATATGTATCAAAAAAAGCTTTGGATGCTTTGTAAAGATACCAACCACTTTATGGCAAATGTCAACCTTGTGAAATCTAAAAGTCAATTGCTTTTCTCACCCATCATCTTCCTATCTCTCTTACTCAAATTTGCATATATATGTTATATCATAGAATTAATGGCTTATGATGGGGTGAGGGAACTCTTATCGATTTTGGGATTTTAGATGAATCGATAATGTCTACACATAATAACTTTGTTTCTTACTATCTCCATGACAACATAGTCGGTCTCTTTGTTTTGTATGAAATGAATTCACATAAATGGTGCATGTTCACTTAGCTAGGAAAGGGTTATTGTTTCCTCCATATCCCATTGCGTGATTGTACAAAATTAACAACTTTAGGCCTTAGGGTGTTACCTTTCCAGCTCCATTTATATGGGGAGGGACCCTTGGGGAAGAAGGTATTGTGGTTTGGGGTTGGAGGAGATCAAGTGACCCCAGTTTTTGTCATGCACCAAAAGAGTCCATAAACATTCAGTTTGACCCCACCATGCACATTTCTCACTCTAGAATTGTGTGCTGTTTTATTCTGCTTTGCTTTGCTTTGCTTCCATTTTACACCTCTGATCTCACTCCTCTCTCTTATTCTGTCTGTCTCTCATTTGTCGACTTGTGTGAGGTGGTGTGGAGGGTCCATGCATGATAGGAAGTGTAAAGGTATTACATGGACAGAGAGCAACACTAAATCGACCCCAGATTGCAATTCATATCGTCTATAGATAATGTGAGGCAAAACCAAAATCTTGATATCGATTATCTTTTGCCTACTAATTATGTCACACTCTATGTGTAATACTTGTAATGATTAGGAGTAGCATTAAAGTATACGTATTTTATTTGTCAAACCCACACAACAGTATGATAGAAAGATTTCATGAAGTGAGACTCTGCAATTAACATACAACTAGCTCCAATTAGCATGCATCTTTAATGTATATGCTTTCATTGTTTGAGTGTTAGGAGCAATCTCCACATGTTCTCAGGCTTCCATGAATGATGTTCTTGCTTTTCGTTTTCCTAGTAAAATTGAGAGGAGAAATACATGGAAATTGCATAGTGCTTAGAATTGACATCTAATTGTTTAATGCCTTGAACAAGTCTTAATTGATCTATACTAGTTAGTGTGTGGATGAGGTAAGTGAATCATTCAAATCAAAACAGACTTCTATTCAAAGAATTAGTTCCAAGTTCACTTCATCAGACTAGTTAATTTCCTGTAGCAAAGTTGTGTCTCATGTTGGCCAGCAAAATTAGGGACTTGAAATCCCACATAATTAGTTTGGCATCCAAGAAAATGTGTACATCATCCAACTAATCTTTTAACGATGGTCCAACTCCATTGCCTATTGTTTTGGTTTTGGTCCTTCAATTCTTCAACCACTTTGTTGCTTAGTTAAGCTTCTAGTTCAAACATCAATGTTCATCATGTGCAGATCAATTTGTTGTGTAACCAAAAGGAAAAGGACTCTTAAATAACAAGACTCAACCTTTGTTTTGTCTGTAAAAGGTAATGCTGCAATTATTACCTTCTTAAACCCTGTTGACAAATTCATTAGCCAATCCAAAATTTTCTAAATTAAACCATTCATGTACTTAATTTCCTTTGGATCTATTGAGAATGCAAACGCTTGCCCTTAACTTCCCTCGTAAAGTCTTCAATGGCCTTAAGTTGTAAGGTTTTAAGATGATACACGAGTGGATCTGTTCAAAAGAAGCTTCCTTGTACAATCTTCAGTAGCTTATGGCTACTGTGATCGTTTTGCTGAAACCTTGCTTGGATTTTCTAATCATTATATGAACTAACACTATATGCATGATCAAAACAGTAAGCAAACAAAGACTGTCTAACTAAAACTGTGTGTGAAGCGTTTGGAATCTCGATTGTTGATTTAATTAATAGATTTATAGGTCTTCAAGCAAGCCAAATGACAGATGTTTCGTCATGCTTAGGAATAATATGGGCCAGTCTCCTCTTACTAACTGAACCCTTGAGAAGCTGGTCAAGAGTATTGCTTGCTTGTGAAACCTTTAGTTTTTAAGATTGGATTCTCAGAATTGGTGGTCGAGATTGGTTCCGTAGGGACTTATCTCGTCTAAACAAGATTAATGTGTTCAAAAAGTAGGATAATAGCTTAGTACTTATCTTCTCAAAGTTTGATCTTAAGGGAAGATTTTGACAACTGAGTATTCACCCAATTGAGAGATACAAAACTACATTTTGCATTCCCAATGCACAATACTAATGGACTGTTATGTCATTTGGGTTTAAAGTCGCCCCATCATTATTTCAGAAATTCGTGATAAAGATCTATCAACCTATCTTCTACTTTTCGATTTGATTTAATTTAAAAAAATTTGTTGTTAAAAATTAATAAATTTATTAATTAATCGATCAGCTTTTATATACTAAAATAAACCAATTAATTTTCATTTAACAGTCTTATTTTTTAATTAAATTTTAAATTATCCGGTAAGTAAAGATGGTCTTCTTTAATTATTTTTCAAATTCTTTAATTTTATTCAATCTTTAACCGATTTTATGACGGTCTAATACTAGATGAATATTTTAAACATTAAACCTCTTGTCTTATTAGTTTAACTTTCGATCTGATTTTTAAAATATCGGTCATTATTTAGTTGGATGAATTTGTCTTGTATTTTTAAATCATTAAGTAATTAAATATTTTAAATTATTAATTTGTTAAATAATTTATCAGTAAAATTTTATTGAAAATATGAACAAAGAACAGCAAAATTTTAGATTCCTAAAAAAGAGCTAATCATGCATTGAGTCTTCAGCCAAATGTATCTTAACTAAAAAGGTAACTAAATGTCACTTCTCACCCAGTCTAGTAGAAGTTTACTCTTTGTGTTGGAAAGTCTAAAATGTTAAAAAAAAAAAAAAAGAAACAATAAATACTCTCATAGATATCCAGAAAGAAGATGTTCTCGATTGAATGCGTTGAATTAATAAGGAGGATGTTGGAGTTGTAAAGTTCAGGATCATGAACAAGTAGAATAGGTGTGAAACATGGGCTAATCTAGATCCTTGATTAAGGTTGAAGTCGTTGTATCATCAACCAACCCAACTCAAATAACGGAGAGATGTTTTAAGGACAGAGCATGCAACGCAGCAGGTCCTACAAAGGACAAAACATGAACAGCAAGCATAGTTAGAAAACGAGCTACATTGCTGAGGATTGAAATGATTCAATGGTTGAAATTCTGGGAATCGGATAATGCAAGAGAAAAAGAAGGTAATAGTGATGGGTTGAAATTTTGAGAGATTCCAACATCTTTGTTTTGATGAATAGATAATTGACAGATATCATGTATATATTCTTTGAATGGCCCATTTGCTCAAAATCATTGACATTGGTCAACCGCTGGAATTAACTTTATTGACCTCATTCTAATTTCTCATTCTTCATCATAACAAGCAAACAAGACCACCCCTCTGTGGAGATTGATTTCTCTTCATTGTTTATTATCTGTGAAGCTTGTGAGCGGCTTGTTTAATGCAAACTTCTCAAAAGTTGCAAAGCTAATGAAATTCATATTCCACAAACATGAGTTGGGAGATTAATACGAGAAAATATAAGTAAACGATCCTCTGCTTAAGCCTCCAATGATAAAAAGTACATAAACAACCATTTAATCCTCTATCAAAGTTTACATTGAATCCTTTACGAATTAATGGATGTAAACAAATAACACGACATTCCATTAGAATAAGTTGGAATGCTTGGATTCCTAATCTATGCAGATTAGGCGCTCTATTTATCGATACAGAATTGCCCTACATAACTTCTTGAAGTATTTCCTATATAATTAGATCATTTTCTGGAGTTTTACTGTTAGCAACTCCTATATTAGAAACAAGATGTCTAATTAGATCACGAATTACAAATGTCTGAAAAAACTCTACGACTATTCGTGAAACAATTCACATCGATATGATAAAAAGTGTGGGACTTACAACAATGAACGACCCCCCCCTCGAATAATCAACCCGATTGCCGAACAGTCTCTCTCGAAATCTTTCCTCTCTGCCTTATTCTTGTTAATTAGATATAGAGCCATTCTTAGAAAATATAAAGATATTGAACCATACTTTTCTCTCTTCAATTAACTTCTGATGTTGCTGTTGCTGCAATTTGCCTATTATTTACTACATAAACCATAGAAATTGCAGTCAATTTCGGAGCATATCCCATGTTAAGATTTTCACGTACGTTTTAATTTGTAATTGCTTCCCATCTGAAAAGTATAAGTTCTTAGCTTATCTTATGAGGTAATGACCCTATTAAGTTCAAAACGGAAAGTCCACGAAATGAAATTAGACTAGTTTTGAAGGGTGAAACCCAGAAGAATATATCTTTAGAAGGCTACTCTGAACCTCAACAACCTCAACTCGACCTCCATTGAAGATAAAAAATGGTGCCCGCCTATTACTACTACACAAGTCGAACTACTCCAATAATAGCAATTGCTATATAGCACAAATTGCTTTCTTCTTTCATTTTCCATCAGGGATTTATCAAAAACTAAGAGATTTCATTGCATATAATGATAAAAAAAGGAAGATGGAACAACTGCAGCTGGAAAGGGATCAAGGGCGTGGCTGCTCAATAAGTTGAAGTTTACTTTATCGGTGCACCCTACATGTCTAATCTGAACCTGATCAATAAGGGCTCACCAACATAATAAATAATGTCAAAAGAAAAATCTAAGACGTAAGGGGAATTCCACCCATCTCACCATGGAGTTCAAAATTATGATAGCCAAGGCGATGTAGTGTCGACCATAAAGATGGTATTTCAAGATCACAGGACATAACCCAGATTCAACACACCTACATTACAATCTGCAATAGAATTTGAGCTACTCATACAAAACATTGGACTTTATTTTTTATTTGACAGTAGTAGGTCATAAACAAGCTAATACACATCAAGAAGTAACACCTAATGTTTGCTAAGCTAATCACAACAAAACCAAGCAACATAACTCGTTTTGCTGCCAGAGAAGTCGAGAGCTAGATTATGTTCTTGCGTCGTTTGAAAAAAAAGGAAAGAAAAAGAAGATGCGAATAAGCTAGATTACTGAGAACATCCCTTAATTACACTGCCTGATTATGCTTTGCAGCCGCACCAAGAAACCTACTATTGGAAAAAGCTATACATATTAAACTATTTGGGTACTGAGAGAGAAGCAAAGACTCCTGAGGCATAGATCAACTATGAATAACAACTAGAACTCATTGAATCCAACACCGGTACCTTCAATACATCAACACCTGCCATCGGAGGAAGCTACGTCATTCTTATCAGAATTGAGATTGATTGTGGAATGTGATTTGTCATCTGATGTGACTTCCTTTTCTTGTTTGTTATCATTTTTCTTTGAATTGAGAAACCTACCACCACATCCTCTAGCTCTTCTCAGAGCATGCAGATGTCGAGATTCATGTAAGTATGGCTGCGAATTTAATATAAGAAGTTAACCACCACTCACCAAAGATTTTTAATCAAGAAAGGGTAATCAATGAAAAGGAGCCAACTCAAATCACTAATTCTTAGGTTATAATCAAACAGGTGAGAAAATAACAAATCAAACATAAGTAAAAAGCGACTTCCTCTTTCAAAGAGATAATATACCTTCCGGGACTTGATCAATTTGTTTTCTGATTCAGCTTTTGCACGAGATTGCCGGCGCCTCAAAATACCGTGATATTGCTTTGCATTGACAAATACAGGCTCCTCAACTGCATCTGTTGGCAAAGGCACTCCAGCTTGTTGAATTCCCATTAACTGAACATGGACCTAAAAGATTTATTGATTCAGTAACTAACTGTTAGAAACCAAAATTTGGTGTCAATTTCATAATAAACCATTGCTGCTTAAAACTGAAGCTTGAGAACATCAAAACCAAAAGCTATTTTACCATTGGTTGTGCACCATAAGGCATTGTCGGATACGGCTGGGTATCAGAAGGAGCAAATATGCTTCTGTAGTAGGGATCTGGATATGGGTATGATGGTGGTCCCTTCAATTTCATAAGCCATAACCCATGAATGCAAGTCAAGATGTCAAAGTTAGGATTGTAGTCCATAAAACTAGACGCTAATTAAGATGGCTAGCATATTTGTACAGGAATAATAGCCACTCAAATGAATAACAATATCAAGCATTGATTTTATAAAGAAATGTTAGTTAGACCCCCAAAAAACTTAATATTTGTGTTATTGCATAAGTGTAGTGCATCGTTTCTGACTATAATCTTTTGAATTCTATAAAATTTGAAGTTTGGAGAAACTTTTTTATACTTACTAAATGATTTGTGGTTGATGTTTAGTTCTTGTAGGTTTAGGATGGATGGATTATTATGTAGCGAGGCTTGTTAATAAAATATGCAGTCAAAACTGAATTCTGACAATAACATTAGGACGAGGTGATTCAAGAAGTTACAAAACATTAAGAGAATTGTCTACATTTCATAAGAAGACATGAGGAACTGATATTAAACCCACATATGATAATTTTATGGAAGAAGTTTATGAGTTCATTTTGTTGTCATCACCAAACACTCTTTGATATTTTGGTCACAACTTTGTGTAGGAATATCGGAATGAGGTTATTCAAGAGGCTGGATAAAGTTACAAGTTTTCTAAAACCTTTAAAAAGATACCTAGAGCTGATATAGGCTAGCTGAACCCATATCATCGACTGTCTGGCTAGCTAAACCCTTTGAAATTTGATTTTTACAAAGAGAAGGGTTTTGGGAGACAAAGTAACAGGAAAGGAAAGCAAAACAGGAATAGACACAAGAGAAAGCCATTTTAAGAGGAGTTACAACATTTCTAATGGATTTTCCTTGGCTCTAGCAATTGCCATACAAAAATTAATAGTATATGTCAATTGAAGCCTTTTAGGTTATTTATTCTCTTGTTTATGTGTTTTAAACGTCTTGTGATGTGTCAATAGTGTGTTTACATGCTCTAATTTTTACTTTTTGGTAGAATTATGGAAAACTCCAATTCGGGTTAATGGTAGAATTAGGTATTTTTCAACTTATTGGATTTTGAGAATTTTTGAACATGCTATATGTGAGAACATGCATGATAAGTTAATATTTTGAGTTACATGCACTGAGTGAATTTTGAGTGTCAATGTCTGACTAATTGTCAGTTGGTGGTACTTATGCATTGTGCATTTGCGTTGTTAATGAGAGGCGTGAAATTTGGTGGTTGGTCAAGACCTGTCATTCGTCATCAGAATGGGGTAAATACCATTTGGTTTACTGGAATCTACCATCCGGTGCCAAAATGGTGCAAATATTATTCAATAGGTCGAGATCTGTCATCCTATGCCAAAGTGAGACATATATCATTCTATTAACCCAGACGTATCATCCAATGCCTACCCCAAATAGATACAGACATGATTTATGGCCGATGATTATTGAGCGTAGATATCTTAGATTAAGATACATCCATCATAATTTTCTTAAAAGGTGTTCTAGAGTAAGAGATAGTGCCAAATAGGCACAATTGTGAGATTAAAGCATAGTGTAATTTTTCATTTTTGTTTTATTTATGATTTTTTCCTAGTTAATACGTATGTAATAACCGACTTTGTCTATTTTTCAGATAAGGCACCCATAGAGAAGGAGCTTCGGGATGTAGAAAGGATGTAAGTACAAACTTCATCTACTTGGATCACGCAACTTGTTAGTTTAGTTGGATTTTAAAGATTTATATACTCAATTTGGTAACCATGGAGGCGACATTTGTAAGATAGTTGAGTTTTTGACTATAGGAGTTGTGCTTTTGCTATTTTAATACAAAATTTCTAATTGAGTTTTTGACTATAGGAGTTGTGCTTTTGCTATTTTAATACAAAATTTCTAATTGAGAAATTTTGTATTAATGCTGTTAACCTTAGCTCGATGGTGAAGTTTTGCATGGTTTGGCCTTGCCATTGGGTGACGGTTTGTCAACGACCTAGTAAAATTGGCTTGAGCTTGGAGTGTGACAACTAATGTTAATAGTCCATGCATGCAAATGCAAATCACTAGTCACATAAGAGGAAAAATGGATAAGAGAGCAATAAGAAAATATGCAAACTAAAGGGCTCGTACGCACAAAATCAATCAAAATAGATTACTTAACAATTACCATAGAATGTCCTGCTCCGATTTGTGGGGCTGTCGCATACTGAACATTTGGCATTGAGATAGTGGAGTGCATCAGCTCTGGTGCAGGGGATGTCGACTGAATCTCAGGTTCCAACTCTTTTTGTTGCTCATCATCTTGGCCATTACCTGGGAAAACATCTTTAAAATCACATACATAACCTATTATTGAGAACAAAGTGCAAGAAATATCTAACCGTCAACATTCCGTCTAAAGACATAAATAGAAAGAGAACTTCAGTCAGTCTAAAGCCATGAATTGGTTCATTTAAGGTAATTCACAATAGGAAAAATATCTTATTCTACAAGAAAATTATAAAAATATTAGTAAACAAAAAAAATCAAATATTCATAATGTTAGTTATGATAATTGTGTAGCCATAACATCTTGGGATTGGAATTTCATGAATAACACCATAGAACAATCAAATAATCTAAAAAAAAAGGTTATGCCTATTTCAACCAACTGTGTGCTGGATATATATTGCAGAATATGTAAGTTTTCCACCCAAAGCTGGGACATCAAAATTGTCATAAAAGTTGGAAAAGTTGATATAGACTTTTGGAAACAGATTCATGGTTATTAATTCAACTATCACTGGAGTCTCCCCAGGATGCTGCCCAGCTAAGTTTAACAAATCTCTAACTTATGAAAGTTTATCAATATAAAATGCCACAACATGAAGGAACTTTGAACAAGCAATTATAGACCATGAATCCAACCAAACAGAAACAATAAACAACTCAAACTCAATCTAGTTCTTTAAGATAAGTACCAGAAAGATCATGAACAGAAGAAGTCATGAAGCTGTTGAGCACAGGGAATCTCCGAACTTTAATCTGGAAGCCAAATGAACATAAATCACAGGTTAACATAACAACAAATCTTCCATATATGCCATTCAACAACAACCAACAAAAATCAAGCTCAGAAGCCCTTCCAGTTACTCGCATGAGAGATAAAAGTTCTAAACAACCATACATATGAGTTATCAAAATGCCAAGTCATAACAGAAAGATTCATATCCAGCATTGAAAAAGAGAAAGGCCATAATGAGAGCATAAGAATATCCAAGAGTTGATTTGATGTGGAAAATTGAAAATTTTCATTTTTGAATTACTAAACTTTGGAAGGTTCCAAAAAAAGTAATAAAATTAACTACATAATTATCAACTAGAGAATACCCTTCAATTATCTACCTCATTATCTCCAAGCTAATCCCTTAACCCAGTGTAATAAATACAGGTGCCAATTTTTGAGTAAGTACCTCTAACTGTAGTGTGTGTATATTGCCACAATTTAAGCAATGTATATGAAAATTTTCCTAATGTCTCCCACAAAGAAAATTAAGTGACCTTTAGATCCATATGTATGTACGCAATAGCATAAGAGAACTCCCCTTATGAATCTATCAACAACCCTATTTCGAGTCCTAAATATAAAATAACCCAAACGTTTATGACTAACCCAATGTCTTTTCCAGCACTATATTTTCAGTAGATCACTCAAATAAGCAAACCAGAAATCCAAGTCAACAAACCCTGGGGTCACTTTTTAAAGGGAAATTGAGTAGAAACTTTTGAAATAAACAAATATTTCACTTCAAGTTACTATAACTAACTAAATAAATGCACATAACTTCATCAACACCACGATATGATACTTGCACCATTACATACACCTAGATCCTAAGGAAGAGAAGAGCTTCGTACATAGTAATTTCAAAGGGCATACAATTAAAGTCAGTTTATTTTCAAAGTCACTTACAAAAGAGTTCCCACAGATAAATAAACAATATTGCTAACCATAGTGAAGTTAACACATCTATCATATCCACTATGCAACTAACATACCCACAAGTTATTGACAGAAAGTAAAGTGTCACTGCCACCATAGCCCACAAGCATCACAATTTCAAC
>JAOQMQ010000003.1:23969372-23981264 GCA_027563845.1 Erythroxylum subrotundum
TTTGGTATATTTTGTATTTTTTAATATTATTAATATTATATATAATTAAATATAATTATTGCATAATTATGACGTCATACCGGTTTGACCGGACCCTGTCGAACCGGTCAAACCGGTAACCAATAAGACCTCCGGTTCGATATCTGATCCGAGTTTTAAAATCTTGTTTGATGTTGTTTATATCAGTGAATCGAAAATAATTCTTCTTAATATTCTAAACTATCTGACGTATTTGAACAATCTTCAAATGAGTTTGAATAATTTGCAGTTCGATATGAACTAGGAGATATCCTCATTCTTTATTAAACGGAGATGGATGAAGAAGGGATGTTTCTTTGTTTTTTTTAAGGGAATTAAACGGAAAAAATTACACAACTAGTCCGAAAAAACAGGTCCCGATCCCGACACATGGTCGATGAGGAGAAGGGATGTTTCTTTCATAGAGAATAAGGACGGGAGAACTGTACATGGGTCTTGTGACAGCGTTGAGGAGCTTCCGGTGATAGTAGCATCTTTGCATAAGCTTTTTTGCCTTCATATGAGAAGAAAAGGCCAAAATCTATGGGACTTTGACATTGTTTCTTTTTTTTTTCTTTTTCTGGATAAGCCGCCAAACTAAACAGCTCATGCTTATATAAAAATGTTGATGCATATCATAGTCCCATAAAGTTTGATTTAACCTTACAAAATAACAATAAAAGAGATCTAAAACTAATGAAGCCCCTCGTAACCATCAGAGGTCAGGTCACCTCTGCCTGCCTTTTACGTTTTGGTTGATTTAACTAACTTATGTTACCGGCACAAGATCACATCCCTAAGTTACCAACTCACCCCTATCAAATCTATAATAATTCATTTCTAACATACCCAGCCGAACATTTTGAATGTCTGGTCCACCTTCAATCTTAGCACATTATTATTTCAGATTTTAAATTAATTGTTGAATTAGAGTGTCTTTTAAAACGTTTGGTCAAAATATTGATTATTTTCTAGATAATGTAGTCAAATAACTACAACCGAATATTTATTTTCAATTGACAAGACAAATACCATATCATCGTCGTCACACTTATTTCAAAGTCTTACAATAAAGCAAGGTTTGAGAAGGTTTGATAATATACAACCTTATTCTTATATAGTAGAGAGACTATTTATGATAGACCCACATACAGATGTGACAATAAAAGAGTGATGTAGGTTAAAGAGTAAATAAGTAAAACTAGCACGCTAAATTATTATGTAAATAAAATTACAATAAATACATAAATAAATAAAAATAAAATATAACAAGACTTTTAAAAAATATTTTAAAACTAAAATATAACAAGACAAATACCATATGAAAGGAAAAAATTAACATAAAAATATAATCAGTTTGTCCGGTTCAAATGTAAAAATTTTAGACTGTCCGATTTTTCAATTTAATTTTCAAATTTTTAGTTCGATTTATTTTAACAATTATTATTATTATTAAAAATAATTCAATTTATTAATTAATCGATTATTTTAGTAAATTATTAAATTCTTATAAACTAAAATAACTCAACTAATTTTTATTAATTAAAAATTTAATTTTTAGTTAATAAGAATAATTTCTTTCAATTATATTTTAAATTTTAATTTAATTTATTATTTAACCAATTTTATGCCGATTAATAGTAACTATTAAATGGTTGAATCTTTGTGTTAAAGAGTTTAATTTTTTACTTTATAATATTGATAAAAAGTTAGGTTTTAAAAATAACTTGTAATATTAAACAAAAAATCACCTAAAATTGAAAGGCAAGCGAAGGAAACAGAATAAACAAAGAACTAAAACAAGACTCGGTGAGGAAGTAGTGAGGAACGGTCTGGTGGAGGCGTTTGACTGCTACTGCTCCTTGTCTTTTCCTACTCTCCATGGGGTCACATATTCCAACTTAGCACCCCTTCTCACTGCCGTGCATGATCCAGTCTCCTTTTAGCTTCTGCCTTTTCTCATAAATCAAACACAACCCATTTGGGAATTCTGTGATCCTGATCTTACTCAGTTAGGCTCTTTGCGTCATCATGGCTCATTTGGCTTCATTATCTCAGGTCAATACCCGGTTTCCATGCTTTTTTATGTTTCTTTTCTCGTTTTCCATTTTGTTCTGTTTCATTTTCTTGCCTTGGGGGCCTACCCTCTTCTGGGTTTGATGTTTCTGTACCCTTGTGTTCACTTTCATTTATGTTTCCTAACTGCAACCAGACAATATGAGGTTTTGTCTTCAAATTACATAGTCTGTAACGAATGTTTCTCTATCGCAGGTTTCTTTAGCTGTTCCTGTTGGAAATGATTCCTGTTTAAGGAGATCTGCCTTTAAGGTAAATCCCCTGTACTGGTCGTAATCAGAAGCTTAATTCACTGTTAGTCGGCGTTAAAATTATTTACAGTTATTTACACTCATTTTGTTTATATTGCCTAGCATTTAGACTTTCATGTGATTGGCCGATCTCTTATACCGAAGCGTGTTGTTGATGATTTGCTTTGAATGCTAACCATGTTTGCTCGTTTTAGCCTTAATCATTTCATGTATATACCTACAACTGAATAAAGAACTACTTTGGGCCGTTAAGATAAAGTCTTTTTCTCTTGCCCTTTTGATATCTGTTTCATTTGACACTTTTTGTGAATTAGAATTTTAGTTTTTCTTAACGCCTTCAGACCTCAGAATTGCTCTTCATCACTGAAATCACACCAACCTAGAAGAAATCATTTATCAATGAACTTGCTGGATGTAAAGAATGGTTTTTCAGGGGCAAGTAGATTGCCATAAACGTTCCTAATTAGATTTAGTAATGATTGTTTTAACGTGGTAAATATCCTGGGTAGTACTTCGTGGATATGGTAGGCTCTACATAGATCCAAACATTCTCAATCTTTTTGTTCCATTTCCAATGATTATCTTGTATCAATTATCATGTAGTGGTTTTTCCTTCATTAGTCCTTGGTATTGCTTTGAACTAATTGACAAATGCTAAGGTACCATGGAAGCCTATTACTTTTTAATCATTTTTCCTCCTTGTTTGTGCCTTAGACAATACTTATTTAAACACTCATTTCCTCTTATCTGGAGAGTGTGGATAGCCGCTAGCTCTGTTCTATTCTCAAGTAAAGTGTGAATTGCTTCTACCTCTCACTTAGAACATTTATAATTTTGTTGCAGACACCAAAATTAAGCTTTGGAGATAAATTATGCGCTCCTGCACTTTCTTTAGACTTGAAATCAAGAAACACCCGATTCAAAAGTCAACATGTAGCATGTATGTCCGTGCAACAAGCAAGCAGATCCAAGGTTGCAGTTACACCTTTGGAACTTGAAGATGCCAAAGAACCCCCATTAAATTTGCACAAACCTAAGGAGCCCTACACTGCAACTATTGTATCTGTTGAGAGGATTGTGGGCCTAAAAGCTCCAGGAGAGACTTGCCATATTGTGATTGATCATGGTGGTAATGTTCCTTACTGGGAAGGGCAAAGTTATGGTGTAATCCCTCCTGTAAGTAAAATTCTTTACCATTTTGTACTCTTTATATCCTCTCTCTTTCTATTTCTTAAAAGAATTTTTACAAGTCTCTCATTTGCAGAACTAGGCATTTTGCTTTCTTTGATTACTGATCGGTATAATTAACAGTATGGTTGCTCTAAGATTTGACCAATATATTGTTTTCTTTTCTTTATTATTATGTACATATTACAAGGTTAATTATATTTTGGATTTGGAACTGAGTTCTAGCTAATGTGTAACACTATCCACCACAGGGAGAAAACCCGAAGAAGCCAGGGAAACCCCAAAATGTACGGCTATATTCAATTGCATCAACCAGATATGGGGATTCTTTTGATGGCAAGACTGCTAGTTTATGTGTGCGTCGTGCTGTCTATTATGACCCTGAGACAGGAAAAGAGGATCCTTCAAAGGCTGGTATATGCAGCAATTATCTCTGCAGCTCAAAGCCTGGAGATAAAGTCCTGATCACTGGTATGCCAGCATGAAATTGGTATTGAAGTTTTCAAATTTCTTTCTTTTGCTCTTTGAGTTTGCTTATGCTAGCCAAATAGGCTGCACTTGATTGAACTCTCAGGTTAGGTTATCATTAGCAGTCATTAATCTAAGGCAGGAAAAGAGGTTGACTACTTTAAGAAAATTGAAGTTGCATCAAAAATATCTTTCAGTTTTCCTTCATTATTTAGGTTGATAGTGACCTCCCCGTTTTATTAATTAGACTCAATGGCTCTATGAACTGCTAATTCATTTGGAAGTCCTCCAACTCAAACGATCCTTACTGTGTTTTGTATACTTTGGACTGCCAACTTGTTTGTCTTATGCGTGGTGTAGTTTTTGCTGTAAGAATTTTTTTTTTATATATAATTATTGTGCATTTGAGCTGGTAAAACTATTTTTAGGACCCTCTGGGAAGGTAATGCTTTTACCTGAAGAAGATCCAAATGCCACTCACATAATGATTGCTACTGGCACTGGGATTGCTCCTTTCAGGGGCTATCTCAGACGAATGTTCATGGAGGACGTTCCTACCTACAAGTTTGGTGGTCTTGCTTGGCTTTTCCTTGGGGTAGCCAACACTGACAGTCTTCTCTATGATGATGAGTTCACCAAGTATCTTCAAGACTACCCAGATCATTTCCGGTATGACAAGGCACTTAGTAGAGAACAAAAGAACAAGAGCGGAGGCAAGATGTATGTTCAGGATAAGATTGAGGAATACAGTGATGAGATCTTCAAACTCTTGGACAATGGAGCACACATCTATTTCTGTGGGCTCAAAGGAATGATGCCTGGGATCCAAGACACGCTAAAAAAAGTTGCTGAGCAGAGAGGAGAACAATGGGAGGAGAAGCTTTCACAACTCAAAAAGAACAAGCAGTGGCATGTTGAAGTGTACTAAAATTCTATACAATTGTCAGCCTTGGCTTTATCTGTGGTGCCAAAAGCCGCTTATTCCTGTTTGGTAATGAGGCTATTTCAATTGTTGGTTAGCTTCATATGCCATTTGATTAGTTGTAGCCTTTCATCACTGTTATTGAACAATCAGATGGGCATCTTTATCAATCCAAATTGAGATTGAGAAACCGTTCTTGGTGAATTCTCAAATTTTCTAACTTTTTGTCAAATCATGTTTAATCATCTTAAAGAGCTATTTTTGCATTCTACTACTGTAAGTGTGAATGTTTAGATCCTACAGCTGCAATCTATTAAAGTTCCCAGAAGCCAAGTTCAGATGGTGGATTGCAGTATGTGATAATAAAGCAGTTATGATGCTTTTGTTCAGGCAAGGGACTGGACTAATCTTTGTCCGAGGAAACTCCTTAACTTGGGATGCCAAATTGGTCCAGGTTCAATTCTACTCGATGGATAAAAGATTGAGTTGACATGGTTGGAATATGGTAAGTGGAACAGAGATCTCATCTGAAAAGACTTACATTTAGAGCTTACCTTTATTGACTTAGAGTGGAAAGAGAGCAAGGATGCTTGACAATGGAGAGACGGAGAGAGGAAAATAATATACTTAAAAGAGTGCAGAGAGAGACGAAAAGCTTGAAAAGAAAGCTCTAAGAAAAAAGTTGAAAGAGAGACGATAAAATAAGATAATATTCATTGGTTTTATTTGTTAAAAAATTAAATATTCTTATGAAAAAGGATAATAATAATAGGCTGGGTTGATTCCGGCCTAACGAGCTACAAAAGGGTAGAGTTGGCGGGCTTGGCCTGTCTCAAGTCAAATTGCCATCCCTACTTATAAATTAAACTCACATTAAATAAATAGAGTTTGTATTATAAATTTTATTTAGTGATAAAATGATGGACTAGTAAGCAACATTTTACAAGTTTAAAGTTAAATTAACAAAAATAAAAGTTTAGGAATTGATATGCAGCTAACATCAAAGTTAAATGAGTAATTTAAGCTTTTTTCCAATAAAAAAAAGTTTACAAAAAAGTCTTGTTCCTCGTATTGAAATTACCAAGTACCCCATTCTCATAACGTTTAGCTACATTGCATGAGCCTCAGCCGACTATTTTTGAAACGTGCGCGGATAGTCTTAAACGACCCATTCTCATTCGTGGAAGTTGTTGGCTGTCAAATTTGGAATTAACACCCTTTCCTCTTTTTCAATATATTTGGTCAAAACATGGATTAATTTTATTAAAATAGAATAAAATTAAAAAAATACTTCTCTTATATTATTATATTTCAAGACCAAAAAAAAAAAAAAAAAGTTACGTGAAAGAAAAGAATCGTACCATACGAGTGAAGCATTGTTGAAGTGCTTCTCGTATCCTTCCTTGTACAACATTAAAAACGAAAGTAACCTAAAAGATTAGAGTTTTAATATTTAAAAGGTTCTTTTGATATTAGATTGTTATAAAATTAGTTAAAGATCGAATAAAATTAAAAATTTTAAAATATAATTTAAAAGAAATTATTTTTTACCTGAAAAATTTAAAGTTTAATAAAAAAAGAGATTATTAAATAAAAATTAATTGATTTATTTTAGTTTATAAGAACTTATTAATTTATGAAAATTAACAGATTAATTAATAAATCAGTCAAATTTTAAAAATAAATCGAACTGAAAAATTAAAAATCAAATTAAAAAATTAGACTATTCAAAATTTTTACGATTGGACCATTAAATCGATTGAGTTTTTTAATACTAGCAAAATGACTTTCTTTTCCCAAAAAAACGAAATAGGGATAACAATTTTTAACTTATGGTCTTAAATTTAGTTGTTTTTAATAGATCAGCCCATTGGGCAGCCTAAGTTCAGACAAATTTGAGATCCAATTATTCTAAGCAAAATAACGTCATTTTACTTAGAAGAGTTAAGCCTCGGATAAGCTTGAGCATGAGCAACCTAAACTCTAATTTAATTAAAAAATAATTATTCTATATTTTTAATTTTAAAAAAATTATTTTTAAAAATTTGACATAGCTACCGTGTACAGTCCATTGCCATCCCGGAGAGGAAAGAGGCAAAATAACTGAAAATCTCAAAATAGAAAATTATTAGTCAATTTCAGACGCCTTCCTTCCATCAATTATAGATCCTATATAGTAAGATTTTTTTAATTATAAGATAAATCAACATTAAAACAAAGTTAAAGGTCAAGAGGTGACAAGTGAAGAAAACACAGAATAAACAATGGACTAAAATACGACCAAGTACTGAATAGCAGCAGCCTGTTGGAGGCGCCGTCCTTTCCTGCTCTCCAAGAGATCACATATTCAAACTTAGCCCCTTGGTGCATAATCCAATCTCTTTAAACATTCATTCTGTTTCTCATAAACCAAAAGAATCTATCTGGGAATTCTGTGAAAAACGCCTTCTCATCTTTCTGTGATCATGGCTCATTTGGCTTCAATCTCTCAGGTTAATACCCAAAGTCTGTGTTATGCCGTTTTGTCTTGAAATTACGTAGTCTTCAAGGTTCCCTTGTTGCAGGTTTCGTTTGCTGTTCCTGTTGGGAGTGATTCATGTTTAAGGAGATCTGCTGTTAAGGTAAATCCTCTGTACTGGTCGTGATCAGAGGCTTAATTGACTGTTAGATTGGCGTTAAAATTATGGCTAGACTTTGCCTCTCTTTTTTTTTTTTTGTATTTGATATTTTGGCCTGAGAAAGCTAGCTTAGGACCCACCATAACTCTTTTATGTGTTTGGCCATGCTTACATTGAACTACTGGAGCGTGTTGTTGATCATTTCATGTTCATTCCTACAACTAAGTACAGAAAGTAGTTTGAGCCGTCAAGATGAAATCTTTTCTCTTTCCCTTTCGATGTGAGCTATGTTTGATAAGGTTTTGCCATCAAGATATGAATTTGCTTACTTTTTCGTATTCTACTGCCTTCAGACCCCAGACTACTGAAATCTCGACTACCTAGAAGAATTCTTTTATCAATGAAGTTGCTAAGTGTCAAGAATGGTTTTCAAATGCATGTAGAGTGCCCGATCATTGCTAATTAAAGATATCTTGCGGTAGTGATTGTTTTGACGTGGTTAATATCCTGGGAAGTACTTCGTGTATATAGTGGCCTCTAATTTGATCCAATCGGTCTGACTTTTTCTGTTCCCTGTATGGTGATTGTTTTGTATCTATATCATCATGTATAGTGGTTTTCCCATCATTAGTCCTTGCCATTGCTGTGAACTAATTGCTTAACATTGAAGTACTTCTTTTAATCCTTTTTCCTCCTTGTTTCTGCCTTAGACGACACACATTTCCTCTTATCTGGATAGTGTGGATAGCCACTAGCTGTTTTCTATTCTCAAGTGACGTGCCACACAAGCTCTCACTTCAAACATTTATAAACTTGTTGCAGGCACAAAATTTGAGCTTTGGTGATAAATTATGTGCTCCTGCATTTGCTTTTGACTTGAAATCAAGAAATTCCCGATTCAAAAGTCAATTTGTAGTATGTATGTCAGTGCAACAAGCAAGCAGATCCAAGGTTGCAGTTACACCTTTGGAACTTGAAGATGCCAAAGAACCCCCATTGAATTTGCACAAACCTAAGGAGCCTTACACTGCAACCATTGTCTCTGTTGAGAGGCTTGTGGGCCTAAAAGCTCCAGGAGAGACTTGCCATATTGTGATTGATCATGGTGGTAATGTTCCTTACTGGGAAGGGCAAAGTTATGGTGTAATCCCTCCTGTAAGTAAAATTCTTTACCATGTTGTACTCTTTATATCCTTTCTGTTCCTTTTTTTTATATATAGAATGTCTCTCATATGCAAAACTAGGCATTTTACTTTCTTTGATTACTGATAGGTGTATTTAAGAGTATGGTTGCTCTTTTGGTCAAAGTTTGTTATCTGGTTGGTTGGGTGCTTACTGTATTTCCTCAGAAAGAGTTTTTCCTTCCCCTTTTTTTCTAAATAATTTTGAAAAATTCAGCTCTTTCTCACCTGCTTTCAGCATCCAGTTATCAATGATTTCACCATTTTTATTTTTTTTAATTATTGTTATGTGGATATTACAAGGTTAGTTGTACTTTGGATTTGGAGCTAACTTCTATCTAATGTGTAACACTATACACCACAGGGAGAAAACCCAAAGAAGCCAGGGAACCCCCACAATGTACGGCTATATTCAATTGCATCGACCAGATATGGAGATTCTTTTGATGGCAAGACTGCTAGTTTATGTGTGCGTCGTGCTGTCTATTATGATTCTGAGACTGGAAAAGAGGATCCTTCAAAAGCTGGTATTTGCAGCAATTATCTCTGCAACTCAAAGCCTGGAGATAAAGTCCTGATCACTGGTAATGCCAGTATGACATTGCTATTGAAGTTCTCAAATTTCTTTCTTTCTCTCTTTGAATTGGCTTGCATGCCGGCCAAATAGGCTGCACTTGATTGATACTCTCAGGTAAAGTTATCATTAGCAGTCATTAATCTTTGATCAGCTTCTCTTGCTCTTAAGGCAGGAAAAGAGGTTGACTACTCTAAGAAAATTGAAGATGCATCTAAAATATCTTCCAGTTTTCTTTCTTTAGTTAGGGAGATAGTGCTCACCCTCTTTCATTAGTTAGACTGAATGGCTTTATGAACTGCTAATTCTTTGGAAGTCCTCCAATTCAAACGATCCTTATATATGTTTTGTATACTTTGGACTGCCCAACTTGTTTGTCTTATGCATGGTGTGGTTTTTGCTGTTAGAGTTATTCTTTTCTATTATTGTATATTTGAGCTGGTAAAACTATTTGTAGGACCCTCTGGGAAGATAATGCTTTTACCTGAAGAAGATCCAAATGCCACTCACATAATGATAGCTACTGGCACTGGGGTCGCTCCTTTCAGGGGCTATCTCAGACGAATGTTCATGGAGGGTGTCCCTACATATAAGTTTGGTGGTCTTGCTTGGCTTTTCCTTGGGGTAGCCAACACTGACAGTCTTCTCTATGATGATGAGTTCACCAAGTATCTTCAAGACTACCCAGATCATTTCCGGTATGACAAGGCACTTAGTAGAGAACAAAAGAACAAGAGCGGAGGCAAGATGTATGTTCAGGATAAGATTGAGGAATACAGTGATGAGATCTTCAAACTCTTGGACAATGGAGCACACATCTATTTCTGTGGGCTCAAAGGAATGATGCCTGGGATCCAGGACACGCTAAAAAGAGTTGCTGAGCAGAGAGGAGAAAAATGGGAGGAGAAGCTTTCACATCTCAAAAAGAACAAGCAGTGGCATGTCGAAGTGTACTAAAATTCTTTACGATTGTCAACCTTGATCTTTTGTGTCATTCTAAAAACAACTGATTGCTTATTCCTGTTGGTCAATGAGGTTTTCAATTGTTAGTTTCATATGCATTTGATTAGATGTAGCCTTTCATCAACATTGTTAAACAATCAATGAGGTTTTCAATTGTTAGTTTCATATGCATTTGATTAGATGTAGCCTTTCATCAACATTGTTAAACAATCAGACGATGGTCAGCATAAATACAGATTGAGAACCTTTCTTTGTGAATGCTCTCTAGTTATTATTTTTTTAAGCAATAGCTGTTTCCTGTCAACTCAGTTTTTAATCAAAGCATATTAAAGGGCTCATTTTTTGCCGTGCCTTGGTGAATATTGAGATCTTCTACAACTGCAAGCATTAAAGTGTGTTATGCAAGATATCAGCTGAAAATAGGAACTATCTATTCTTCAGCTGCATCTACTCCAAAACCGTATGAAGCCAATTACTTAACAAGCTGAAAGCCTATTGCAATTCCTACGATCGGACTGATATGCTGAACTGGATCATCTACATTTCCAGACATAAAAAGAATGACGGCGTCTTGTTTCAAGCAGCCTACACAATCGCAACTTACAACCTTTGGAAGGAGAGAAACCGAAGATTATACAGAGGAGAAGAAACAAATAAATATCAACTCACTTAGAACATCATCAATGAAATACGAGCCTTAGTCATAGCTTAGGAGGTTGCACAAACCTTATCACATAAGAAGCACGGATACAGACACGCGACACGACACGAACACGGGGACATACCAACTTCTAAAATTTGGTGGACACAGACATGACATATATATATATTATAAAATTTAAAGTTAAGAAATTTTTTTTCAGAATTCATAATATAATATATATTGATTGATGTATTTCAAGACTTCCAACGTCTTGATAATTCATACATATTTGGTACTTTATAAGCCCCTTTCAAAAAACATGGAGCATATATTCCATTAAACAATTTGTCTACAATCTCCTATCTAAAAGTAGAATTAGGCATTCACAGAGATATTTATAACCAAAAAATCTAACTAAAGTATTTACCATCTAATCACTTTACTCTCAAATATTGGTATTGCTTTCATCAGCAAAGATCACTCTCCAACTCTGGTTCATCAAGTAAAAGATTGGCAACTTCAAAGATTTCATGATCATCATCAATTGGTAAAAACTCATCTCCTGCAATATCCCACATCATTGCTTCTCCTTGTTTGTATTGTGAAGATTTTCTTGAAAAAAGTCGCAAATTAGTATGAATGTAACAAAAATTATTTTTTAATTCCAACACATACGGACACGTGCCCATTGCGCGTCGGGTGGGTGTCTGACACGCGGACACAGCTCCATTTTGTCGTATCCGTATCACCTATAATGAAATATCGTTGGAACTTATAAAGCTATATACTTGACATGCCTGTAGTGAACTTTTGGGTTTTGATCGTGTAATGTAGTTTAGATATCCTCTTCGAAGATCTCAATGTAATGTTGTAAATAGTTTTACTGTAACCACTGAAAATTTCTTTAATTTTCAAAAAAAAAAAAGTTCCCAGGAGCCAAGTTCAGTTGGTCGATTGCATTCTGTGTTAAAGCTCTTCTTCTACCAGTAC
>JAOQMQ010000003.1:24015609-24033461 GCA_027563845.1 Erythroxylum subrotundum
ACATTCCTTGAAAGATATGTGTAGAATAATCCTTTGCATATGCTCGCCTTCAAAAATAAAAATGTAAACAGTTGCCAACTATGAATGTTGAAATGTAAATCAGTTAAAAGAGAGATAGCTCAAAAGATCACTGTGCATGCAGTAAGTGAGGTAAGCATATAAAAAATTCAGCAAAGCATTAAGATCTTAAGAAGTTTTCTATAACAGAATAATTGTTGAATAGTACAACCTTGTCTGCCAGAAAGGAAAACAGTCAGTTGAGGAATGCTCTAGCCGTAAGCTGCTCCAAATTTGTCAATATTTACCTCACGAAAAATTTGATCACGGAACAAGTTCATGAAGAATATCATTACACGAAATTCTTCCATTTCATCATTCATACAATACATCTGTGAACTGGTAATTCCAGACATTTTGGTTAAAACAATACTCGACTATATTTGAATTATGGTTAATTCACTGTCAGCTAGACTCATATGTTTTCAGCTCTGTCTGCAATCAAATGCCTGCATGCAAAATGGTGTAGAAGTAATTTGTCAGTTGGGGGATGTAAACTTCTTCCTAACTTCCATGTTTACTGATTGTCTCCTCAATCTTTTTTCCTAATTCTTTACGTATTATAAAGGGATGACAGAGACTTGTTCCTCACTAACCTTTAAGACTCTCCACGATCCAACATCTGAAGGCTCCACTCATGCCCCTGTAAGACTCTGTAATGGAAAGGACAATTCAGTTTATCAACCACCATCTGGCGTGTGTGTTGGCAAGCCTGCACCTCACGTTGAGTTAAAGATTTCGTCTGAAAGTTCATCTCAAACTGGAAGAATTTTGACTAGAGGACCCCATGTAATGCTTGGATATTGGGACCAAAAAATTCCTGCCAATGCACTAAATTCTACAAATGAAATTTGGCTTGATACAGGTGACATTGGTTCCATGGATGAATGTGGTAGCCTATGGATTGTTGGACGTGTAAACGGCCGAATCAAGAGTGGTGGAGAGAATGTTCACCCTGAAGAGGTGAGCTGCATGCATGCCTTTAATTATTTGCTCTATGTATGATGATCTCTTAACAGATGTTAAACGAAGAAATAAAATAGATGTGTTTACCTCTAATTGGTATGCTTTATTCATTTAACCGAATGAAATAAAGATCTCAGGGAAAATTACACTCTGTAAGGTTGTTCCTCATCGAGTATAGCACCAGTTTGAATGAGTGAATTTTAATCAGTGAAATTATGTCTTCTTGTTCCCTACTCTAATAGACATTTACCTCTTTTGGTTGTACATATATAGGTAGAGGCAATCCTCTTAAAACATCCAGGAGTTATTGCTGCTGTTACCGTTGGCATCCCAGATCGTCGCCTGACCGAAAAGGTTACTGCATGCATTAAATTAAGAGAAAGTTGGCAATGGACAGACAACAGTAGCTTGGCCTTTGCTGAGAATAAACAAGTGTTATGCAAAGAAATTCTCCAAAACTTCTGTAGAGAGAAGAATTTAACTGGGTATATGCTTACATTTCCTTATTTCACTCCATGGCTATTCTGTTGAGGTCAAAGTATCTGTAAATTGTGGTAGATATATTAGGCCTTTGCTGGCGGACCTTGAAAGCTTCGGCTTATATGTGCTTTATCAACTTGTGAGCTTCATGCAGGTTCAAAGTGCCAAAAGTATTCATTTTATGGAAGAAGCCATTTCCACTCACATCGACTGGGAAAATAAGGAGGGACCAAGTTCGAAAAGAAGCCATTTCTGTCCTGCAATCCTTTCCCAGCAGCAATCTTTGAGTTCTTCTGGCTCCTCATTGACATCATTGTTAAAATAACAGTGGTTTCTATTTTTGGACGAGAAAGAATGTAAAGAGTTTTTTTTTTTGTAAACTTCAAAAGTTCAATTTAATTCATGGAAATAAAGTTCCTTCATTTTTTTCATTTCCACAAATAACTGAGCTTTCACTTTAATAAATATGAACCGCTTTTAATTGGGGAGATGGTGTTCAAATTAATTTACTCAAAACCTTATTATATTCACCATTTTGAACCAATTAAAATGAAAATTTCACATCAAAATTAATCACAAGGAGTAAATTATCCCCTTGTTCTCAATGAAAAAAAACGTAATTAATCTAGAGGTATAAGTGTCGTTTCGTACCGATCGGAAACAATAATCAAATCTTTAATGTCGTACCAATTAAGGATATCGGTCGGTATCGGGTGATATCGACTTGTACCGGCCAGTATTTGAAATATCAAAAACTTTCAGGCAGCATATATAAATTCTTAAATGTTGGGACCAAATTGGAAAAAAAAAATCTAATACTAAATTTTAGTCAAACCAAGTGTTTGATTAGTTGGTATTAAAAAATTAAAAATTAAAAAATAATTGATAATATATCATGAGTAGATAAATTGTCTGATTTTTTGTGTATTTATCAATGTTTGTATCTGCTGGGGATTGCAATTACATTGTGATTTGGTTGCAAGCATGAATTAGGCTTGCAACTTAAATATTGGAATTGGATGTGTAATTTGTATATGTTTCAATAACATTTAAGCATTAGGAATTGTGAATTCATAAGAAACCAAATTTTATTTATTTGATATTTCAGATTATTTTTATTTTAATAATCATAAAAATAAGATTAAAATTAATTTATTATTTTTTCGATTTGTTAATTGATTTATATGAAACATAGCATTTACTAATTTATTTTTATATAAAAGGTATTTAAAATATGATTAATCATTTAAATATAAGATTCAATATATAGTTAAATCATTTAATATATGTAATTAAGTTAAGAAAATTAAATATTTGTATTTTTTATATTGTTCGTTATTATCACTAGGAGATAATATTATAAATATTAATCCTATCTTATGGATATAACACACACATTGATCATCTTATCTTATGGATAGTTAAATATATAGTAGAAAATAGTATGTGAATTTCTGAAAGAATATCCATTGCTCAAGATAATGTGAAATTGTAAGTGTTTTAAGTCATTTTTTCAATGTGTGTTATCATTAAAAAAAAGTCTTGTTTATGATGTGTGCTATCATAAAGAAAGATATAAGATAGATTCTATCTGGAATCTGAATATGGTTATAATTGAATATTGAATTTTATAGTTATTTAATGATAATATACAAAAATTGTATTTTTGAATTTGAATTTATTAGTTTAATTTTGACACATGTTTTCATTTATTTTTGTAGATAAAATGGAGGGAAGTTTAAGTACTCCTGATAATTCAATCGTTTTAAGAAAATTTAATGATCAAGCTTAGGCTCATGCTAGATTAGTTCCTAGATTGAAGAATCATACCATTTGTGTGTATTGCAACAAGCATTTGAAAGGTGGGGGAATTGTCAGATAAAGAAGTATTTAGCTATGATCAAAGCTTACATAGAGCTTTGTAAAAAAGTGAGTTATAATGTTACATAGCAAATAAAGACTTTATTTATATAGTGTCAGCATGAAAAAGCATAGGAGACAAAAGCTAAACTATGAAATTGGTTGTAAAAATTGTTTTTTCGGTAGTTAGGATGATGGTAGGGATGTTGAAGATGGTGGTATTCCTACCCACCTGATGTGAGAAAAAGAAGCAGGCAAATGTCACTTTTTTACACTACGAACAACTTTTGGAGTTTAGCCTTCAGTCTGTAGTTCTTTACAATCTACAGAAATGGCTCATAATGTGGACATAGCAATGATTAGATAGTGGTATGATTAAGATGTATCATCCACTGTCGACCAGTCTTATTATTACCAACCTATGGTGGATACCATTTTCACTTATGATCCATGATATAAGACTCCTTTAATTGATGACTATAGAGGTAAACTTTTGAGCAGCTTTGTTTATAAAATAAATAGTTGTTTGGATGAAAGAAGAATTAATTTGTTCAAATTATGAATGTTCAATCAAGTGTAATGTTTGGATAAATAGAAGAAATGTACCCATTATCATTTTTTCAGTTTATTCTAATAAGGTGACAATGTTTTGAAGTATATTGATGCATATAACCTTGTTAGAAATGATGATACTCTGTTTCAGATATTTGATGATGTTGGGCTAAAAAATATTGTTTAGTTTATTATTGACAATGATTCTGCTTAAAAAGCAGCTAGGAAAAGATTGCATAACTAATATAATTCTTTTTATTAGACTCCTTATGTTGCAAATTACATTGACCTGATATTGAAAAATATAAGAGATGCTAAATATTTTCCTATCATTGATGAGACCATACAGAAAATAAAAAAAAGTGACCAAGTTTATCTATAATTGTGCATAGGTCCTAAATTTGATAAAGAAGGATTTCACCAATAGTAGGAATTTGTGTCGTTCTAGTATAGCCAAGTTTGCGACTGATTTCTTATTACTTTAATGTTTTGTTCTTATGAAGAAAGAGTTAAAGCAAATATTTACAAGTGATAAATGGATCACATCACAGTATGTCAGGTTTAATATTAGAGTTGAGATTTCTAAAATTATGCCTGAAGATTATGAATTTTGATCTTATTGTCAATTTGTAATATGATTTTATGAGCCTTGAGTGCGAGTACTTCGTCTAGCCGAGAGTGATAAAAAGTAACAATGGGTTATTTTTATAATGCCATGGAAAGGGTGAGAGAAATAATCAAGGTCAATCTGAAAATTGGGTTTTCTTTGTACATATCTTATTTTGCAGTTATCAATGATAGATGAAAAAGACAACTTTATTTTTCACCGTTTGCAACTGGAGAATTTTTTAATTCCAGTGTCTATTTTAGACCAAAATTTACAAAGAGAGTTAAAGTTAATAGGGAATGCTAATAACTATTACAACAATTGTTGTAATAGTTATTAGCATCGACACGAACTCTTGTTGTAAATTATAATAATTAGAAAGTCATAGATCTTTACTATTCTTTTTATTTAATGTTTTGATGTAATTATTATTTATTATATGATGAAATAGCAATATTTTAAATATTTTATGTTATCATTAATTTTATATTTGTATGATGATTAAATGATCTTTTTCATGTTAATTATGGTTATTTTTATACGTGAAATATGTAAAAAGTAATATTAATATGTTTTTATTTAAAATTTCCATTTTTATAATTTTTGGAGACAAAGTTGATGTAAAAATATAAATTATTTAATAAAATATATTGAGGGACTATTTTGTAAATTATAAAAAATTAGACTATTTTATAATTTTAAAAAATTAACGAAAATGAAAATCAGTATTGAACAGTATTGATATAGTACCATATCAGAACTAAATCCGATACCGGTACTAATACAATATGCATCAAATTAAATCAACTCCTAAACCATATATTGTCATTTAAGTTGATATGAAATTTATACTCATCTCACCAAACGTAATAATAAAATGGTACCAATTATAATTTCTTTGTCAAATGATTTGATGGTAAAGAAACAATATGTCCTTAGGTAAGATAGTTAGTCATCACATTAGAAAGTTTTGCTTTCACATTAGAAAGTTTTGCTTACAACTGCTAATTTTAAATAATAATTTTTTGGGTTAGCTATGCACTTATATAAGCCTTTTTGGATTACTATAACCCATTATTACGGATCTCGTAATGTATTCGTAGGTACTGGTTAAAAGGTACTGTACCAGTTTTAAAAAGTACAAAATTTATCAATATTGTACCAGCTAGTTGTATTAACTTATATCGATCTTTTAGAACGGTACCGATCAGTATTTGAAATACTAGCCAAATATCAATTATTTTCGAAAAAACTAGAGAACTTGAGTATTAAGATGCAGAAAAAGTAATTAATCCCGAAAAAACCAAAACCTTAGTGTTCTTCCACTTCCCCTATTAGATTTCAGTCACCTCTCTCAATGTTAGTCCCTCCTCTCTCCAGTTCCACTATTCTCTAGTTGTCTCCACATCACTCTCACTCTCCTCTAGTTGTCTCAACATAGTCTCTGTCACCTTAATGTTCCTTTGCCTTACTATTGCTAAGATCTCTCATAACCTGTTGTCATCATCGTCACTGTTCTCCCATAAGTCGCAACCTGTCACCTTGTCGTCTCATTGCCTTATTGTAGTTTGTTACTCACCATTATCGCTGCTAATCTCTCACAACTCGTCACAATCAACTCCGAGTCTCGATGCCTATCGCAAGTTGTAACTCATTGTAGTCCTGAGTCTCCCAACTCCTATTGCATCCCATAGTAGTCTCGACCTTTGCATCACACTGCACACACCCTATGGCTGATCACAGATCATCCTCCAAGCTCTACCTCCGGTCCTCTACCGTCGCACCACCTCACCCTCCACCATCGCCTTGAGTTGCGTTTTGTTGTAAAATCCTAGTGTTGTGAGCTTGTGCATGTGATAAAGATAAAGCCAAAGTTACATTTTGCAAGCAAAAACTCGTTGGAATCGTGTGTGATAATTGATAAATGGATAATGTGATTGCCTGTGTTGTGGTCTTGGGCACCTGGGTGTGTGGCTTGTGAATTGTGATTGTGGAAGTTTGAACTTGAGTCATTCAGGAAAATTAACAGAGTGTTGTTTGGAAATTAAAATTAGTTGTGTTTTTAAGGTGATTGAAAATTGGAAATTTGAATTAGGTTATGAATTTAAGATTATTCATTTTCTGAAATTTAATTGGATTATGAATTTAAGGTTGTTCTTATCTGAAGTTTGATATTAAGATATATTGAAATTTGAATAAAAAGTTAGTCTTTATCATAAATTGGGCTATATATTATAAATTGAATTTTGCAATCATTAAAATGGATTAGTTAACTTATTATAGTTGAATTATATGATTAGTAATTATACAAATTGAGTTATAATTGTAAGTTTATGTTTATAATTGGATTGATTAATCAACTAATCAATAATCATACAAAATAAGTTACAGCTACAAGTTTTTGGTTAAATCACATAATTATACAAAATAGATTATAGTTGTGAGTTTATATTTACATTATATAATCACACAAAATGGTTTGTATTTGTAACTTTATGGTTGAATTATGTAATTACACAAATTGCATTATAGATATAAGTTTATGGTTGAATTATGTAATAATACAAAATAAGTTATAGTTGTGACTTGTGAGTTTAATGAATTATATAATCATACAAAATAAGTTATAATTGTGAATTTATTTTTTAATTATATAATTACAAAAATAGTTTACATTTGTGATGTGAGTTTATTTTTAATTACATAATTACATAAAATAGTTTATAATTGTGACCTTGTTTGAATTATATAATTATACAAAACGAGATATACATAGGAAAGTGATGTAATCAATATATATATTTGATGTTTCAGTTTAAAAAGAAACATGAGTCATTGAGAAGCTATTATTGATCTATTTATTTATTTTTTTACACAACTTTTGATATAAAGTTATTAAGTTAATTTTGATATATATCTTCATTTATTTTTATAGATAAATGGAAAGAAGTTGAAGTACTCCTGATAATTTAACCACATTATGAAGATTTAATGATCCAACTTGAGCTCATGTCGATTGGTTCCTAGAATGAAGAACCATATCATTTATTTGTGTTGTAACAAACATTTGAAATGTGAAGGAATCACCTGATTAAAGAAGCAATTAGGTGGGGTCAAAGGTGATGTGGGGTGTTGTAAAAAAGTGAGTAATGATTTGAAATAGCAAATAAAGACTTTGTTTAAAGAGTATCAGCATAAGAAAGATGGAAGGAAAATATTGAACTATGAAATTGGTAGTAGATGTTCTTTTATTGGTGGTCAGGATGATATTGGGGATGTTGAAGGTGGTAATATTCATACCCAACAAGAAGGAAATGTTGCACTTGATGTTAGGAAAAGAAGAAAACAAGTATCTAATTTTTTTTCACCACGAACAACTCATGGAGCTCAGCCTTCAATCTATAGTGTCTAACAATCTACAGAAACCACTCATAATATGGACAAGGCAATGACTAGATGGTGGTATTATTCATGTATAACATTCAATGTTACTCAGTCTTATTACTATCAACCAATGGTAAATGCTATTGCCTCTTACGCTTCAAGATACAAAACTCCTTCAATTGATGATTACAAAGGTAAACTTCTGAGTAGCTATGTTTATGGAATAAAAAGTTATTTAGATAAAATAAAAATGACTTGGGTTACTAATGAGTATCCAATCATATGTGATGGTTGGACAAATAGAAGAAAGGAACCTATTATTAATTTTTTGGTTTATTCTGCAAAATGGATAATATTTTTGAAGTCAATTGATGCATCTGACCTTATTAGGAATGTTGATGTTCTATTTTAGATATTTGATGAAATTGTGAATGAATTTGGGACAGAAAATATTGTTTAGTTCATTACGAACAATGATTTTGCTTATAAAGTAGCTAGAAGAAGATCGTTAAGCAAGTATAATTCTTTTTATCAGACTCCTTGTGCTGCATATTACATTAACCTGATGTTGAAAAATATAAGAGATACTAGATTTTTTTTATTAATGAGATTGTATAAAAAGAAAAAAAAAGTGACCAAGTTCAACTGTATAAAAAGTAAAAAAAAAGTGACCAAGTTCATCTATAATCATTCAGGGGTCCTGAATTTACGAGAAAAGATTTCACAAATGACAGGAATTTGTATCGTCCTGCAATTACAAAACTTGCAAATAATTCTGATCACTTCAGTGTTTTATTCTGATGAAGAAGGAGTTGAGACAAATGTTTACTAGTGATAAGTGAGCTACATCTTAGCATGGTAGGTCCAATGATGGATTGGAAGTTTATAGAATTATACTTGAAGGTCATAAATTTTGGTCTCAATGTCAATTTGTCATCTGTTATGAACCCTTTGGTGAGAGTATTTTGTTTGGATGATAGTGATGAGAAAGCAAAAATAGGTTATTTTTATAATGTCATGGAGAGGGCGAAGGAAGCAATCAAGGCATCTACAAAATAGACCGTTTTTGTACACACCTTATCTTGTAGTTATTAATGAGGGATGAAAAGGAAAACTTTACTCTCCATTCTTTGTAGCTGGGGCTTTTAAAATCCTAATGTCTATTTTAGATCAAGTTTTACAAAGGAAGTTGAAATTAATAGGAGAATGTTATTAACTATTACAACTATTATTGCCCATGAGATAATATAAAATCTCTTAAGCTCACAAATGGAGACTGATAAGGATATTTTTGGTAATTTTAAGATGCCTATTGTTATTTGTCAAAGAGACAAACTTAATTCTGGTGTATAATTTTCACTTCTTTTACTTATTAAAATTTAATCATTACTTTATTTTATTTATAATATTACTTTTGTTGTCTTATAGTTGTTTGGTTGGTCCAATTCGAAAGTTGTATTCCAAAATTGTAAAAATTTACAATTCGAATTGTAAGTCAATGTATGAGTGTGATAGGATGTGAAGAAATTAGAACATATTTGAATTCATCAATTTCAATAAAATAAATATATTAAAACACAAAATATTGAAGGACTTGGTCTTTGTCCGATACAATTTAAAGCTTTGAATATGGTATGTTATTAGCATTTTCAAGTTGAATATAATTTCTTGTAATTTCTTAATAATTTTATTTTATTTATTTACTAGGACTGTTAATAGAATAAGTAGCTCTATAAATCCAATTTGTCTTGACTATATAAATATTTTGGCCTATTGGGTTTATAAGGAACCTAGTTTGATAGATGTGAGTGACTTAGAAGATAATCCTGGATGGAAAAGTATTGACATATTATTTGGTACAATGAATTTGAATGTTGTTGATGATGAGACACCTCTCATGATGAAGACTTTGTGCAAAATGAGAGTTTGGGTCAATGTAAATGAATTTGAATGTTGATGATGATAAGACACCTCTCAATGATGAAGACTTTGTGCAAAATGAGAGTTTGGGTCAGTATAATTTAGGGAGATACTCGATTGAATGAAGTTTCAGATTTTCATTTATTCTTTTTTTGTTAATTTCACTTATAAGCAATATAAATATAACTGTAAATATTTTTGTTTCAGATTTCACTTATAGTTGAATGTTTCCTCAACATGATCTCTTGTTGTAATACTGAGAAAGTCATGAATCTTTATTATTTTTTATTTGATGTTTTAATTTAATGTAATTATTATTTATTATATGATAAAATCGTAACATTTTAAATAATTTGTATTCTCCTTACTTTTATATTTGTACGATAATTAAATGGTCTTTTTGCAGAATAACTGTAGATATTGTTTAAAGGTGAAATATGTAAAAAGTAATATTAATAGAAATAAGTAGATTTTTGTTATTATAAATTTATGACTTTTAAAGACAAGTTTGATGCAAAATTATAAGTTATATAATAAAATATATTGAGAGACTATTTTGTAATTTTAAAAATTTAAAGATTATTTTATAATTATAAAAAATTACTCGAAACGGTAGTCATTATTGATCCATACTGAATACAGTATCGTACTAGAATCAAATCCGGTACTGATACTAGTATGATGTTTATAACATTACTTAGCCTCAAAAAGTTACAATTCGAAGGTTCTTGGATAAATTAGCTAAAGTAAATTGGGTCTTATTTTAAATGGAAATTGGATCTTATTTTAAATGGACGAACTTATAAATTATAGTTCAATAATTAGGATGTGGCCTAACCAGGCCGACTGGACATGAAATAATTGTGCAACTCCCAACCACAACAAGAGCTATATCTACAAATTAATGTGATGTAATAATATCGAGGGATATTGATACTATATATATATATATATATAAAGAAGGTAGGAGTACAATACATTAAAGACAGATTAATAATTGGAAAGGGACTAGGGTTAAAAGTTTCATTGAGAAGTGACATGAGATTACTAATTGATTGAATGACTTTGTGGGGGGATAGGCTTGGTTGCCATATAAAAGACGACTTAAATGATACTGATTTGATCCTTGAACAAGAAAGAAGTAAAAAAGAAAAGGCTCAAACCTTATATAATAAATGTCATAATTGCGATGGAAATTGCCTGGAAGATCTGTCGGGAATTGCAAATCACAGAATAGTAATATGACTAACACACATTTCAAGTTTAGTCTAGCATGACCTCACGGTCGATTTCAAGTTTTCAAACTTATTGGAAGAGGGCAAGAAAAATGATCCACTTTAATTTTCTAGATTTGATATGGATTCCTTGACCTTAAAAATCTAAACCAAGCAATATATGAAGTCATGAGAAGCACTTTTACCAATTCACAATAAAGGACTATAAAAGTAGTCTAATGGAGTGAATTGGCTCAAGTTGTAGATACATATATATATATACTTTTGAAGATTTCCTTCGAGATAGCAATGGATAGGGTTTGGTTCACGTATTACTCTACTTATATTCATATCTATTTTTATGACTCAATTTATTATTCATTTAAATCAATCGATTTTTACGATTTACTACCCATGTCAAATCCATTAGATTAAGACTTTTACGAACGTTTTAAATCAAAATTACTTTAATAATAATAAGTCAAGATTTTGATTTGTATGTCTTAAAAAATTATAAAATTGGAATAATAAAAATCATAATGTCTAGTGCAAAGACAACATATATTTTTCACAATCAAGAATAAGGGACTCCTTTTACCTAGAAAAAGGTGAGGAGTAAAACGGGAATTTTAAAGCTATTTTTTCTTTAAAAATATTAATATTTTATTATATTTAACTATAAATATTCAAGAAAAAAACATAAAAAATAGAGTTAATAAAAACAGGTCGGGTGTGGGTATCTATTAGGTTTGGATTATCACTAGACCCATATCTAAATCCACATCCACATTTACATCCATTTTTCAACATCCATTTAAAATCCATTTTTTAGCCTCTATGTTTATTTTGTGGAGTTGGATAGTACAAATATTAATCGAGTTGAAAACTTAGTGCGATCTCTAGACTTTTTGCTGGTGAGTTTATGTTCAGCTCATGTATGAATGTAAGCCTTTTTTAGCTGAACTTCTAAGTTAAATATAAGTAAAACTTTTGTTCCAATATGAAATATTCCTATAATATAACGAAACCAAAGCTTTACATATCTTAACGACCATTTCTAATTGATAAATACAAGTTTCACTCTTGAGTATACTTTCTGCTGAAGTTCATTTGATCCTTGAAGTACTACAATCAAAGTCCTAGATATCAAACGGTAGTATTAAACTCTAACAACATAAAATATGATCGTGAGTAAAAATTATTTAATGAAGATGCTAAAAGGAGAGGTGTGCTCTAAATCAAGTGACGGGATCCTCTGTCCATTTTTTCTTGTCCTTACCTTGTTCCATGAATCTGTCATTTATTTATACGAGACCCACATAAATAAATGATTAAGATTCATGAGACAGAATAGAGATATGGTAAAATAAAAAGAGGATCCTAGCAGCTAAATCAAAAACATGAATGGTGAAATCTATGTAAATGTTCAATTTTAAAATTTGATTAACCAAAGAGAAGCGTGTGTTACATTGAGGTTCATTTACTATGAATAGAGTTGGCATATTAAGTGTTAGGTAAAGAAACGGTTGGGATGATAATTAGACGGTTGCGAAGCTTCTATAAATTGATGCCCAATGGCAACATCGCTTTCTACACAACTTAGAACTTCCTTTCTTTTCCACTCCGTTGCTCTGTTTCTTTAAACTTCTCTAGCCCTTTTTGGTGCATTTACTTCTCCAGATACCTGCACCAAAGTGTATAGCCACTGCTGCTGCCACTTTCTATTCTTGTTGATTGGTGCCCCATAAAATATAATGTCTCACCCAATACACCAAGCAAACGAGGAATCCCCATATGGAAATCTCACAAGGGAAGAGTTCTTTAAGAAGCATCAAATCATCCACCAAGAGAACTTCATGCTCAACAAAAAGAAGATGAAGATCTTCACTCAGTCATGGCGTCTAGATTCAACCCAACTAAAAGGAATCGTTGCCATGGTCCACGGATACACGTCCGACAGTGGTTGGATCAATGAGCTCACCGCTGTTGCCGTAGCAAAAGCTGGTTTCTTGGTTTGTGCTCTTGACTTGCAGGGTCATGGTCGCTCTGATGGGCTCGGCGGTCACATCCCCAACATTCAGTTCGTTGTTAATGATTGCACACAGTATTTCGTTTCCGTAAAGTCCAACCATCCGAAGCTCCCAGCTTTTTTGTATGGTGAATCACTAGGAGGTGCGATTTCGCTACTTATATGCTTGCAGCAGAGCTATGCATGGGATGGTCTCATTTTGAACGGTGCTATGTGTGGTATTTCTGCCAAGTTTAAGCCCATGTGGCCATTAGAGAAGTTACTTCCAGTGGCAGCTTTCATTGCACCAACATGGAAAATAGTGGTTTCAAAGCCTGTGGCTAGCAGATCATATAAAGAAGAATGGAAGAGAAGGTTGGTGGCCAACAACCCTAATCGACGGGTATCTGGCAAGCCGCCCGCGGCTACGGCTTTGGAGTTCCTGAGAGTATGTGACTATATAAGAACGCATTGTCATGAGCTTGAAGTGCCATTATTAATCGTGCATGGGGAGGAAGATTTGGTGTGCGACTACAGGGCTGCGGATTACGTGTATGAATCAGCAGCAAGCAAAGACAAGACACTGAAGATCTTTCCTGGAGTGTGGCATATGTTAGTTGGAGAACCGAAGGAAACTCTAGAGCTTGGGTTTGGAACCATTTTATCATGGCTTGGAGACCATATCTCCAAAGCCAAGTAGGTGTAGACTTGTCATTTTAAACTTGTCTGCAAATTTTATATCTTTGTGGGGTTCATATCAGAATAAGATTTTACGGTGGAGATGATGTTCATGTGTCAGTGTTCGATCTATAACATATTAACTTCCTTTTTTATTGAGCTTGTTCCCGGGAGTATGGAGACATAAGCAGAAGGGACCTGGAACTTGGTAACGCATCCATGGCTAGCAAAAGACGTGTACGTTGAACAATAATCCTTAAAATACTGAACCAAAGCCTCCCATCATGGAGTGCAACCATTTAATAATCATTCATCAGATTGATGCGTTGTTCAGCTACGTGTTTGGTTATATGCCAGCGTCGTCTTCCTTTGAGAATGAAAGGGAAATTCGTAATGTAGAAAGATCGCACAAGCGAAAGGTAATGACATCAGTTAATATAATTATAGATAGGACAAACCAACAAAACTCCACACATAGTCATTGCTTTTAAGATTCTGTCCAAAACAACATTCTTAATTTAAGTGAAACATAAATCGGTTGAGGTGCATGCCACGTTACATCGACATTGCTTCTTTTTAAATTTCTTTGCATTTTGACCTCGAATATCAAATGTTTTCTGTTGCAGTCACTGGAAAGAGAGGAATTAAAATAAAATGAAATTAATGAAAATATATAAAATAAAACAAAACTGAATAAGGAAGATGAGCTGCAACTTGCAACACATCGTCAGACACATTTTGCTGGATAACATCAATTACAAAATTTTGTTGGATAACATCAATTACAAAATATAATCACACAAAAAGTTAATAGGTAAAAGATACTGACATTCCTTTAATTTTTAGAAAAATATCTTAATATTTAAACTTTTTTAATTTTTAATTTCAAATTTTAAAAAAATTTATTTTCTTAAATTTCGATGAAATAAGTGTAATATAAATATTAGAAGTAAGTGAATCAAATGTCAACAATAAAATAACTTAACATTTAAACTCGACTTAAACTAATTAAATCTAACACAAATTAATTATAATAAATTATTAATTTGTGTTAGATTTAATTAGTTCAATTTAAGTTTAAGAGATATATTGTATTTGTAATACGTAGTATAGACCTTATTACGTACTCAGAATTTACATGAAATGATTAAAAACGAAGGTAATGCGGAATACCTAGATTTCAGTTTCATATTTTTGATTTCGATGCCGATTCTGAACTCCAAATGTTTCCGAATCTTCCGAGACCTTTAGAAAAAGCGTTTCTCAACACGTAGTTTAGGTCTTTCTACAGTTTTCTCAATACATAAGCTCCCCTAATGGGTCAGGGATTCCTTATGTTACGATTGATATGAACAACTGCAGGAGACCTTAACCTTTATATATAGTTTTCATATCGGGCTTTCCCATCACAAGGTCGATATGAACCAGGTCAATACTAAAAGAGATCTATTTTCTATACGGACTTCAACCTATTAATCTAAATAATTTATTGAGCCACTTTATTATCTTTATCTTGATTAAATTACGCAACTTAATCGATAATTTATTAGAAAACCAAAAAATGCAATTAATGTTGTCCAACTCTATGCAAAAAAGATAAAATTGTCCTTAGGACAAAAAAATATCTAACAATATTATCATATAAACAATATTCGACTAGTAAAAAAAATAACTTTACTAATTACTTAAAATCTCTCCCTCAACTCAAAATTAATAATAACATTGCATGACCTTCATTTGTAATTAGACTGAAACTAAAAATGGTATTGTAGACCGATTTCGAGTTGAGAAGACTGAACCTAACTAACCGTGACGTCAAAACTTTGAGCCTGATTTAATCGAAGCTGGACCGCTTGCCTTCTTCAATTAATGTTGGGGTGACTGGTTTCTGCGCATATGGCTTCAAATTACAATCATAAAGCAGAAAACGTGTGAAGGAAAATTGATCAGAAGCTATAACCATAGGTCCATAACACTTTAAAAGCACAGTTAATATGTGGATATTAAGCTTGGCAACTGTAATGCAGGGAAATTGATTTTCTTATCGTTTTCTTTTCACGAGCATCATAACTCTTTCCTATGACACCGGCCTCTTAAGCAAAAAGGGACAGACCCCAGACGTTTAATTTTCACCGCTTATTCGTTCCAGAAATCTTTTCACTGCATAGAACCACACCAAAACAGGCATTTCAGAATGACCTGTCTACATAATATCTTTGCATTTAGTGTCAATCTCTCTCTCTCTCCTTCTCCTTCTCCTTCCTGTCAAATCTAATGAAATGTGCTGCAACCCTTAAAAGACAAGTTTGTGGTTACATATTAAAGGCAAACAGGAAAAGATAAAAGAATCCCATTTCCACAGGTGACCCATGGCAAAATGATGTTGTGGTTGTTCAACTTCAACCGTCTGCTTCAGATCGACCAATTGACTAGTTTGACAGGAGCTGGACAAGCAGTGCTACTTGGCCTACGTCGGCATTTCGTAGTACGTCAATCAACCTTTGCCTTCAGATAGTAAATGCGACTTCATAAATAAGAGCATCGTGAATCGGGGCCAGGCACGTAGAACTATGTGCTTTGCTTCCCTCCACACTTTCAAGGTCCATCTCCATCCTCGTAATAAATTCGCTTGAAGTATACAACTTTGTCACGTTTCTACGGCAACTCCGAGCCTAGTTTTGGTGTCTTTGCTTGTTGCCTCGTGAAGAATACCAGATAAAATGCGTAACTTAGTAAGGTGCTATTTTAGTTTAAATAAGATTACAGTTTTGAATCGTTCTTATATATGTAGTGATTTAAAATTTAGGGTTAGAGTTTTATCATTTGTAAAAGATCTATCTGACTTGAACGGAGATTAATCTAAGAATGAATGGCTTAAAATGTTTTTCTATTATTGAAACCCTCCTAAAACACTCGAAAAAAAGAAGAAGAAAGAATGTATGCCACGTTTACATTTATCTGGTTAATTGATTTTTTAGAGTGCATATTAATGACTAGCCTATATTTAAACGAGACTCTAATTGATAGATGGGCCTAACTTGATCCCTCGACATGTGAACATGTGACCTTTGGCCTTTTTTTCTCTTACTGCTTTTAGTATTCAAAATTTCAAATTACTGGGTAATTTATGTATATTAAATAAAATTAATAGTTATATTAATATTTAGTATTAAATACTAAAAATAATAATGAGAAATTTTTACTTATATTTAACTATTATATAATTTAACCAATTGATATATACACTAAATTTAACTATATTAATATTATTAACTTAATTTTCTTTAATCAATTACCTTTACTTAAAATTTTAATTGAATTCTTATACGTTCATTTTTTTCAGTTGAATCTTTCATTAACTCTTTCAACAAAAGTACATTCATGATCCTTTTATTTTTTTAAAAAAAAGTACATTCATGGCAATAAAAATTGATATAGTAGACATATGACCATTGTGTAAATTAAAATTGGTTCAGCTTGACTGTGTTGAGGCTGGATGTTGCTACTAGGAGCCATGGAGTTGTCAGTCCTCGACTTGAAGATATCTGCAAAATAACAAAGGTGTACCGGAGGTTGACCGCCGGTAAGTCCCTCCGATGCTTAAGTCAGTCTTTTGGTAAAGGATTAGGTTACAGAGAACAGAGAGAAGCAGGTAATAGTGTCATGCACGTATTATAATGGAAACAATACCTTATATAGGAAATGCTGACAGAATTTGGGCCATTACACATACATGGGTGGTTAATGCTTGGGCCCGGTCTGCATGGGTGGTTGATATTTGGGTCAGAGATCGGTGCTTGGGCCTAAGATTGGGCCTACTATAGCTGACCCAAACATAAGCCCCTTACTCGTCGAGGCTGATTGCGGAGAAGGGTCAGAGGAGTACGCGTGATAAAGTCGGTTGGTCGAAAATCAGCGTTTCGGGTGATACAACCCCTACTGGGATAGAAAGTCGGTCGGTTGAGGTGTACTAGGGTTGGGCGATCGATCGGCTCGCGGCATGCTAGGACGATCACTCGGCTCGTGTTATGCCGGGGCGATCGGTCGATTCGCGGGACCGATGTCTAGTCCTGATGCTAGGTCTAATGATTACTTGGTGGTACGTATCTTTTGGGCGCCAAAATGA
>JAOQMQ010000003.1:24045540-24067993 GCA_027563845.1 Erythroxylum subrotundum
AGTGTGGTAATTTAGCATAACTTCAAGAAAAACACAAGAAGGGGAGATAGAAGCAAGTTTCTGTGGTGAGAGATGAGAAGAAAAGAAGGAGCTAGGTTAAAACAATGCTGTAAAAACATTACACCTAAGGTGCTAGATGTCATCATATTATTTCAACACATGTCCTTAAGCATGTAAGCCACTTATCCCTTACATAACAACACATGTCCTTATGCATGAAAGCCACTTATCCCTTACATAAGCTACCATTTGTCACTCAATCATTTTGCCATTTGTCAATTAATTACTTATGTCAAATGTTGCTCATTTATCTATGCCATTTGTCACACAATGATTGATCCATTTGTCAATTAATTACTAGTCCAAATGTACTCTAAATTTTCGAAAATTTCCTAAAATTTACCAAAAATTCTGAAATAATACTAATAGTTTCTAATAATTTTTTTAGCTCGAAATAATTCACAATTCACAATTCACATTTTAATTGTATTTCTTACAATTAATTATACCCGAAAAATGTCAATGAATGCATGTACAATTAATTGTAATGTGCAAGATAAATAGTGTCGTGTATGTATATGTCATATTATGCATAAGCATGAATTATGCCTCCTAACTTCTCATTAATCTCTAGTAAACACCATTTTAACCTTCATTCAAGTAATAGGATGTTACACAGCTTCTCTCAAGTTTTGAACATTTAAAGGAACAATTTTCGCATCAAGTGTTTTGGTTGATTCATCATCTGAAGTGATTGACAGTTCTTCAATTCGCGTAGTTACTTCCTCAGCAGCAACTAATTGCAGATTTGGGCAATTTTTCAATCTTGTCTCATGGCTTGTTTAAGCTTGTTCGGAGGGTCAGTTATGTAGATTTTCTTCTACCACGTGATCATTCAATAGAGGTACATCATCTATCACAACATTTATGGACTCTAGTACTTTCTTGGTTCTTTGATTATACACTCGGTAAGCTTTACTGCGAGTTGAATAACCAATTAAGATTCCTTCATCATTTTTGCTCTTGAATTTTTCGAGTTGTTCCTGATCTTTAAGAATGTAGCACTTACTGTCAAAAATATAAAGTAACTCACATTTAGTTCTTTCCCTTCCAGAGTTCATAGGATGTCTTGTTTAAGATGCTTCGAAGATAAACTCTGTTACATATGTATCATGTTGTATTAACTGCTTCAACCCAAAATCACATAGACAATTTTCTTCCATTCAACATAGATCTGGCCATTTCTTGAAGTGTTCTATTTTTCCTTTCAGCCACTCCAATTTGTTGTGGAGTTTTAGGTGCTGAAAACTCTTGTATGATGTCATACTCATCACAAAAGTTATTAAAGCTTGTATTCTCAAATTCCCTTATGTGATCTGATCGAATTTTTAATATAGCCATATTTTTCATATTCATGACTTGCACATAGAGGCTTCTAAATGCCTTGAAAGCATTTGATTTTTCTTTTAAAAACAATACCCAAGTATATCTTGAATAATCATCAACACAAGTTAAAAAATATCTCATTCCACCAATGCTATCATGTTATGTTGGACCAACCAAATCCATGTGAATTAATTCAAGTACGCGTGATGAGGTAACGTGTCTAACTTTTTTGTGTGGCACTCTTATCTGTTTACCCATTTGGCACGTACCACAAATTGATTTCCCTTCTTTATTCATTGTGGGTAGATCCTTCACAGCTTCCAATTTTGTCAACTTGCTAATGAGATCAAAGTTTACGTGACCAAGCTTTTGATGCCATAGATCAATGCTATTGTCGTGTATTGCTGATTTACAGGTGGTCATAACCTGCAACATGTAGTAATTGTTGGCTGATCGCTTGCCACTCACAAGACATTTTCCTTGTTCAGTTAACACCCTGCATTTATCACTTGTAAATTTAACTAACAAACCATCATCACAAAATTGGCTTATACTCACCAAATTAGCTTTTAGTCCATCGACATGGAGCAGGGGAGGCAATCCATCCACGCATAATGTTCCTCTACCAATCACCGAAGCCTTTTTTCCATCTCCAAAGGTCACATGACCATCCATACAACTCTGATAATCGGTTAAATAATTTTTCCCCTTTCATATGACGTGAACATCCACTATCAAAATATCAATCATTTTGCAAAGTTTCCTTCATCGATTTAAGAACCACGAAAGCTTGCAATTGACTCTTTTTAACCCAAGTTGATTTCGGTACTGAGGGCTGATATTGAGATTTTTGTGAGGGATGTAGAATTATTCGGCTTTGGCTTCTTTGAAACAACATCTGCAGTAATTGGTAACATTTTGGCCTTATATGCCCGATAACTCCGAAAAAATGATATGCGGGTACGAATCTTCAATTCTTTCTAAATGTTTCTTCTTCTTGGACAGATCTGGACATATCATTTTTCTCCTCATTCACATTAGAGTACTCATCCTTATAGTCAATTCCATGAAGATCGCCTTTAACCTTATTGATTTCCATTAACTTCTCTAGCTTTTATGTGCCTCCATTCAACATTTGCAATCCATTTTCGGTACTTACTAATCACAATCTAGCTTCACCAAGCTCATCTAATGCTAACATCAATTTTTCTTCTCTAACTCTTGGATGGTATTCTTCATGGAAAGATTCCCTTCCTTCAACCTTTCGTTCTTTCTACAAGTTTTCTCCCATTTTTCATACATATCTTTGTAAGGCTCGTAAATATTCTCCTTTTTATCATCTAGGCCACTTTCATCACTGTCATAATTTGATATTAGGCCTTGAGCTGAGTTGTCTACGTTTTTCTCGAAATTTTCCGATTTCCCCCTTTTTCGTCTTCAGTTACTTCCTTTTCAGTTGCTGTTAAGCAAGTAATTGGACTTTTGTTGTATAAAGCAACTAACGCGGCAACATTAGCGATTTCTTCTTCACTACCATATTCACTCTCAGAGTCATTCTCACTCTAAGTGCTCGTAAAGGATTTCCTTTTTCTCTTCTTCAAAGTATTAGCACATTCGGCTTAAACGTGCTCGAAGCCTTGACACTCATGACATTGGATACTCTTCACCTTCCTTTCACCCTTTTGAGTTTTGGCTTGTTGTTTAAAGTTGTTGTTCAATGAACTCCCACCATGTTGTCTAAACTCGAGTTTGCCCTTTTTTATTCTTTTCATCCATTTACAAAATTTCGTGTGAGTAATACCAAATCCTCATTGTCATCAGATTCATCTTCCGCATCATTCACACCTTTTCCAGTTTCAACCTGTAATGGCAATCATTTGCTTCTTTCTTGCTTACCCTTTAAAAGATTCATTTCAAAATTTGTAAAAATTCCAATTACCTTCTCCAATGACAAATCATTAATGTTGTGGGCCTCCTATATTGCTGCAATTTTCAGAATAAATCTCGAAGGTAGAGATCTCAACGTCTTCTTGACTAGTTTCAGATTGGAATATTTCTTCCTGAGTTAATGTGCTTGATTCGCTATATCACTCAATATTTCATGAAAGTCTCCAATAGTCTCATTTTAAGCCATCTTCAATTCTTCAAACCTCACAGCTAACATCTGTAGTTTTGATGCTATCACAGATTTGGACTCTTCATGAATAGTCTGCAAAGCATCCCATGCTTCTTTAGCCAATTCACAGGCTGATATCATTGAAAAGCATCCTGCATCAACAACACTAAAAATTGCATGCATTGCTTGTGAATTTCCATGTGCACTTTCTTCTTTGGCTCTTGTCCATTTAGATGGGTCGTTTTGAACTACCTCTCCTTTATCTTCAATAATTGTCGGATGTGTCCACTCATGTACTACCGAATGCCAAGCTTTTGTACCCTGAGCTTGGATGAAGACTCTCATCTGTGATTTCCATGCAGGATATTTGGAGCTGTCTAACAGTGGTGGTCTGGTGATCGATGCGCCCTCTTTTGTTTCCATGTTTGCGAAACTCAGATCTGTACCAACTTGCTACCAAGTTCTGATTTGGTGACCCTCATTGATACCAATTAAAAAACCGTATAAGTGGTTGTTTCGCAAAGTTTCTGATCTATTTCTGGAAAACACAAATAACAAAAAAATTAAAAAGCACCAAATTAAACGATATCGAGATTTGTTAACGCAGTTTGGCACAACTTGCCTACGTCTATGAGGCTCTCACCTAGCTTAATCAATTTCACGAAAGTACAATAGATTTACACAAGGCCTCATTAAGCCAACACCACTCAATCCTTGTAACTATCTCTCAACCTCACATCCCGTGAAAGATTTTCACACCCAATAACACGACCGACTCATGTTAACCTCAACAGAGGATTTTTCTAAACAACTTTTAATAGAAGACAATTAAACAAACAACTTAAGTGATCAATCAACTAAGAACAAAACAATAATACACTTGAGATAAAAGAAAAGAACAGCTTCCTGAAAGGTTCAGCTCTAGTGAAATAAATCTAAAATTTGTCGCAACAAAAATTGTTTGATTCACGCAAAAATCTGAACCAAGTCACGACTGCACATATAAAACACAATCCACCCAAAAGCCACTCCACAAAGATAAACGTCCAACTTAATCAACACCCAAAAAATCAATTCAAAGTTGTGGATCTCTTGACCAGAAAACACACACACAATGCACTAGAACTACCTAGCCGTGAGCAACTCCAGAAGCTAATTAAAAACGCAACATGATGGATTTTTCAACGGCATAAATGTTGGACCCCGCTTCCGGAGCCCAACATTCAGAGCCAAAAGACGTAAGCATATTATCCTATAGGGTTATTTCCATAAACCCTTATTAGCCGTCTTCCCATAAGGGTGGCGTGCCAATAACAATCAAAACATCAACATCACAACTTTGAGAATCAAAAACAAAACCCAATCATATTTCATTAATGAATACAAACTGAGTTTATACAAGCTTATTACAAAATACAAAAAAATACGCATGATACAATATAATGCTTATGCTTAAAATGATTCTATAATACAAAAAGTTCCTGAACTAACTGAATTACAAAAATCTCTACTCTTGGTGTTTGTCAATCTTTGCAAGGATCAATGCTGATATGCTTTTTCTTCACCTGCGGAGTGGAAGGTAATGGGGTGAGCTGCGAAGCTCATTGGCTTATATATTTATAGCCATTGGCAACGAGCCATACAATTCAAGCACACACACATATATATATAGATATATCAAAGTATGCATGTATATCCCATTTAATCTAGCAATTCTATCATCCAATGTCACCATATAAAACATATCATGAAGATTCATCCATTAAAACTTAACACTCAAATATGTATCATACTTGACAAATCGAATATGCAATGCACAACTAATTGGCTCAAGGGTTCCATGGAAACAAAATGGAGAAACCGAAGTTTACGCCATGAACAGAATGAGTCCATTTTTTGGAGATCATATGCCACAAGCGGGCAGCCGGGAGAAGGCTCTTGTTGACGTGCACGTGACGAACAGAATGGTTCCACTCTCGCCCAAACAGAAGCACATATTCATTTCATGCTCAAAATATTTTATCAAATGCTTCCATACTTTTCATGCTCTTTCCTTTCTTTTCATTTATACAAAATGCCATGACATATTTCAAGGCATACAAAATCATACTCACAATTCAATCATATCAAAATGTCATACATCTTTCAATGCATAACATAACATAAAATACATCATAATGCATTTTCCATATCATAGCAATTCACAATTTGGAAATTTAAACAAACACCCACACAAGGCATTTTGCCCATTACGCAATAACTATAAATATATTACCCACCTAATTTTGCTTGCAAAATCCGAGTCAAGGTTGTCTTTCCTCTTGCTCTTGGATAGGATTCTCTTAGTTCCCTTCATTCTTTACCAAATGAAGGGATCTTTAGCTCAAAGGAAAGCTCTTCTCTTCCTCTACCTTTTTTGCTTCTTGAACAACTCCAAAATCTCTCCTTAAGACTAAGAAAAATTAAACCCTAGCTTGTTTCTTTTGTTTCTCTCCTTCTCTTCTTCTCTTCAGATTTCTTTCTCTTTTTCTCTTCAATTTTCGTTCTTCTCTCTTCTTAAAATGCAAGACAACACTTCTTCTTCCTATTATATCCTTAATGAGTGAGAAATGTCTCATTTGCCCTTTCATTTATGCCTTATGTCTTTTTCTGCTTAAGTGTCTTGCTAACAATACCCTTGAACATTCTGGCATAACTCTTTCTTCTAGAAAATGTTCTCCATTGTCTTAAGTTTCTAATGACATCAAAATCAATCTATTTGGTTCAGAACTATAAAAGTATTGCCCCAAACATTTTCGGACTGTTTTTATATTGAAACAGTACACTATCCTTAAATTTCTCCCATTCATACTCTTCCAACCAATACCCTTACCTTGATTCAATCAATCCTTTTCAAAACAGCATCAAAAGCTATAACTTTCAAGGAGAGGTAGAAAAATGTAATCGGAATCCATTGGTCTAAGATTCACCTCATTTGGAGGTCGGATGACGCAGCTATGGCCGAAAGAATCAAACAAGATTTGGTCCCCAATCATATTGAATCTATTCGGAACAAATATCATAACTTGCTCTAGAGATATCAGATCAAGGTCATTCTTAGAGGGTTCGAAAGAGGACTTCAATATCTATAACTTCTATAAGACCTTGAAAACAAACTCTATCATTTGAAGGGTCAAAAATGGACCAGACGATATTATCAGACGAAACCAAACGAAAAAGCAGAGGAATGGAAAAAGCAGACGAATTGGGAAAATTGTCATAACTTTCCCAACCGATATCGAATTAAGATTATCTTAGGAGGGTTTGAAAGAGGATTTCAAGATCTACAAGTTTTTAAAGACGTTGAAAACAAATTCAGTCATCTAGAGAGTCAAAATTAGGCCAGGCGATATAAGATGAACAGTGCACAAAAGAAGCAGAAGGTCAACTATAGAGGAAGCAGAAAGCAGACGAAGCGGAAAGGCAGACGAAGCAAAAGGCAAACGAAGCAAAACGCAGACAATGACAAGAAACAAACGAACAAAGAGGCAGACGAAGCAAAGAAACAGACGAAACAAAGAGGCAGACGAAGCAAAAGGCAGAGGAATCAGAGCCAACTTAAGACGATGTAACTTTTAAGACGAAGCAAAGTCAACTTAAGACGATGCAACTCTTAAGACGAATGACGTCATCACAGACGATATGACATCATCACAAACGAAGCGTCTTTACAAATGATACAACTTTACGGACGAATTATCCTTACAGACGATACATCTTCACAGATGATATGACATCATCACAGACGATATGACGTCATCACAGACGAAGCGTCTTTACAGACGATACAACTTTACAGACGAATTATCCTTACAGACGATACATCTTTTCTCCTGAGTATCTTCCCTTCTAAGGACCCTAACTTTCGACCCCGATGTCCTAAAATTTCATACTATATACCGATGGAAAGCTAAAAAGATAAGCTATAACTTTCCAGAAGACAATTTTGACTAATTTAGCTTAAATTACTCAAGTTTTTTTTCCCTGAAGTCGGCTCACAATTTCTACACCTAGGAAAGACTTGGAATTTTTGAAATGTGCAACTACCAATTTTGTTCTCAAATCTTTCCTTAACACAACTCATACCAAGATCACATTTTCTACTTTATTTACTCCCCATTCTTAACTCAATATCATCCATAAAGAAATTATAATCCATGATTAATCATGAACACTAATAACAGAACATACACATATATACATATTCTTCGTCAACTTACTACATATATTCAACTTCATTTCTTTGCTTTCATTTTACTTCTAACTTTCATCCTAATTCTTCCCATTTCATAATCTCTTATCTACCAAAACACCAAAGCCAAACATGAATCTATCCACACTTCTCATTCGCTACTTCACTCTTGTCTATCATTTTTAATTCAAAAATTTTCATCATTTGTTCTTTACTCGTGACTAATCACCAAAATTTATCATTCAATAGTTCTAACTTCTAAGAAACATTCAGGGTCCAACAATAAAATCATCACATTAATCTTTTCCAATCAACAAAAACGTCACCCACACACCTTCAGTTGTTCACCAAATTCAATCAACGCATGGTCACCCAGAACTTCCAGCTCCACCCCCAAGCTTTATACCCACGTGATGCACCACACACCCTCTCAAGATAAACTTCAATCCAAGATGAGATTCTTTCACAACTAGAAGATTATCTATATAGCTTTTAAATCCAAGTTAAACAAGGATTATTAATTAGCTATAATTTTCCAATTTATAAAATTATGTCAAAAAAATAAGTAGATATATACACCATATATCTAACACAACTAATCCTCATATGGTGTCATTTTTCCATCTTCCTATTCATTCCAACCCAAGAACCTACACCATATATGATCACCAAGAGTTTCTTCCATACTAAACTTTTTCGTTCAACCTTGTTCTGAATTGTCCTTAAGTATATCAAGAGTCTCAAGCATTGATATTTAAAATCAATCACCCAATTCAAAACTTTATAATCACTCAAAATGCTTAAAAACGGTATATAGTTAATTATGGCAAATTTAGACTTTGACAATACTATTTGGACATAACATTACAAGTTTTAATAACAATGTAACAACATTGCATAACATATATTGAGTCTTGGTTTATTAGAGTGAGGAGAAAAGAAATGTTTTGAGATTATGATTTTTTAATTCCTGCAATTGGGTAAATTATTTAAAGTAAGCTTTCTGAGAGCTGGTATTAACCTTAGAGTAATATTTATAAAAGGATTACTTTTCACCTATAAAAAAAGTAAGATATTTGTAAGAATTTCTCTTCATTCGTAACAAAGAAGATATTATATAAAAAGGTTTCTTTTTACCTACTGAAAGAAGAAGATAATAAATTCTTAAATGGAGTTTGGGAGTGGACATAGGCCACAGATTGCTTAGATGAATTATTATAAAATAGTTTTATCTCTCTTGCTATACTCTCTTTTGTTTCTGTTATATTTATTTCATATTGTTTTATATAAGTTTGTCACAGTCATTTTCAAAAATAAGTAATTCGTTAATTAGTTTCAAATAATAAAAAAGTGAATACATATATTTTACTCCATTAAAGAACCAACAACAATAATATATTAATATCACTTATTTTTATAATATAAGAAATGTTGTCAATCACTTGATATAATATGTAACTGTTACCTAACTTCTTCTCGTCATCCCTTTTTTATAATATAAGAAATGTTGTCAATCACTTGATATAATCTGTGACAGTTACCTAACTTCTTCCCATCATCACTTATAATTACCTTTGTATTTAGAGTTAAAAAAGAAAAAAAAAAAGTGTGATCTCCTGACTTCTTCCCATCATCTCTTCTAAATAGAGAATTGTAATTATCTTACATTTAGAATTAGAAAATAATGTAATCTTTGTATAAAATATTTAAAATTTCATCTTCTCTCGTACTTTCCAAGTGTTTGCTCTAATAAAAAGTTTTTTTAAACCAAAAATTGGTTACAAAATATGGTTTATTAGATTCAACTTATAAATTTTACCTTCTTTAATCTATGTAAATTTAAAAATTAAAGTTAATCAGAGAAATGCCTAAAATAATATTTTTTTATGGACTACAAAAACTTGTAAAATTGTGTTGTAGAAATGGATACAACTTCTTACAAATAATTACTGTAGTCAGAAAGAAGAATTGTTAAAGATAATAGCGGAGATTTAAAAAACCAAAATTTGATGGGAAATTGATTAATTTAGAAAATTAAAAGCACAAAACTTTGGGTAAATAAGCATCCGCAAGAATTAGGGAGTTAGGGGTGAAAATTGAGTCTAGGTATTTTTAATTGGACTTAAGTTTAAGCTGCCTAGGCTTATATTAGTCAAAGGCGACATTGCTTTACTTAAAAACTTGGGTCCTGAATCAACGCAAGTTCAAATCTAATTAAAAGAAGATGTCATTTTATCGTTTTACTTAGAAAAATTAAAATTTGAATTAGTTCAAGCTCAAATTCAATTAAAAAAATATTTTATATTTTTATATTTTTAAAAATTATTTTTAAAAATTGACCATCCAGAATTATAAGTTAGTTGCTCGTTATCGTCTCGAGTTAGAGATGATTTAATAGAATAAAAAGATGTTTCTAAACGCATTTTTTTTTAAGGCAATTAACAACTTTGGACCATATAAAGGTGAACTAGGTCCCATGCACTTTAACAACTTAAGATGTCCAAAGTTTGAAACCCTATTCAAGTATGAATAATCCATCTCATCGGATCGGAGACAACACAATCTATAAAAGCAGCAAAATATTTGATTAAAAGTATAAAAAAAAAAAAAGAAGAAGAGAAAAGACAGACTCAATTCATGATTAACCTGATTACCAATAAAATAAGCAAAGTAACTTAGCATGATTAGTTGGACACAACCAATCCTTAAAGATTCATTTATTATGCTTCAAGTCATATATTATTATTATCCGTAAATTAAGGGCGTGATGAAAATGATAGTCCCCTTGGACCTTACCTTAATTTCTCCAATTCTCTATCGTCTTTATTGTTGTGAAATTCCATTATTAGTTTACGTTATATTTACAATTATACTCTTTTATTGCCGTAACATCATGCGTTTAAGTTATATAAATAATTTTCTTATTAAATGCAAAAAATAAATTAAGTATAAAAAAGAATAATCAATTATACATAATATTTTTTTAATATTTTACAAAAAAATTATTTCTGTGAGTCAAATACCCGACTCGGAAAAGTCAAGAGGAAGAAAATTAATTTATGAAAAATTTTGAAAGGAAAAGCAAAAGAAAAATAATTTCATGTACCCATTTGACTTGACTTTTCCATATGTTTATACTTTTTGAATAATCTGGAAATAAAAACAATGTCACAGATGTGGACAAAAAGATTAGATATGTTAAAAACAAGTGGACGAAATATTGTTATTACTTATTAATAAAAAAATGGCAATCTCCGTAAATAGTAGTTTATCAGAGGGTTGAATGAAAATCCCTGTACTCCCGCTCTCCAAAGTTTACGCTCGACTCTCTGCATTCACAACATAAACCCTAAAAAGCGACCAAAAACAACGAAAACTTAGCAAGGTAGAGAGAGAGAGACAGAGACAAAGCCTTTTTGCACCTGAGCCAGCTTTCATTCAACCTTAAAAGTCAACAGTTCCTCTGGAAATCTCTTTTCTTTTCCTTGTTAAGACCTGCTTTGTTGCTTAGTAAAGGACTGTTACTGGTTCATGTTGTCAGATTTGCCTTCAAGACTTGTAAGTTTGGCTTTTTTTGTTTAATTCTTCTTCTTATCTAGTTCCAATTGTCCCTTTTGTATGAGCTGATTGTTAGTGTAAATTTACTTTTAATAAATTCTAGTTTTTGTGTAGCTTTGAGATTGATGTTTGTTAGCTCAGAACATGGAGGAGAAAAGGAAAGGATATTGCTTTTTGGTTCTTTTGGTTGCTTTGAAGTTCAACTCCTTTACACCATGCTGATTTGAGTACTAAGCCAAGTGGGTTTAGCTTCGGATTCAGTTCTCCTTGTTTTACTTAGTCTTCAAGACATTTACTTTGTTTCCCAGGATGCGGTAAAAGGAAAGAGAGTGAGTTTTTGATCAATCCTGTCTCTTTTATCGTTTCCACGAGTATAAGTCATATCCCCACTCGTGTATTATCTGAATACTGTTTGTGAGCTCGGTTTGGAAGTCTCCTTAATCACTTCTTTATAATTTTCTTTTTCTGGGTCGTTGACAAGTTAAAGGTTTTAACTCTCCCATGTTATTTTCCACTTATTCCCCGGTATTTTCTCCCGACCAAATTGTCATGTAAAACTTCTGACAAGCTTGTGATCCTATCTTCTTGATCTTCCGAATTTCTATTGTTTGAAGTCTAATGGGCTTCAGTTGAAATTTGCAGGTTCTTGATGTTTGATAGTTATTTTCTTCAATCTCCCTTTTTCTAATTCAGTAGCCTTGGGGTGGTGTTCTGTCAGAAGCAGATGGGCAGCCAAGAGATGTTGAGTAGTTCAGCAATTTCAGATGTCTGTGTTAGTTCAAAAGATGGTGGTCTCTTGCATCTGAAAGATGATTTGTTGGAGATTGAGAATCCTGGAGTTGACCTCCTTAAGGAATTGGATTCTTATTTGGAAGATATCAACCACCGGTTGACCATTTCAAGAATGGTGAGTGAATCTGTAATTAAGGGCGTGATATCTGCAGTTGAGGAAGAGGCAGCAGAGAAAATTGCTAAGCATGAACTGGAATTGGCTAGGTTGGAAGAAAGTTTGCATCTCTACCATGTCGGTGCAGATGATAGTGAAAACATTAGGTTTCCAGTGTTGACCCATAAACCAATTAGCAAACAATATGGTCACTGTCTTAGCTATTCGGATACTCTGCCAGCACATGATGGGCTACAAGAATCTTTAGGAAACCTTAAACTTGCAGCTAAAGAGCAATTCAGAAAATTAAATATAGAAATAGACAAGATTAAAGGGACATATTCATTGAGGAGGAATGGTTCTGCTTCAGAGTTGGGATTGAGTGGTATTCTACCGGAGAAGGTGCCTGATAAATGGATTGGTGTGAATAGAATGCTTGATGGTCTTAGAATTACTCTAGATTCTATATACAAAGAAGCAGATCTGGTCGTTCATTTGTCTAAGTCATCCCTTTGTGATTGGCAACAAGAGAGGGAATTTCAAACTGAAATTCAAGGCATGGTGATGAAGACTACTGTTCGCAATCTGCAAGAAGATTTTGAACAAAGCTTATGGAATCAAAATGCTGTATCTTATGGTAATGAAAGTGCCAACTGGACTAAAAAGATAAAAGAAATTTCTAAATTACGTGAAGAACTGGATGACATTTCTAGATCACTCGTCACATCTGAAAGTGGGCATCTAATCTCTCATGGGTCCTTGGAGCACCATAAGGTTTCAGGAAATCATCTTTCATCAGCATCTTCACATTGGGAGGGGAATGGTAAACTTGATGGGTCGATTATTGCACCAGAAAATTTGGATGTATCTCAATTAAAGCATATGTCTAGGGATCAATTGGAAGCTTATTTTAAAGCTGAACTGATTAAAATGAAGAGAAACCATGAATCAAAGGTGCAAGAACTGACAGAGGAATTGTTTAGTGTCAAGAGGGAGTATATGAGGGAGAGTGGGTTTTCTTTTCCAGTGAAAAAAGATAAGGATTTTGATTTGGATTTACTTAGGAAAAAAATCCAGGAGGTCATTGTGAAGTTGGATGACATTCTTATGGAAAATGAGGAAAAGCCTTCTTTGATTATAAGGACAGGGACACTTGACAGCATGAAGAATAGAGTGGAATCACTTCTTTCAGAAAATCGCCACTTAAAACACTTGCTTAATGAAAAGAAAAAGGAATTTAAATGCCTCTCTTCCCAAGTTTCTGATGCTGCAGAAGAGAAATCGAGGCACTCTCTAGCTGAGGCAAATTTGTTGAGAACAGTTGTGGATCTTAAATCCAACATAGAAGATGCACGAGTTGAAGCCTCAATTGTTGAAGACCTGTTTAAATTCATATTCAAGGAATATTTGGACGAGATCAGATTCCTGAGTGAAGAGTCAAATATTGAGCTTGGTATTGTACATGGAATTTATGAAACTATGTTTAGAGAAGCTGCCCAAAATGTTGAACTCAACAGCAAGTTGCAGATTGATGATGTGGACATGGAGTCCATTATTTTGCAAGGATTGTCTGAAGTAATATCAAAAGGGGCGTTAAAGGAAGCAGAGAAGGAACTTGCTAACTTAAAGTTCAAGTATATTAATGAAAATGAAGCGCGATTGTCCCTTGAGGTTCAAGCTCTGGAAAAAGAGAAAACATTCAGATTGATCGCTGCCGAAAAAGAAAAGCTAGAACAAGAGATAATTATATTGAATGCAAGAGTTGATTTAAGTGGTAGGCTGGTTCAGGAAACAGTAGAAGCATTAGTGAAAGAGAAGGAGAGATATGATTCAGCAACTCAAGAGCTTCAAGACTTAAGATCTCTGTTGAGTCAGCAGAAGACATTGATTTTACAAGGGGATGAAGAAGTAGAGGCCCTAAAATATAATTTGAGTGATGCATTGAATAAAATTAGGCTTCATGAGGGGGAAATTTCTGATCTGAGAGAGAGACTTGAGCTAGAAACTAAAAAGTTACAAGAAGCTGTAGAAGAAAAGAGTATACTTGTTGCTAACGCCAAAGAGAAGCAGGATTCTTTGGCAATGGCGGAAGCAAGAGAAATGCAATACAAGAAGCAAATGGATTCAATTACTGGTATTCTCCATGGGTTATTAGGAGTTTTCAGTAAATTTGAGTGCAGAGTAGCTGAAGATTTTAGGACAAAAAGTTTAAGGTACTTATCATCATCTTCCAATCATTCATGTTGTATGGTTAGATTTAATTGGTTCAAAATTCATTCGGCTGAACTTTCTATTGCGAGATGCATCTAATGTCAAAACATTTACCTTTTCCTCAGTTATTTCGCTGGAGGGGGAAATGATTAGTTCTAGTAACTTGATATTTGGCCTTAAACAGAATAATTTTGTAAAATTGCACACTTGTTGATATATTTTTTAAATTGAAATGATTTTGAAATGAAGGGAGATCCTTCTTTAGTATGAAAATCTTTTTACACCTGGTTTCTATTATAAGTGCTCTCCACTTTTCTGGTTATTTGGTAATGTAAAGTTTTTCTCAACCACTTGTGCCCTTGCTTTCATACTTAGAAAATTAATGGATACTTTATACATATTTAGTGCTCGATATTCCATTGGGCCTTTGGTTCACCAAGGGAAGATTGATTGCTTATATGGTTATGCTCTTTCCATAGCCAACTTAATTTAGTTGTAAGGGTTTCATTCTGCTGTAGGCAGTTTTACCTGGAAACCCCACTTAGTTATAAGGCTTTTGAGTGGCATTCTGTTTTAGTGTGCTGATATTAGTACTATAGTTGATTCATTCCCGACCTTTTCTCCAGGTTGGCAACTCTGACATCTGAATTGAGTTCTCTTAGTGAGAAAGCCAATAAACTCAGAAAAACAGGACTGCAATACAAGCAAAGGTTTGAAAGGAGAAGTTCTGACCTCCAAAAGGCTGAAGCTGAGGTATGCTTAATTAGATTAAAAGATATTCTACGTCTCCGTATTCTGTATTCTTTTTGTTTGACTCTCATTCCTTAATTTCAGGTTGATCTGTTGGGTGATGAAGTTGATACTCTTCTTGGACTTCTTGAAAAGATATATATAGCTCTAGATCATTACTCTCCAATCTTGAAACACTACCCTGGAGTAAGATGCTTCCTTTCAATCTTAGTATCTCTGGGATAGAAAGATGAAGTGTGCCTGCACTAATGTTGTAGATAGGATGACTTTTTCCTCCAAATTGTCATGAGAGGTTGGGGTGGAGCTTTATTGGGATTGAATATCTTTAAATCTTTTGATCAGGTTGTTTTGTTTTGTTTTTGTTTTTTTTTGGTCCTTCACGACGCAAATATCATTAATATCTGGACTTGGGAAGTAATATCCCGCATCCCTCAATAATGGAATCTTCCTTTTCTATTTTTCTTCCTCAAAAGAAGAGAGTCTGGAGATAAAATTTCTTGAGATGCCATCCTTGCAAAAATGTAGAAATTATTATTTCTTTTGTAAAAATTTCTAGAGAGTTATTTTAAATGGTTATGCAGTAACGATGACATTCCCTATTAGTGTGTTGGGAAAATTTCTTGTTCCAAGTCCATCACTCATCGAGGCTTTTTCATATTATTATTGCAGATTATTGAAATTTTGAAGCTGGTAAGAAGGGAATTGACTGGAGAATCTATTAAATCTGTATGAACTACTTTGCTAGGTAATGCTTCAAACTTAATGCTTTCTTTAAACACATTCTGCAGCTAGTTTTGATGGTTCAGAATGCCTATGGCTTTATTCTGATATCTTGAGCTGTTAATCTCTCAGCATTACGGGACTGTTATTCTATCTTAGTGTTGTTGTAGCCTAGACTTCCATTTTGAGATCTTTAGATTCGTAAGATAGAATCTTACCTTTACTTTCTATTCTATTTTTAAAGCGCTTTCCAAAAACACCTGTGCATACTATATGTGCTATGGATGTTTCAAAAGTTGATTCCCTGTGCTTATAATTGAAACTTGGTAGCCCTTATGGTTTGATAATGTCACTCCCGATCCTCTAATTGTACATCAATAACTGTTAGGGACCCTATACCTAAGCCTCTATTAGTATATACTAGAAAGGCTAAAAAGGGGTTAATGAGGGAAGAGTGACCAAATAGCAATGAATAGGGGGCTAATTAGCAAATAAAGATTTAAAGATATTAGGTCAGTGGGGGTGGAGAAAAGCAGATTTTTTATGTGTATTTGGCTTTTGGAGAGCTGTTAGCTAGGACTGAGGCCTTGCAGCCGTCAGTGGGGCGAGAACGCTTGAATCTTCATTGTTATCTTTCCCTTTTTGTTACTGCTATTCAATATATCGTTGCTGTTTCTCTTCTCCTACTGTTCTGGTGTGCTCTTGATTGCTCTGTTTTATTGTTCTGTTGCTATATTCTGCTAATGTGTGGGTTGTTGAGGGCTGAGGTCCAACAATAACTTGTTGATTTTCCCTGTCTTACATTAGAAGTCAATTACTGTAATTCCTTGTGAAAGTACAAAGTTAAAATTACCTGTGATGAGCATCTGCTACCATCCAAAACTTAATCCCCCACAGGTACCAGCTTGGATACATCAAGGCATTCTTGAAGCTAGTATCCATCTAGAATTTTTTATCTATCTCTGGCTTTTATGACACTGCTCATAAAGTTTTTTTCAATAGATAAGTTTATTGTTGAAACAACAATTTTAATTCACATTTTGCTATTATCAAGTCTTCTGTTCTGAGCATTTTGATGCATTTCACCGTGAATCCCTTATTTTCTTTGTTTATTGAACAGATAATGATACATTATTTTATGCTGCTTCAGCATCCTTCTACACGGGAGTGCAGTGGGAATTTTAACCGGCAACTTTTCAACTTCCTACAAGACAATGAAATCGCAATAACTTGTGGTTAAAAACGTTGTGGGGACATTAGGTTTTGAAGTACCTGCATCCTTTTAAGAAAGGGTTCTGCCTTGAACCTGAAGGAGTCTTCCAAAGGTTGAGGGTGATGGGGGTTGGGGAGAGAAAAAAGAGGTGTAATAGTCGTTGAGTGGAGGAAAGAAAGGCCCATTTGCTTGGCCCCATCAATGAAATTTGGAACAAAAATGAATGATATCCCAAATGTGGCGAAAGTACATGTAGAACAAGTCAATGAATGATATCCCAAATGTGGCGAAAGTACATGTAGAACAAGTCAAAGAGCTTATTTTCCTTTGTATCTGGTCCACCACAAAATTGTATTTTGCTATGATAGGACACTGTCCTAGTCACGTAGACAGCGTACGAATCTTTAAGCAGGAAAGCCATGTACAGCTCCTTGTCGTGTATTTAGCTTATACCCTGGTCTATATTATAGGTTTTATCACTTTTAATGTATAGTTGTTCCTTTTTTCACATTGTTATGGAAAGTTACTTTCTATCTTAGCCAAGTATTATGCTAACTTGTGCTTACTTTCCTTAGTCTTTTCGCTCACGTAAAGAAATATGATGACCGGACATGTATGTTCTTTGTTTTAGGCTTGATTTCTGGTTCCTGAAATTCCTGATGTATTAAGCATCTTAGACAATCAAATATGGGTAGCAACTAAACTTTTAAAAGGACGATTCAGAAATTAAAGTTTTCATTTCGTATTGCTTTTACCTGGGGTGTATACTGTATAGCAATGAAATCACCAGACCACTCGAATGAACCATGAGCTTCAACTTCAACCAAACCATCACATCCAACTGCAGTAAGTAGCCAGAGAGAGAGGCACGTTATAATATCAGAAGACATGATCTGACAAGGAAAGGTTTAAAAGTGAAAGTTAACTACTGCTTTGACTCGTCATGGATATTCACTGTTCAAGACGCCATCCTCCCAAAACCCTGCAAAAGACTGTAACTTTATCAACTATTTGAGGTGAACGATAACCATGAAGGAGAAATTTCGGTGTTAAACAGACTACCCAAAAAGGGGAAATGTGAAAGGTTCCAAAGAGCAGTGAGACATGCTTGCATGTTTAGTGGGAGGATGTTAGCAAGTGTATTCATGTTCACGGACTACTACTATTGGTACGGAAGAGTGGGAGACTAGTCACAGCTTTTTCTATTAGTAATACTTGAATCCCAAGGGCAGTTCTGTAATGCCATTGTGCCAAACACCGAACAACTTCACTGCTCATCATCTTCTGGACAAGTGCATGTGACGCACCTTACTAATAATGGAGTTCCATCCTCTGCTTAGCCCATCCTTGTCCGTTCCGTTTGTTAAATAATAAAAGAGTGTCGGGGGGTTACTAGTATTTTTTCCTTTTTTTGACACAAGTAAACTAGAAATGTACACTCTTACAAGTCACCAGTTGTTCAGAGTGAATTATGTCAGATTCTTGTCCTTTTCCCAAGGGTACAATCATTTAACTAGATAAAAGCTAGAACGGGCCAAGTTTTCCTAGCTGTTCCCAACAAATCCAGGTCTATGTTCTAGGTTCTTGTTCGCATTTACCCCTACTTTCCCTGTATCTTCTCTGGGACTCAATCTGTAAGCAAAAGCCTTGTCAATTTCTTTTCCCTTTGCCCTTTTGGATTTTTGTTTCCATTTCTCTTCTTTCCGTTTATTATATTTTGCCTCTCTTTTTGGTATACGTCTTGTCTGTTCAGATCTGGAGCTTAACTGGGATGTGTTAATTGCAGGTGGAAAAGCTCAAGAAAAATCTTGTGGTGGGCCTTTATAAGAATTTTGATGTTTGCTTAGATGCGTTTGACACAGAGAACAGAACTCCATAGGTGAGCATTGTGAAGGTGACTGGATGTTTGCACCAGACACTTGAATGAAGTAATCTGCTATTGAGACTGTATGGTTCTGCGTTTGATACTTGAGGTGTAAAGGGGCTTAAGTATACATTGTCTAGAGATAGGATTTTCGTGTACAATTGATTGTACATTAAGAGCATATTAATTAATCTGGTCAAGCTTCAGTGATGATGGTCCAGGTAAGAGGGATCTGGTATTTCATATTTCTGGGGATAATACTAAAAGGTGTAAGCATTGGAGAAGCTCAGCCAAGGTCCTTTCTAATAAATTGTGGTGCCAATAACACTGTAAATGTGGATGGTAGGAAGTGGATTGGTGACATGTTCTCTGACGACAATATTACCCTTAGTTCTCCTGGAAGCACAGAAATGGGTGATCCAACATATGGACCACTCTACAACACCGCCCGAGTATTTACTGTTGACATGAATTACTCATTTGCAGGGATGCAAGGAAATTACTTTGTTAGACTCCACTTTTTTCCATTTCCTTTTGAGAAATATGATGTTAATAAATCCTCGTTTAGTGTGGTGGCTAATGATCTTAAGCTGGTGTCAGAGTTGGATGTTGTAGGTGAGATTTCACATAAGAGTTCCAATGACAGTTCAAGCTCATCCTCGTTGGTTAAGGAGTTCATTCTAGCACTCGATTCAAATGAACTCGTGATTGAGTTCATTCCATCTAAAGGGTCCTTTGGGTTCATAAATGCCATAGAGATTGTCCCTGTGGGGGGTGGGCTTTTTCCAGATTCGGTGAGTAAGGTAGGTGGAAATGCTGCAAATATAGATTTGAAAGGTCGGGGGATTGAATCCATGTATAGGTTGAATGTCGGTGGTAAAGAGATTAAACCCAGTGGTGATTCAGGCCTTTGGAGGATGTGGGCAGTGGATTCCAGCTACATGATCACAGCAAATGCTGGTTTAGAGATCAGCAACAGTTCCAACATCACGTATACCTCCAGCAATGACTCCTTGATTGCTCCTCTTTCTGTGTATGAAACTGCTAGAACTATGTCTAATGCTCAAGTGTTGGAGAAAAGGTTGAACATGTCATGGAAATTTGAGGTTGATCCTGGCTTTGATTATTTGATCCGGTTGCATTTTTGTGAGTTGATATATGAAAAAGCAAATCAGCGAATTTTCAGGATCTACATAAACAATAGGAGTGCTTCCGATAATTTTGATGTTTTCTTGCAAGCAGGAGGGATGAACAAGGCTTATCATAAGGACTATTTTGATGCAGTCTCCACCAGAATCAACACACTCTGGATTCAATTAGGTCCTGACACTGCAGCTGGTGCTTCAGGAACTGATGCTCTCTTAAACGGGCTGGAGATTTTCAAGCTGAGTAAGAATGGTAATCTTGCCTACACAGGAAGAATTGAGTCAAGTGGGAATTCTGCAAGAAGAAGAAAGTCTTGGATTCTCTGGGTGGGAATTGGTGTAGGTGTGGCCTCTGTTATAATTCTTGCGGCTATATTTACTCTCATCTTTTGCTTGTACAAGAACCAGAGGAAAGAATCGAGTAAGGCGAAAAACACATGGTGGCGGTCTTTGTTTCTACCCGGTTCCACTATAAGTAGTGTTGCTAATGTTAAGAGAGGAACCCAGAATCTATGTGGATCTGTAGTATCTACCAGAGTTGGCAAGTGGTTTACATTGGCAGAGATTCGTTCAGCAACAAGTAACTTTGATGAAGCATTGGTGATCGGAGTCGGAGGCTTTGGGAAAGTATACAAAGGAGAGATTGGAGATGGCATACTTGCAGCCATTAAACGATCAAATCCCCAGTCTGAGCAAGGCCTCAGAGAATTCCAGACAGAGATTGATACGCTCTCAAAGCTGAGACACAGGCATCTGGTCTCCTTGATTGGATTCTGTGAAGAACAGAATGAGTTGATCTTGGTTTATGAGTATATGGCAAAAGGCAGTCTCAGAAGCCATCTTTTTGGAAGTGATCTCCCTCCCTTGACTTGGAAGCAACGGTTAGAAGCATGCATTGGTGCTGCACGGGGACTCCATTACCTTCATTCAGGAGCTGACAGGGGAATAATTCATAGGGATGTTAAGACAACTAACATACTTCTTGATGAGAATCTAGTGGCAAAGATGTCAGATTTTGGGTTGTCGAAAACAGGCCCTGCTTATGAGCACACCCATGTTAGTACAGCAGTGAAGGGGAGCTTTGGATACCTTGATCCGGAGTACTTCAGGCGACAACAGTTGACTGAGAAGTCAGATGTTTACTCTTTTGGTGTCGTGTTGTTTGAAGTAGTCTGTGCTCGAGCTGTCATAAATCCAAGCTTGCCAAAGGATCAGATTAACCTTGCAGAGTGGGCAATGCAGTGGCAACGGAAGAGGTCACTTGAGACCATCGTTGACCCACACCTCAGGGGCAATTACTGCCCTGAATCGATGAAAAAGTTTGGAGAGATAGCAGAAAAGTGTCTTGCGGATGAGGGAAAGAATCGACCAACAATGGGGGAGGTGCTGTGGCATTTGGAGTATGTTTTACAACTCCAAGAAGCTTGGTTGCATGCTAATGCCAAGGACAAGTCCTTTTCAAGCATTGTGGATTTGCCAGACGAGGGAGAGAGAGTAGCCGAAGCGAGAATCGAACCTGTTTAGCAGACTACCAAACCTGAGATTGAAGATTGATAAAAATTTTGTTAATGTATATCACACTAAAGCTTTACTTTGGCAGTAAACTTAATGGTACATTTTGGCAGGAGCTAGAGAAATCTCATGTCGATATTCTATGGTTGGAGATTCTTTTTATTGTTTTGGAGCAAAATTTTATGTAAACTAGAATTCAGCCTTGTCATCTCCAATGTAACAGCAGTGAGTAAGGATGTTAATATACCAGGATTTCATGCGTTACATCCCTGGCTGTGTTTTAAGTTTGTACCGTTTAATATTACATAATAGTACCTAAATAGGCCGACTGGTGTAATGCTGTAGCACTAATGGCACGCATGACAAGTCATCTTAATCTTCATGATTGTTAAGTAAGCTGCAGAGGATCATGGACTTCTAGTCTTTCTCAGGCCTCTGTTGGCATCCTCCAAATAGTCTTTCATCCAAAAGAACATGTGTCCGGAAGCAGTAAACAGGGACTTTGATGCTTCAGCAATATACTAAACCAATCGTTGTTTGGAATGGAGATTCATCAGTTCAAGCTATAATATTTTGAAGAAAACTTCTTCCGATCTCAAGTATCCAGACTGACCGTACTGATATAGTTATGGTGGTCCATTGACGCACACAAGGTAGTAAACATGTGAGCATGAAAAAGTTGAAACATTGACCAAAGTTATGCAAATAAAAATCAGCTCTGGGACAAACGAAAATAAGGCACGAGGTAAGGAGAGAGCGGATCTCTCCTTACCTCTTTGTTCTCTGCATGGAGCGCCTTGGTCATGCCATCTCTCACGCTGTGTCTATTGGTACCTGGCTCCCGATCAAGCTCAGCCGGCA
>JAOQMQ010000003.1:24068093-24084100 GCA_027563845.1 Erythroxylum subrotundum
GGTGTACCCCCCTGTCAGCTGAACTCTGGGGAGTTTTCACCGGGCTCTCTCTCACCTGGCGCTTAGGCTTCCGCCACGTCATCTTGGAGGTGGATTCGGCAGCCGTGCACACTCTTCTATCCTCCTCGGCCAATCGGTCTCAGGTGCTCAACCCTATTGTGGCGGGTCTTCAAGAGTTATTTTCTCGGAATTGGTCTGTTGTCCATCGGCATGTGTACCGAGAGAACAACAGATGCGCTAACTGGCTTGCCTCTCAGGCGGTTCATTTTGATGTTGGGGTGACCTATTACGATTCTGTACCTTTCGGGTGCCAACCTTTCCTCTTTGAGGATAAATCGGGAATGTGCTTCCCCAGACTAGCTGTGTAATTTGTGTTGTTTCTTTCCCTCTAAACAAAAAAAAAAAGAAAATAAGGCACGAGGAGATGGACAGAAATTCTGACAAGAAAAGTGCAAGTAATAAACTTATATTCTTATGTTTCAATCTACGAACAGAAGAGCTCATGAACATATAGATACAAAGGCAATCTCCAATAATCCTAAGAACATAATTGAACTGTCCAGTTTCGCATTTCAAGTAACTAGACGGCAATCGTGCTTGAATTGCAGCAAAGCCAGTGATTATAAACTTACACCACAGCAACAACCTATTCAAATTGATTGCAATTTAATATTTCTCACTTCTACTCCAATATCACAAAACCCACATGACAATCAGGAAAAAAAGAAGAATTACAAAAGACTTCTCAAAAGCCTTAGAACCTCACAAGCCAAACGTTCATTCTATAAGTTCATGGAACAATGGCCAAAGCGAGATACTCTCTTCTGCCACCTCGAATATCGTCCTCTTCAACGCGGATAATGATCATGCACATCATGTTCACTTTCCTGATCCTGACTACTCTTCTCGCCCTTGGAATCTTCTCAATTCATAATAATTCCGACGATTATCGTAAAGCCATTGATCTCAGCAGCATCCTTCATTATAAAGTTGACAGGTGCATTTTATGTTTTAGTTATTGAGTTTGAAATGTAACGTGATAAATGTGTATTCTTTGTGGGTTATGGATTTTACTGTTTGAGGGTTGACTTTTGTGTAGGTACGAGGAAGACCAAGGAGCCGAAGAACAGTGGGTTGAAGAAGTGACACAGTGGAAGCCTCGTGCTTTCATTACTCGTATCTTAATTTTAGACCAATTCAGTTTTTGTTTAGTATATTTGTTTTTTCAGATATTTTTGTTTCATTAACGAAGTTGGGCTAAGCTAAAGCCCAGAGTTCGAATCCATTTTTGTAAATTCCTTTGTTTGGTAGCGGAATCAGTAGTCTTCGTCACTCTTCTCTGTTCTTTGCTACAAAACCCTAGATAGTATCACACCAGAGAGAAGAACAGAGCGGAAAAGAAACGAAGATGCCTCCAAAAGCAGCCAAATCTAAGGAAGCACCAGCAGAGAGGCCGATTCTCGGGCGATTCTCCTCTCATCTCAAGATTGGCATTGTAATTACTTCTTTTCTTCTCTTTATTCTGTGGTGCTTTGGATATTCATCATCTGTTTTGCTGCCGAAGAAACGCATATTTTTTTCCTTCAACTGTTAAGTTGAAAAGGGTCAAACGTTTTAGAAGTTGAAAATGAAAAGTCAAATACTTCAGCATTTCGATAGGTCATCAAATGTTGCTTTCCTATCGATTGTTGCTTTAGCTGTTCTGATATTGTTTGTGTTGTATTTTATCCAGCGGTACTTTTGATTTTTAATTACGAAAATCAAACGCCTTTGTAATGTAAATGGAAATTGAAAGTGAAGGTGTCGATTTTTTTTTGGTTTTGAATGAGTTTTTAAATAGATTTTGTAGCTTTATGTGGTAAATCATATTCTAAGAGTTGGATAATCAGAAAACCATAATCTGTTTTCTGGGTGCTAGCAGTTTTCACCGAAATTCCGAACTGCTGTGCGAAATGTTTTTCTTGTCAAATAGACATTTTCAACAAACTGGCCTTTTTGTTCTGGTGCTTCTTTTCATTATGATGTAGACTAACGTAGATGAGTATCAATTTTATGAATTTAACTTAAAATTTCCTGTATTTTTCAGGTTGGACTGCCAAATGTTGGTAAGTCAACTCTTTTCAACACATTAACAAAGTTGGCGATACCAGCAGAGAACTTCCCTTTCTGTACAATTGAGCCTAATGAGGCTCGAATTAATATCCCTGATGAGAGATTTGATTGGCTTTGCCAATTGTACAAGCCAAAAAGTGAGGTTTGTGTTTGAATATTTTACTTCTCATTCATGTTATTATGGTATATGCGTATAGAAAATTTACCTATCCAGCTATATCATAAATGTGATATCATATTACAAATGTTGCCCTCTAGAAAGATTACCTGTTCAACTATATAAAGTTCTTCTTACATGTTACATTCAGGTTTCTGCTTTCCTGGAAATCCATGATATAGCTGGATTGGTTAAGGGTGCCCATGAAGGCCAGGGGCTGGGCAACAATTTCCTATCCCATATCCGTGCAGTTGATGGAATCTTTCATGTGCTGCGTAAGATGCGCATCCTCCATGCAACTCAATTTGAATGTTACCGTTTATCCATTACGTTTTTTGAGTCTACTTTCCAGGAATGAGTTTTAATACTGATTGCAATGAGTTTGACTAAATATCTAGCTCAAATGCCTATTTTGAGCCTATGCCTATGAAGTCCTTTGCCTTTTTTATTTTTCTGAGGGAGTACAAACGTTTTAATTTATCTTTTGCATCCCAAAAACGTCGTTCTCTGTTAGCTCTCCTTGTCTCTGCCATGCTTCTGTGGCTTTGACGTTGTTTATACTGATCTGAACTACTAAGAATTTTAAAAGCAAAGTGTGGGAAGGGGTTCCTATCTGCATAATAAAGATGAGAAAATTTCCATCTGTGTGTGCACGGAACTTTCTTTTTTTCTACGTTATCAGTGTTTTGTGGTCATACTGAGAAAATGTTTGGAGATTCCTATTTCATACCTTGCTCCTCCTGACATGGTTTTATGCCCTATGTTGTCTTATAAGTACTTTCCTGGTATATTTGTGTAACTTCTTACCTTTACCTATATTCATGTGCTTTAGGTGCATTTGAAGATCCAGATATTATTCATGTAGATGACTCTGTGGATCCTGTAAGAGATTTAGAGGTTATTACTGCTGAGTTACGGCTAAAGGTATGTTCTTTGAGGTGGTAGTGAGGACAAGTTTTACTTTGATTCATTCGATCTTTCATGAGAAACTTTGTAGTTTCTAACATATCTGGCACTACTGGAGTCAGTAGGTGCTGTTTTTCCTATTCTTTTATTTGTTTTATAATGGTATTAAGATGCTAGGTTGTATGTGGTGTCCTTTCAAAATTTTTCTGGAGATAAAAGAACTTATTTGACATGATCAAGTGTCGTTTTTGTTGGGACATTCAACCACCCAGTGTGCTCTTATTTCTCTCCATATTTAGCATAATTATCTTCCTTTATAGCATAGCAGCACTTTTGTATGATGACTCATTGCCTGAACTGGGGAAATTATGAAATTTGGCTTCACAGTACACGGGACCTGACTCAATATAGACTTTTAAGAACCAGACAGTTTGGTTATTGAATGATTTATGCTGTAATGATTAGCATCCTCTCTTCTGTTTTTACGTTAGTAAGAATTGTTTAGCCTTGTTTTAGGGGTTTTTTGACAACTTATCCCAAGTATGTGTAGACTATTTGTTTCACTTCTTCAGTCCTGCCTTTGATTCTCTGCATACATCACTTACTTAGATACAAATGCAACCATTGGATTTTATCTAGAAGATGAATGCTACATAGTCCTTGTGAGGAGATGTTTTAAATATTATTTTCATGAATGCAATGTAGGATATTGAATTTGTGGACAGAAGAATAGAAGATGTTGAAAAGAGCATGAAGAGAAGCAACGACAAGCAGTTGAAAATAGAGCATGAGCTGTGTGGCAAGGTTTGTCTTGGTCATTCAAAATAGTTTTTTAGCTTGTCTGCAAATTTATTGGCACATATCACTTGCCAGATGCGTGTGAACTTTTATCTAGTACCTTAGTTGATGCCTCTCTGAATATGTGTTTAGATTTCTTCATGATTTTATAAACTTCTGGCTGATAACCATTTGTATCCCTTCCAGTTTAAATGTGAACCCCATGGTAAGATCATTTTTAAGATTTGATGGAATAAATTTTAATTGCTGTTGATCCATGCTGGTTCATGGTCTGCAGGTCAAGGCATGGCTTGAAGATGGGAAAGATATCCGCTTAGGAGACTGGAAGGCTGCTGATATCGAGATTCTGAATACTTTCCAGTTGCTTACTGCCAAGCCTGTTGTTTATTTGGTATTATTCGTATCTATTTCCACCTTATCTCTTTGATCAAATTCTTTAATTGTTAAAGATATTGCTGTAGATTCCATATTTAAGTAGCTATGCTACTCAGCTATCCATCTAACTTCTAGAGTTTCATACTTATCTCCCCACTTTTTCAATGTATTAATTTGGGTTATAAGTTTAGTTGGCTCTTTTATTGCCTTTAGGTGTTAGCAATATGTAAATTGTTTTCTTTTTGTCATATCCGGTTGACGAATATCCCTATATTAACTTGTGTGTGTCAACAGGTGAACATGAATCAGAAAGACTATCAGAGAAAAAAGAACAAGTTTTTGCCCAAGATTCATGCTTGGTAAGTCTGACGTTTTCTTCCCTTTTACCATCTTGAGTTTTTTGAGCATATATTTTTTCCCAACAGGTAATGTTTTTGCACGAGCATGTATAACTGCTACCTTTGTTCTTTGTTGATGTGTGTGAATACAACCTTACTTCATTAAGGTCATTGCAATGGTATCTCAACAAAATGCATCCGCAAAGCCAGTGTTTCTTTCTATACTTGAGATTGGATACATGATCTCAAGTTTTGCTCTAAATGGAATGAAATGATAGAGCACTATAATCTTTGTTAATTTGTCCAAAGAGCTTCTGATAGTACTGACACTTTTTTTAAAAATAAAATAGTACTGGCTTGTACATGTTTATTACTTAATTGATTGGACATCAATCATAATTGTTATCCTTTTTAGGGTGCAGGAACATGGGGGTGAAACAATTATTCCTTTCAGCTGTGCCTTGGAGAGAAATCTTGCTGATATGCCACCAGATGAAGCAGCTAAGTATTGTGAGGAGAATCAAGTGCAAAGGTTAGTAAAAGATTTAAGAGAGGCTTGTGGTTCTCCATCCTTTCTCATTTGAAATATGATTAGTAATTCAAAATTTTCCATATCTGTTTTTTATAGTCTTTCATAGCAAATTGAGAGAATCTAGTCTTTACTTCTATAGTTGTATGCCGGTATAACTTCTTGAATTTGTTTATTCAGCCTTGTCATAAGTTGTAGTGGTGGCATGAAAATTCATGAATTTGAAGCTGTATTTTTTAATATTTCCTGACTATTAATTTTGTCCTTTAGACGTATGCAAACTGAATGTCAAGCAATTTTTTTTCTTGGTTTCAGAATGAATTTTAACCCCCTTCTATTATTACAAGTCCGATCAGAGAAGTTATTTTACTTTGAATCAGCTCCTTTCCACAACTTCTCGCTCTCACACACAATGATTTTACATGTGTGCTGAGATTGTTGTGGGACTTGTACAAAAATAACTTTGTTAGAATTGTTATTACTTTGTGATGAAGTTAACCAAATTGAACTTTCATGCAGTGCCCTTCCTAAGATCATAAAGACTGGATTCTCAGCAATTAATCTGATATACTTCTTCACTGCTGGTCCTGATGAGGTACTTCAGTTATTTATTCTTGGCAAGTCTTATGGAGCATGGTAGAAGAGCATAACTGTGGTCTTTGTAGCATGAATCTCTCACTGTGATAAACTAAAATGTCAATACAGTTAATGTCTTTATTGACTTTCTACTTTGAGTAAGATGTGTGGTCGACAAGACTCTGCACATGAGGGCTTAGGTGCAACCCACATTGAGGGACCGTCAGCACTCATCTTTGGGGGTGAACTGGCTACCCCTGAAATTTTGCTTAATATATGGATGAATTATTAGTTTCAATTGTCCATTCCCTGCTCCTTATGTAAATCTTATTGATTTTGCTTGTTTGCTTGATATCCTTTATGGAAATTCTCTAAGTGGAGTTGTCAATTTGCATGAGATTATAGCTCTGGTGATGTGCCATCTTTGTCAATTTTTTAATGCTAATGTTTATTATTCGTTTTCATATGCATTTATGAAATTCTCAACTGATGTCCAAATGATATGCTATTACAGGTAAAGTGTTGGCAAATCAGACGGCAGACAAAGGCCCCTCAAGCTGCTGGAACTATCCATACAGATTTTGAGAAAGGGTTCATATGTGCCGAGGTTGTCTTTATTTCATGCTCAAATAATTTTAATGCCTTAAGATCTTTTGGAATCCTTTTATGTAGTCCCTGAAGTTTGATCTGTACATTTTCTTCTGATCAAACATAGGTCATGAAATTTGAAGATCTGAAGGAGCTTGGTACTGAGTCAGCTGTGAAGGTACATACTTTCATTAGTAGAATTGTTTGACTGCAGGTCTTTTCATTCAACTCAAGGATCCAAAACCAGGTCCTCAAGAATTTGACTTGAGTGTGCAAGGGTTGATTAGCCCTCCTCCGGATATATTTGCTATGTTAGTCCAAGAAGAGATTATAAATTGGTTAAGACTGGATGTTGATTGATGAATTCACTTGTTCATTTGCATTTCAGTTTTGCTAGAATTCTACAATGCTTCTGCACTTCAGTTTAAAAATGAAAAGAAATAGAATAAAACATATATATTTCTTTTGGGCTTTTGATGCAGGCTGCTGGGAAGTATAAACAGGAGGGAAAGACCTATGTTGTTCAAGATGGAGACATTATATTCTTCAAGTTTAACGTATCCGGCGGGGGGAAGAAGTGAGATACACTGAGTCAGCTGTTAATTTATTGAAGCTGAGTTTTGATTGGAATGTAATCATAAATTTTAAGTTTTGCATGCCTTTGATTGCTAGTATAAAAATGTCTGTAACCTGTCTTTATAGTTCTGTAGAACTTGCTCTTTCAGCAGATACTACTGATATATTTGAGGATGACGAGCATACATCTGAGATTGCTTATCCATGCAGGTTCTTGTTTCTACAAATTTTTTTATTGCACGATTTCTCATAAGTTTGCTACTTTTACCAATTCCTCTCTCATACGTTTGCCACTTTCACCAATTCTGAGTTGTCCTCATTCTTCTCTTACAACTAGCATTATGATTGAGCAATGTCTTGTCATTTTTTTATAAAGATTCATAATTATATGTGGGGACATGAGTTTGTTGGGTCTTGAATGGAATAGTGTTGCTTCTTGGTGACATTGATTTGGGGATGAAATCTTGTGTTGGATCATCATATTGCCTACCATCTTTTTGCAATGTGGGATGAATATGGTGGTGTCTAACGATCCATTTGCCAAGATTCAACATTTTCATCCATGGCTGCTTAGTACTTACTCGTCATTGTTTTATGTACAAGGAATTTTATGTGAAAGTTGAAATTCTCTTTTCTTAATGTTCTTATGCTTTCCGTGAAGTCAAGCCTTCCACTCATCATTCCAAATCATTTTGAAGTAAAAATAAAAAAGAAAGAGGGTCGTTAAATCACAGACGTATTGATGTGAACATTAAATTCCACTCACCCAACACCCCACCTAAAATAAAATGAAGCTGGAAAATAAGATCCTTTCGAGTATATCTTGATCCAATTAGACAAGAAAAATATGGATGCTTGATCACAAAAATGATTTGTTTTTATATGTTGACCAAACTCTTATTGTTGCTTCATTTTTTAAGTTGTTATGGTATGTACTATTAAAAAAATAAAATTAAGAACCTTCATTTTTTTTAATGTTAGTTAAACGTACATGTAAATATTAACCTGAATGCCTATTATGCTCATATTTTTTGATTTAGAATTATCGTCTAGTAATAACAACAATAATATCTAGTGAAAGTCCCGTTAAGATGCGGGATTTGAGAAAGCTCAATAATACTTAGTCTTATCTTTACCTATTTATGAAATCTATTATTATAAGTAGAGCTCCTTCGTGAATTACAACTGAAGTCAACATTTCTATTTGCATTATACTTCTGATTAACACAATAATTTGCAGACTTTATATGACTAATCAGAAAAGCAAATGAACACTTAATTTGAGAGATTTAGACTAATATAAACGACAAGGAGACATGATATGGGATATGTAGCGGCAGGGGACCATGTCCATGGGCAGTTGAGATAAGGCTTTAGTGATCAATTGTGGTCCTCTTGATCTACTTACTACCATGTTGCTCAAGCTGACCTACATTTGTCACTGAACATGATGGGGAGACACATTTCGGCGCAAGTGCCATATATCCATTGGATGAAGTACAAAAATTGGTGGGTCTCAACACAGCCTAGAGCAACACCTCCACCAACTGCACCTCTTGTTTGCTGCCATCGTTGTGCTTGGCGTTTGCAACGCATCACTGAAGTTGCATAAGATTATATTATCCGGTCAAAGGAGCAGAAGTGGGTCCCGCTTATTACGTGTCACTCAAATAAGCATTTGGATTTTGGAGGTAACCCAAAAAATGAGAAAGGAATAGAGAGAGTTCCATGTCTTTTGGTTTTGGCGGGTAATTTCATGATTTATTATAGAGAGAGTTCCATGTCTTTTGGTTTTGGCGGGTAATTTCATGATTTATTTTGTTAAAAAAAGTGGCTATACCCAGAAGAGGTTGCACGTTTTCCGACATCTTTTGTTCATATACTGACGCTAAAACTATCCGAAAGAAGAAAAGATCAGACCTTTTAAAAATGCTTTTAACCAGTAAACCCTTTGGTGACCACCACATGCCGACAAGGTGGTTTGGTTGTTTCATCGCTTAAATAAGCATTGCAAACAGTGTTGGGCAGTTTTCCGTGCTGCTTAACTGTTTCATCACCTATTTGTGCAGTCACAAATGGTTTTTATTGCCAAAATATTTCTGGGTCCCTTCTGTCTTTATTACAAGGTCGCTCTGGAGCTGTAATATGTTGCCCCGGTTACTGTTCTTGGTGGCGTACTTGGTTATGTAATCTACTTGCCTTTAAGGCTTTAAGCAGGCTAAAACCAATATTTACTTTTTAGTGAAAGTTCCAGCACACTCGAGGGGAAAAGTTCTCGTCTTATTTTTCTTTCTTATTCACTTTTGTTCTTGGCTTGTTTCACTTTATTGTTGACTCTTCCCAGTTTGGCTTTAAAGTTCTAACCTTTCTGGATGAGAAAGGTAATATGAACCTGCATTGTTGATGAAAGTTGAGATCTTGATGGAACATGCTACAGGTTTTTCCGCTTGAATATTTCGACGGGGAACTCTGGTCTATTGTCAAGAAAGAGGGCTAAAATGCGAAGCTCAGTTTGAGGTTTTCAGTAAAGGGTGATTTTAGTTCTAAGTTTAGAGCGCTGGAGGGTGATATAATTTTCTAGTTGAAGATAAAGGTCTTCCCTGCACTATTCTTTTAGTTTCTAAAAGGTCGGACCTTACTGCAGATTCCAGTTTCCAGTTGTTCTATGCTTCTCAATTTTATTCAAGAGGCCAGTGTTGTTTCTGTCCTTTTGAGCATTTCATGATCTGAAATTTATGTTAATCTGCTGAATATAGAAGCTCCTCTTAAATTTTCACTGATACTCTACTTTAGACCTAACTGGAGTATTGGTAGGAGGAATATGAAACTCTTCAGGCTTTTCGTGTTATCCTTATTTTGCTTCTCAGCGGTTGGGCAGCTTCCTTCACAAGACATTTTGGCATTACTTGAGTTTAAGAAAAGTATCAAGTATGATCCTACTGGTTATGTACTTCAATCATGGAACGAGGAGTCCATTGATTTCAATGGTTGTCCTGCCTCTTGGAATGGCGTAGTCTGCAACGGTGGAAATGTTGCTGGTGTTGTCCTGAATAACTTAGGCCTCTCTGCTGATGTAGACGTGGGTGTGTTCACAAACCTTACGAAACTTGTCAAACTTTCAATGTCTAACAACTCTATATCCGGAAAAATTCCTGAAAATGTCGGTAACTTCAGAAGGCTTGAATTCTTGGACTTGTCTGATAATCTCTTTTCTTCGGTAATACCAGTAGGGATTGGTAAACTACAGAGTTTAAGGAACCTTTCATTAGCTGGGAACAAATTCTCTGGCTCAATTCCTGACACAATTTTAGAGCTTGCATCAGTTGAATCCCTGGACTTTAGCCGCAACTCCTTTTCTGGGCCTCTGCCAGCATCGTGGACAAGGCTGAATAGTTTGTTGTATCTGAATCTATCTGTAAATGGATTCAATAAAAAAATTCCTCGGGGCTTTGAGCTGCTTTTAGGGCTTCAGGTGCTTGACTTGCATGGAAATATGTTTGATGGGAATCTAGATGGGGAGTTTTTTCTTCTGACTAATGCTAGTCATATTGACTTGAGTTCAAATATGCTTGCAAGCTCTAGTTCGCAGATGATACTGCCTGGTCTTTCTGATAGTGTCAAGGTCCTAAATCTTAGTCACAACCAGCTTGCTGGATCCCTTATAGGTGGAGGTGACCTTGGCATGTTTGCAAACTTGAAAGTGTTGGATTTGAGCTACAATCAGTTATCTGGAGAATTGCCAGGATTTAATTTTGCTTATGAGCTGGAGGTCCTTAGATTGAGTAACAACAGGTTCTCAGGGTTTATTCCCAATGAACTATTGAAAGGAGATTCTCTTCCTTTGACCGAGCTTGACTTGAGTGCTAATAATCTCTCGGGTAGTGGTTCAATTTTTGCTTTAGCTATTATTTCTCTACGTGGTATCCTAGTTGTTTTGAATTTATTCTCATTTAGCAGCATAAATTAATTCTGTAACTTGGTTTAGCATGTCACTTAACGTCATAGTATTCTCTTTCAGGGCCTGTAAGTATGGTCATGTCAACAACTCTACGTCTCCTCAACCTGTCTTCAAATGCACTCATGGATGGACTTCCCTTGCTGACTGGAAGCTGTGCTGTGCTTGATCTATCAAACAATCAATTTAAAGGAAATATAACCAAAATTTCCAAGTGGGAAAATATTGAATATCTTGATCTCAGCCAAAACCAGCTGACGGGGCCAATACCTGAAGTAACCTTCCAACTTTTGCGTCTAAATTATCTTAATCTCTCCCACAATTCTCTCAATAGCTTTCTCCCTAAAGTTATTACACAGTCTTCAAAGCTTAGAGTCCTAGATCTCAGTTCCAATCAAATAGCTGGTCCTCTACTGGCAGATTTGTTAACTTTACCTAGCTTGGAAGAACTCTACCTTGGGAGTAATTTACTTCGAGGTTCTATTGAATTTTCTCCTCCTTCAAGCAATAAATCCAACCTTCAAATTCTTGATCTTTCCCGTAATCAACTAAGTAGCTATTTCCCTGAAGAATTTGGATCATTACCTGGACTTCAAATGCTAAATCTTGAAGGCAATAATATATCTGGTTCCCTTCCAACTTCCATGGCTGACATGAGCTCAATAACCTTTTTAGATTTATCCCAAAATCATTTCACAGGTCCTTTACCATTCAATTTGTCTAACACCCTTGCAAACTTTAATGTTTCTTATAATGATCTGTCTGGAATCGTACCAGAAAATTTGAGAAGGTTCCCTAAGACTTCTTTCTACCCTGGAAACAGTAGACTAAGTCTCCTCAGTGGTCCTGCTGGAGATAGCAATTCTCCAGCTGAAAAGCCTAGGAGGAAACCAATCAATACTGTTGTCAAGGTGGTAATCATAGTTTCTTGTGTGATTGCAGTGATTGTTCTTATAATGCTTGCTGTCTTCATACGCTACATTCTCTTATCAAAGAGACCCTCTTCTGATCCTGTGACAAGTAAAGATATCAACAGGCACACTCCCACAAATCCATCCAGTGCGAGCAGAACAAGTGGAGGTGCCTTGATTGTTTCGACTGAGGATCTTGTAGCATCACGAAAAGGATCATCATCTGAGGTTATCAGTCCTGATAAGAAAATGGCTGCAGTAAGTGGCTTCTCACCATCAAAGCATAGCCATTTATCTTGGTCGCCAGAGTCTCAGGATTCATTTGCTGGTGAAACCCTTGCGAAACTTGATGTGGGTTCACCAGACCAATTGGTGGGAGAGCTGCATTTTCTTGATGATACAATAACATTGACACCCGAGGAGCTGTCAAGGGCCCCAGCTGTAGTACTAGGGAGGAGCAGTCATGGAACTTCTTATAGGGCAACACTTGATAATGGAATCTTCGTGACTGTGAAATGGTTGAAGGAAGGGGTGGCCAAACAGAAAAAAGAGTTTTCTAAGGAGGCTAAAAAATTTGCAAATATCAGGCATCCAAATGTGGTGGCATTGAGAGGATATTACTGGGGGCCAACACAGCATGAGAATCTCATTCTTTCAGACTATATCTCACCTGGAAGTCTTGCAAGCTTTCTGTATGGTAAGTTCTTGACATTTTTAAGGTTTTGGACTCATTAGATAGTTGTAAATACTCCGCATTAATATCTAGACAACCAAATGCGAAAAGGGAGAAATTAAAGATAAAATTACTTTGGAGTTATTTGCTTACATGTAGAGGCCTGTCCACTAAAATTTATGCCAAAGAGTACATGTTAGCGGCCAACACCGCAGGCCATTCTTTATACACGTCAAAAGTTCTGGCTGTGTCTGAGTTATCTGCCGATACGTGACCAAAGCAAAAGCTCATTCTGGAAATAACTGGTTTTGTATTGTCAGAGTATCTGTTATCCAAAGTGCATGAGCTAAAGTTACACTCTGCTGTATGCATTTCAATTAACTTTGTCATGTGATGCATAATGATAAAGCGATTTTAGTGCTTTTTGGTTTAAATTGATTAGCTACTTTGGTTTAATGCAAGGTTTTCTAATTTTTTTTGAGTTGATTGATGTTTAACTAACACCAATCGGAGAGGTGAAGGACACCATTTTATGCTATTGATTTTAAGATTGATCTGTTTCATTGAGTGGAGTCCCATGACAACCTTTCTTACTGCATTTCCACATTTGATGTGCCCCTGTGCCATTATCTTTTGTTTATGCATTCATGCGCAATGGGATCATCAGCATATGCAACCTAGGAATTATTCAACTTCACTTCTTGCAATCACAATTTTCAGATCGACCGGGTAGAAAAGGGCCGCCATTAACCTGGCCTCAGAGGCTGAAAATAGCTGTTGACATAGCACGTGGCCTGAACTATCTACATTTTGACCGTGCTGTTCCACATGGAAATATCAAAACAACAAATGTGTTGTTGGATGGGCCTGAACTCAACGCACGAGTTGCAGACTACTGCCTCCATCGACTTATGACTCAGGCTAGCACCATAGAACAGATACTTGATGCTGGGGTCTTAGGCTATCGCGCACCAGAATTGGCCGCTTCCAAGAAACCACTTCCATCATTCAAGTCAGATGTTTATGCCTTTGGAGTGCTGCTGCTGGAACTTATAACTGGCAGATGTGCCGGTGATGTGATTTCTGTACAACATGGCCGAGTTGACTTGACGGATTGGGTCCGGCTTAGGGTGACAGAAGGTTTTGCTTCAGAGTGCTTTGATCCTGCATTAAAACCTGAAATGGGCACCCCGGTGGTTGAGAAAGGAATGAAGGACGTCCTTGGAATAGCTCTAAAATGTGTAAGGTCTGTGTCTGAGAGGCCAGGCATTAAGACCATATATGAAGATCTTTCTTCCATATAGAATCTGTTTCTGAGGAAGTTTTGTGGGGTTTTAATATCTCATTGGCCCCGCTTCTGTCATTTTCTTTTTTCCTGAAGGGATTATGGTTAGCATTCTTAGTTGAGTTTACAAAACTGTTAATGAGGAAGGATCACATCTGGAAGAATGGATCATAAAACTGTTCAAAAGATATGTTTAGTCTTTGGGGAAAGCGATGATTTACTATACTAAAACTATGTGTCCTAGACCTTGTGTTGCAACATTAATTACATGGGATGGACCCAAGTGACAGCCAGCCTGAATGCAGTTTTTAAGGAAAGCCACAGCTGCAAAGAAAGCTTAAGATAGAAGTCCACTGTCACACTCACAAAGCATAATTGATGTTAATGTAGACCTAAAACACAAGACTGAAATGTTTTGTACTTAATAAAAAATAATTTGTTTGTTTAAATTTTTTAATTTGATTTTTAGTTTTGGTTTTTTTTTCTGATTTATATAATTTACAAAAATCATAAAAAAGATTTTTATTTTACATTTTATTTAAAAATATATGATTTAATTGTTTAATATTAATTATTAAAAAATATTTATGAATAATTTAACTTTAGATTGTATATTTAATTATTTGGAATCACGAATCATTTAATTTAAATATTAATTTTAAAAATAAATAATTTTAATTTAATAATTATTAATAAACATAATTAAAATTTAAAATATTCAAAATAAATAATTTTAAATAAATTTGCTTTAATAATTTAAAACAAATATTAACTTATAAATAAAAGTATTTATTAAATTATTTATTTTCATAAATATTTAACTTTTTATTGATAAAAAATAATTTTCCTTAAATTTTGTCTAATATATATTTATTATCATTAATAAAAAATATAATTACATTTACATTAATAACCAAACAGTTCCTAAAATAAGATAAAATGTTTATTTTATTTAAAAATGGAATTAAAAGCAAAAAATAAAACTAAAATTTACAATAAAAATTAAAAAAATAGAAGTAAAAGTAAACAATCCCTTAAACTCCTTTTATAATGCAAATGCAGTAACTCTACTTTGTTTTTCCCTCCTTTTTTAACGATATTGCCGTAGCACAGTAATATCTGTTAAAATCATACTTTTTTTTAATTCAAGAAAACCCTATAAGAGGGCCAAGCAGACATACCTTTTCGATGGTCTAATTGGTGCACTACCTCACGAGCGAGTCAAGTAGGCACACCTCATCATTGAGGGCCCAACTAGTTCTTCAACTACAGGTAAAACTCCGACTGCCCCAGGCTCTTACAAGAGGAGCTAGCATGTAATCAAATCTGGGACCTAACCCAAGTCAAGCTCCGCTCTCAATTATCGAGCCACACCCCTTAAGGGCCACACCACTTTCATATAATACAATACAACAATATGACAAAAATAGTAAAGTTTGTGCATTATCATCATATATATTTAGATTTATTCATTTAATTGGAAAGAAAAATAGCAAGTTGTTCTTTTTATGATAAAATGAGTAATATTCATTTACTAAAACGTAAAAGATACGTTAAAATGATTAGGTAGGAAAATCACGATCGGAATAACGGATGGAAAGCAATAGAGCTTGAGTGTGGATTTTTTGTCGCAATAAAATGACTTTTATTTATTTATTATTTATTATAAAATTTAAATATGATATGTTTGGACCGAATTAACATATATTTTTATTTTACAACCTATAATTTTTCCTCAACAAACTTAGGCAAAATAGCAGAGCAAGTACAAGTAGTAGCATAGCAAAAATGTCTTATTCGTTATTAGTATATTTATTTACGGTAAATGTAACCTCTCAGAAGAATCGACGACTATATCTTTAATGCACTTATTACTAAAAATACATTTGAAAAAAGGAGAATGGAAACAGGCAGCTCAAATAATTCTACTCGTTAGGCCATTTGTCTAGAATCTCAAACTTGTATACTTTCCCTCCTTTCTCTCTCTCTCTCTCTCTCGCACCAAACCCAAAACACTCGCATAAATTGGACTGCAAGTTGGAATTTCTTGAGCCAACCCCATATATGCTCTCAATCTCGTAACTTTCATTTCATGCCCTCATTCAGAAAGGTACTCTCTCTCTCTCTCTTGCTTTTTCCGTTGTTCTTCTGTTTTGAAGTCTTTGAAGCTAGTTTTCTGAAACTCCATTTGATTCTTTGCTTTTCATGGTGAAGCTTTTCTTGGGTTT
>JAOQMQ010000003.1:24120355-24130536 GCA_027563845.1 Erythroxylum subrotundum
ACATTAAAGTGTACATAAATTCTTATGTTTGTAATTGAAACATAATGAGTAAGACTATCTAAGGTCGTGGTGATCGCGGATGGTCCTCTTTAAGCCTCCCCTTCAACTGTTCCATCTCCTGTCTCAGCTGAGTCATCTGCTTCATCTCCTCTCTCATCTTGGCCATTTGCTCCATTTGCTCTCTCATGCGAACCATCCGTTGATCCTGCTCTCTCATCCGTTGATCCTGCTCTCTAATCCGTTGATCCATCTGCTTCGTCCGTCCCTCTTCCAAATGAGTTATCTTCTCCATCAATATTTACACTGTGGCCCGAAGCTCGATGACTTCGTTGTTGTTCGTTGGCCTAGTAGACGCTGCTGTACTGGATATAGAAGATTGCGAATAACATGTGTTCGCATATGAACCTAGGCCGAATATCCTGTCACAACGATCCCTACCACCCACAGCTTCAAGATACGTCTGAGTCTCATCTACAGGTTGTTCCTCCTGAGACTATTGCGGAATGGTTTGTTGTAATTGGTCCTATAAGGAAGCAATGTTTACATTATAAGGAAGGGATCATTATTAAGACATATATAAAATGCATTAAGTTGACATATATTCAGTTCTCTATATCGGTTGTTGATGAATGTTACACCGTCATGCTTCTTCGTGTGAGTGTGCAAAAACAACTGAATACGTGTAGGCTTGATGCCCAATGACTTTTCCTACATGAATAACCTAAACTATTAGATGTGAACTACAATTTATAAAAATTTCGGCAGAGTTTCATTTATTTGTATGACATTTGCCCCCTGTTAAACAAAGAAAATAACTCAACACAGCTATAAATGGCACCAGTTATACCATTATCATTATCTATAATACAACAAAGCAAAATATTTACAAAATAAGTGTAAAGTTGAGATACTTAGAAGTCTATGTGCATGCTCCTGGTGGGTTATTGATCCTCCCGTATGTATGGGAAGACTCTCTCTACCAGGGCCTCCACGTCTGTTGGCCGAGTTACGCCCTGAGATGGACATTGCCGCAGATGATGCCCAATACTCTAGCCAACGACTCCAAATTTCCTCCGAAATATAACGGGGTCGTACACCAGCCTTATGTATCGTGCTAATGAAGTCGCGATAACGTGTACGAACTCGCTTTTTAATATGCTCACATCTAAACAAGACTCGCGTCAAGACAATGATGTAGTAACTTCAAAAAAATTGTAGGCCTCAATATATGGAAGTCAAGGGCAAAAACTTCAAGATTGTGTCATATGAAAAAGATTGTGGCATTAAAATATGCAATGAATATGCTAAACACCTAAAGTATACAACTGACGTGTTATTTGGCAAGGAAATAGGAAATGGTACCTCCACGTCTGTTGGCCGAGTTACGCCCTGAGATGGACATTGCCGCAGATGATGCCCAATACTCTAGCCAACGACTCCAAATTTCCTCCGAAATATAACGGGGTCGTACACCAGCCTTATGTATCGTGCTAATGAAGTCGCGATAACGTGTACGAACTCGCTTTTTAATATGCTCACATCTAAACAAGACTCGCGTCAAGACAATGACGTAGTAACTTCAAAAAAATTGTAGGCCTCAATATATGGAAGTCAAGGGCAAAAACTTCAAGATTGTGTCATATGAAAAAGATTGTGGCATTAAAATATGCAATGAATATGCTAAACACCTAAAGTATACAACTGACGTGTTATTTGGCAAGGAAATAGGAAATGGTATTTCAAACTTGTCTGTTATGTATGATGTAAGAGAAGAAACATAAGTATCATTTTGGAAAAATATCCAATGCAAAAATCACAAGTCACAACTACTTAATCATTACTTTGTTGTTTCAATCTAAAATTTCGAAATCACAAGGAACATTGTTTATGTGATAAAAAAATACATTTAATTATTAAGCATTACTAAAGTTTGCTTAAATTATTGTATTTTGAGTCATTATTTAACATTTTATTAAGTTAGGAGCTATGTAGCACGGACACGGCAAAATGGAGCCGTGTCTGCGTGTCGGACACTCACTGACACACGGTGGACACAGCTCGGACACGTCTGGAGACCGCTTGGACATTGCTTAATGGAATATGTGCTCCATAGAATATATGCTTCATATTTTTTGAGAGGGGCTTATAAAGTCTCAAATATATATGAACTATCAAGATGTTAGAAGTTTTGAAACACATCAATCAATATATATCATATTATAAATTCTGAATTTTTTTCTTAATTTTAAATTTTATAATATATATATATGATGTGTCCGTGTCCATCAAATTTTAGAAGTTGGTGTGTCCCCGTGTCCGTGTCCGTGTCCGTGTCGTGTCGCGTGTCTGTGTCTGTGTCTGTGTCTGTGCTTCTTAGGTTAGGAGGGAACATAACTTTACTATAATGTCGTTTTCCTAATCTTATGTATTTTTCTATAAATCAATATAAAAATTGGGTGGGTTTAAATATTCATAAATAATACGTATTTTATTAATTATATCATAATTAAAGCATGAAAAAGATTATTGTCAACAAAATTACTGAATTAGTAAATAATCAATTTTTGTCCAATTTGAAAGTTAAAAGAGGTATGAAAAATCAATATTAATCACAACTTTTAATATAAAACAAGTTCTATAAAAACCTAAAAAACATGAAGTTTAATAGGTGGAATTGAAATGGATCTATAAATGCAAACAAATATTTTCTCTTGATGGAACCCCTCCAGGTATAAAAGTGTAAATTGTAGAGATACAGTTGAGTTAGGAAGCATATCGTGGCATTAGCTATACATGACAAACATATTGACTAATGAGGTTCCAAGTTAGGGGGAGTATATTTTGGATCTAAAATAAAGTTTGTAGATCCAACATTTTTGGAGATAGTTGGAGAATTGAAGGATTTGGTACAAACTATTTCTATGAAGAAATATTGTTTTAAGTTCGATGAATTGTCATATAATTTGTTGATTATAGAGTTGATTTGGTTCATTTGTTCCTAAAATCACTAAAAAGTGGCATTAAAATATGCAATGAATATGCTAAACACTTAAAGTATACAATTGACGTGTTATTTGGCAAGGAAATAGGAAATGGTATTTCAAACTCGTCAATTATGTATAATGTAAGAGAAGAAACATAAGTATCATTATGGAAAAATGTCCAATGCATTAAACACAAGTCACAACTACTTAATCATTACTTTGTTGTTTCAATATAAGATTTCCAAATCACAAGGAACATTGATTATGTAATAAAAAAACATTTAATTATTAAGCATTACTAAAGTTTGTTTAAATTATTGTATTTTGAGTCATTATTTAACATTTTATTAAGTTAGGAGGGAACATAACTTTACTATAATATCGTTTTCGGCATCTTTTGTATTTTTCTATAAATCAATATAAAAATTGGGTGGGTTTAAATATTCATAAATAATATGTATTTTATTAATTATATCATAATGTTATATTAAAAAGATTATTGTAAACAAAATTACTGAATTAGTAAATAATCAAATTTTGTCCAAGTTGATGATTAAAAGAGGTATGAAAAATCAATATTAATCACAACTTTTAATATAAAACAAATTCTATAAAAACCTAAAAAAGATGAAGTTTAATAGGTTGGATCAATAGTGATCTATCATGTCTTGTCAATAGTGATGGATGATATTCTCCATTGAATGGAAAAAAAAAAAAACAAAACATGCCCTTTAATGCATTCCACCAAATTCTAAATTCTTTAACACCAATATGGAAAACCTAAGTAGAAAAGTTAGAGATGGTACTAGGTTTGGACCCATTTGCCTCAAATTAATTAAATTTTAAGTTAAATTCAATCCAAAGATGTGTAATTGAAAGCATGCAAGTGTACAGGACATATAAGCATTTTATCAAACACCTTATATTCATCAAATAATCATCCCATTATACCAACCAAATTCACATTTTTCCCCTTCTATCACATACATTTCGACATATAACGTGGTTATCCATTCACAAAACACCAAAACATAGCAAAAAATCGTAGACAAAAACTAATTAATTCAACAACACCCACGGTCTATAGTGGTACCTCAACGAAAATGATGCCTTGCTCGGCGAAGACGACCGGAAGCAGGACGATGTGACCGGAAGCAGCACAAACGGGACAGGACTTTGCGCCGGAGGAGAAAAATCGACGGGGAGTTGGGGAAGAAGAGAAGACAACAGGGAGAGGAGCAACGGGGAGATGGGAAAGAAGGAAGTTGTGGATGCGTTTTAACCTAAACAAAACGACGTCATTTTGTTTAAAACAAAACGACGTCATTTTGTTTAAGTGAATAACGAGCAGAGGTACGACGACAGACTGGTTAAAATTTTACCGATGGTCATCTTCCGTCCCTAATATCCGTCGGTAAAGTTTCGATTCCCGCCTTACTAACCGACGACTTTCTTTCCGTCGCCAATTTCAAATTTTCAAGACACGTGTCGACAAACTTATGTTTCCGGCGCTAAATATTTCCTTCTCCACGACAATTGTACCGACCAATAACATAATTCCGTAGCAGTATACCGACAGTTATTGTTACGTCAGTAATATTCTGTCGCTTTATTTTGTCGGGAAATTTTCACTCATAATATGGCAACGGACATCTGGACCGTCACTATATTATGCGTAAATACCGACAGAATTGAGTTTTCCGTCGCTACTTTCAAACGGCAACAATTCCGTCAGTAATTTTCCGTCGCCACTTGACAGTTTTCTTGTAGTGCTGCAACACATGTACATCAATATGTCTATGTATATTTATGATTATCTAGGCATATTCTAAAATTCTGACATAATCTTACTTTAAGAGGTCTCTATCGAACAAAAAGAATAAAGAAAAAACTAGAAGCATATCCATTTTTTGTAAATGACTTGTATCCTTTGCCTGACTCGAATTAATCAAATTTTTCCTCGTTTTTACAATAGAAAAACAACAAACACTCAACTTTCAAAAAAGTACACAGTAAAGAGCTTAGAGCAAAACCATAAGATTTTTCAGTTTTAGGATTCGGCAGAAAAAGCCTTAAATGCCTTGAAATAACTTCGGAAGATAAGAAACGGTAAAAAAAAAAAAAAGAGATGAAGGCTGGCGACAGATGAAGAGAAGGACAGTGAAGAAGGATAAAATTAAGAGTTCTGTTAGGGAGATTAGAAATTAGATAAATTAGGACTTTTGTTAATATGAGGTTAAGTTATGTTTTAAGTTATTTTATTAGTTTAATTAATTTTGTTCAAAGTAAATTAAAATTATTAAGGCGTATTAATTAATTAATTATTTTCAAAAGAGAATTAGGTCCCACAAAATCACATTATGCATATATTACACTAAAAAAAATTAAAAGTTCTTTATCAACATATCCACTTTTATCCAAAAAAAAATTGGACCGAGCTCCAGTAAATAGAGAATGACTTTTCCAATTTGCCAACAGTAAGGCCTCCTTTTTAGATCCTCTTTTTTCAGATCATACTCCGATCTTGATTGATGGGCTTTTCCAGAGAACCACTACTCATCATCCTTTTAGATTTAACAACTATCTTGTCAATGTAGATGGTTTTAATGATGCAATTTTGAGGGGTTATCGTTTCAAGTCTTTGGCTCTCATCAATTCATCTGTTGCCAGAAACTCAAAACTATTAAAATAGAATTAAAGAAACTAAAAGCTTCTCACTCCTCTAGCACTCAAGATGCCAAGGATATATTAGTTGCAATTCAATTCTTACTTTCTCTCAATCCTGGGGATACTAATCTTATTCAAAAGAAGTTAGAGCTAGAAACCTATTTAAGAACCAATTCAGATCATTCTTCGCTCATTCGCAGAGAGCTCGTATTACTTGGTTTAAAAAGGGAGATAGAGCTTCCAAATTCTTTTTCAATTCTCTATCAGACAGGAGGAATGTCAATAAAATTTGCTATATAACCAGTTTGGATGGGAGACTACTTTCTGATCAACAGAGTATTGTGGAGGCGGTCAAATTCTATAAAGGGCTCAAATATTGAGTCTCCTACTTTTATGGAATATCTCAAATCTCTCATCTCTTGCATAATTTCTTCTGAAGACTCTCCGGAGCTAGTGAAGCATATCTTTGATGATGATATCAATACTACTGTTTTCACTATGAATGGGATGAAGGCCCCTGGTCCTGATGGGCTAAATAGTTTTTTCTTTCAAAAGACCTGGTCTCTTATTAAACCTATGGTTAGAGAGGTCGTTCATGAGTTTTTTGATAAAGGGGTCATCTTAAGGTAGTTTAATAAAACCTTTCTTTGTTTAATTCCTAAGATCCCTAACTCCTCTACATTTGATGATTTCAAGTCAATTGCTTGCACAAACTTCATTTACAAAATTATTGTTAAAATCTTAGCAAATGGTTTAAAGGGGATTCTCAGTCCCATCATATGTGAGAATCAAAATGCCTCTATGAAGGATAGAAGCATTTGTGAGAATATTCTTATTGCACAAGAACTTCTTAAGGGTTATACCAGAAGGAACTCTCCTCCAAATTGTGTGACTAAGATTGATTTCAATAAAGCTTTTGATTCCTTCAACTGGTTTTTCCTCTTCCAAGTTCTTAAGGTTTTCAGCTTTCCTAATATCTTTATCAATTGGATTAAGGCATGTGTCTCTACCACTGCCTATTGTGTTTTGATTAATGACATCCCTTCTGGTATTATTAAAGGGAAGAAAGGAATTAGACAGGGTGATCCTTTGTCTCCCTACCTCTTTATTCTGTGTATGGAAGTCCTCTCTCTAATGTTGAAGTTTAATATCTCCCATAATCCTAAGTTCAAGTTCCATTCTAAATGCAGAAAAATCTCTCTTACTGATCTAAGCTTTGCAGATGACCTAATTCTCTTCTCAAGAGCTCATCCTAAATTTGTTAACCTGTTGATGGACACTCTTAATAGGTTTTCTAGGATGTCGGGTCTCAAGGTGAACCTTAATAAAAGTCATTTTGTTCTTTTAACTATTACAGATTCTATGCAAGATGCTATCTCCTCCATTAAAGGAATGAAAAGGACAATTCATCCTTTGAAATATCTTGGTCTTCCTATTACTACTAGAAGACTAACCTTCAACGAATGTCTAGCACTCGTTGAAATAATTCAAAAGAGAATCAGTAAGTGGACAAATAGATTTCTTTCCTTTGGAGATAAAGTTCAGTTAATTAAATCAATTTTATGCTCCCTTCACTTATATTGGAGTTCACATTTTCCTTTTTCAAGGAATTTGATCAATTTATGGAGAAATTGATGAGAGAATTTTTATGGGGTAAGGCAAATGGAAATCCAAGTTTTCCTAAAGTTAAATGGGTTGATTTGTGTAAACCCAAGGAGAAAGGAAGGTTGGGTATCATCTCTATAAGGGTAGCCAATAATACATTTTTTATTAAAAGACTTTGGAGGGTGATTCAAGATAAAGATTCTCTATGGATGAGATAGCTTCACATTTATTTTTTAAAAGGAAACAATATAAGGTCTCTTTTGCCTAGATCTTCCTTCTTTTGGTTTCTTAATCCTCTTTTGAAGAAAAGGGATGAGGTGGTAAATGAAGTTAGTTGCAAAACAGGGGATGGGAAATCTGCTTTTCTATGGCATGATAACTGAACTATTGTCGGCTCCCTATCCCAAAACCCTGAAGCTATCTTAGCATTTGCAGGGTTGGATAATAAGGCGAAAGTTGTTGTACTCATCAACCACGATGAGTCTGTAGTTTCCACAAGCAATTCAGCAACTGGAACCTTCCTATGCTCCAGATCCCCATTCTCAGGATAGTTACCTTTAGTTTGGAGTTCCTATTGAGAGATTCTCTAGTAAAGCCTATACGAAATGGATATATAGTTCAAACCAAGATGTGCCTTGGGTTAGAGTGATGTAGAATAACTTTCTAAGTTCCAGCACGTCTTTTTTCCTATAGTTAGTGATTAAGAACAGAATTGCTAGAATGGATAGACTTCACTATTTGATAAATCTAGATGGGACTTATTGCCTATGCAAAGAAGACAAGGAGTTTATAGAGCATTTGTTCTTTCTTTGCCCTTTTTCTCATTCAATTTGGAATTTAATCAAAGAATATTTCTGTTGGACTGAACTATCAATTCCCTAATGAAGATAGTTGTCATCCTTACTCAAACTCAGGCTAACACCTCACTTTGAAAGCGGAGGGGATTGATTCTTGCCATAACCTCTCAGGAATTATGGAAATAAACCGGAGGAAATTCCAGCACAAAGAACATTCGACAGAAGTTCTGATGCAAATAATCATAAGGAATGCAAGAGAACACCTAATAAGCTGGGAAATAGATAATGCTTAAATCGAAAAAGGACAGGATCTCTTACCTGGACTAAGCTTGACTCGCGATCTTTCTGCTTGTAGAGATTCTACAAATCTGGCCTAAGAAGCATTGTAACAAACGATTATATGTAGTTCTGAGTAAGGGAAGGAGCATCTAGTGAACGCTTTCTCACCGATGGCTCGTCTGGTATAACAAGTAGCTTCTATCGCCGTTACATCCTCCAACCCTAATTGGGAAAACTTTTAACATCGATTCGTAGAGACGTTTCGAGCCTTTACCCTTTTTACCATCCAAGTCTCTTGAAACATTGTCGTCCACCATATGTTGATATTTTTATCTAATGTTTCCTAGTGTTTCTCTTGTCTATCAATGTTTAACTGGTTCATCAATTGCGTCATGATTTTGTCATAGGAGAGTATCCTTACTCTCCCAATGTTGTAATGTTCTCGATACTATTATTTAATATATTCAATTTTTATTTTTTAAAAAAACACAAAATTGTCACTAAAACGACAAGCCATTTGGCTTCTCGCCTCTTTGACGAAGTCCGCATAACGATTGGCGTCCCAAAGTGCCCTACAGATTAGACAACTATGTTGGAGAAACATATGTTCGATGTGTATTTGTTATCCTATCTACTTCCCAAGGACATAGAATTTCAGAAAGGAATTTATAAATTTATAAAGAGGACTTTACACTACAGTACAACTTCAAAAACTACGAATATAACGATGGATTTAGTAATTAAAAGCATAGCGCTCAATCATTCGCTATTTTAGGTTGGTCAGTTGCCTTGCCTCGATATCTTTAAGTCTAAGAGTCACAGCTCTTTTGTGGGCTTCGAGCCCTTCAACTTCGGCCATGGTTGCCACGTACGGACCAAGTTTATTTAGACCTTCCTCTGTCAAAGACTGTACAGTCATGTACTTCACAAATGAATCCAAGGATACCCCTCCGTACATCCTTGCATATCCATATGTTGGAAGGACGTGGTTTGTACCACTTGCATAATCTCCTACGCTCTCCGGTGTCCACTGACCCAAGAACACAGAGCCTGAAAGTAACAACCATACATGTATCACGTTACTATTACCACACCTTAATTCCAATGCACAAGCCCGATAATGAATCTTTAAAAATTCAGGTTTCTGTCTGGTCCACATGAAAACTGTAGAAAGTTGCTAAAAGTTTGTCGCTGTAGCAACAAGTCCAAAACAAAGTCGAAGTACCCACTAGCATCTCAATCAAATATAATACATGGATAAGAGCCTTGAAAGCAATAACCTTCAGAGTAAAGCAAAATTCAACAGAAAGATAAAAACACGATAACAGAAATATGGAGACGTACCAGCATTTTCAATGAAACTCTCCCACTTTTCTGCATCCTCTACGTTAATGATTAGATGCTCTGGTGCATACAAATTTGAGAAGGAGACAGCCTGAAAGACCAATTTAGGAAGTAGGTCTTATGAATATGCATCATAATTCAAACAACATGGAATGCATAAACACCATAAATCCCACACTGTTTTGACAATTTTTTATGTTGATAAATCACTTGCACGAAGCACTTTCCGTGTCCTATATGTTACAGATGTCCTATTTGTTACAGAATATATAGCTCTGCAGATTTACAGAATCTAGGGCCTAATTACATGTATCTCTACCTCTGTACAACATACATCAATTGAAACATCTTTCCACTTTTCATTACACCATTAAATCAAGATAGACTGTCGATATCAGCAAGCTTCAAACCATTGCAAGAATTAATATTTGCCTTAGAAAAGCTATACTCTAATGCCTGTTCTATTAGAAAGTTGAACACCAACAACAAAGCAGCCAAAACATAG
>JAOQMQ010000003.1:24146083-24160768 GCA_027563845.1 Erythroxylum subrotundum
ATAAGATGGAAGATGAATATCTCTCTGATTGTTTATTAGTGTTTATTGAAAGAGAAATTGTTGAAACAGTTAGTACAGATTTATTGATAGATGATTTTCGTGATCTAAAAGAACGGCGTGTTGCATTTTGATTATTTATTAATAATATTATATAATTGTATTATTTTTTTGCATTTAGATGTTGGCCCCCGGCCCCCCTTAGAGTTGAGTCTGGCTCCGTCCCTGATGAGATATAGGATATAGATTATGAGTTATTTAGAATCCAAATCTATATGAAAGTTTATGTGTATAGCAAATATCATATAAATACTAACTAACAGAAACAGCATCTGATTAGAGTTGTACTGATTTTAAAAACTTAATGATTAAATTAAAATCCTTAAAAATTGAGCACTGAATTAAAAGAAATCTAAACTTTTAGACATTTTTAAATTTGTTATAAAAAAGCAAAAAATAATGCCCTTTTGATGTAAAGATACTACACTCTAGTCTACTATGGAAAGAGAAATTGCTTCACCCTTTTCTATAACTATCTAACTCTTTTCTTATTCTTTTACGTCTTTATAAACAAATTTTATCCAGAAATAAATGACGAAAATTTTAAATAAATACAATAATTAGGTATTATTTATTTGTGAGTCTACGATTGAATTATAATTTAAGAAAAGGCAAGTGAGTCAATAATATTTTAAAACATTGAATTTTAGATCCGCAATAGCTGCTTATCACGCATGCATTATGTACATATGCTTCCCATCAGCAATCAGAGGCGCAACGCCACGCAATAAAAATTTATAATAAACATAGAACAACTGTAAAATAGTGAATTCAAACGAGGGAATTGTCACGAAAACGATACAACCTGCAGTAACACAAGAAATATAAGACCTCATGTAAGATTTTGAAAATTGCCTAACCTTCCTACTGTTCATGTCATGGTCCATTTAATGCATTGACCTTAACACATGCACACGTTAAAGCCCATGCTCTACCTGTTACCTCCTCTGTGATGGGCAGAGGTGTTAAGAACTGTTTAAAACAAGTTTGGGTCCCTATCCTTGCATTCACAATTTTACACCATCGTTACATGAAGAACAAGAGGATAGAAGATTCAAACACAGAGTCTTTGGTGGATCATCAGTGAGCAATGGCTGGAGGGGTGTTTTTCCGTTAAGTTTCTGTTGCTATATACATATTAATGTGCATGTATCTTTTACGTAATGTTGTTTTATGAGATGCACGTATTGTCATGATTTATTTCATTTGGTATCAAAGTTTCAGTGATGTCTCTGTCTTGCTTTATAAACCGTGAAAATCATGTCTCTATTTTGCTCTGTTATTGTTGAGTTTCTACCGAAAACATGAGCTTGAGGTTGTTGAATTTTTTTGACGTTTTTCATACAAGATGGATGTAAGAGTCGTGTTTTTGATGGTCCATGGAGCACTCGACGTTGACTGGACCGTGAAGGAGGAGGAGGGACGATCACCGAAGGTGATGGCTTCGGACGTTGCCATTCATGAAGTGTTGCATTGGCAATTCTCCGATGTCTCACGCACGTCGGAGGGTCGACGTCGTTCCACCGACGACCCTCATTATTAATTTTGTTCAATATTAATGATCAATTGGGTTAATCAAGTCCTAACCCTTATTTTGTGATTTTTAATTATAAAAATCATTTTGATATTAATATTTTATGAAAATATTAATTTTTAATTATGCATGTCTTATGTTGGAGAAGAAAATTTTGACATACTAGTAATAATTGTTTAATTATTTGCACAAATTACATGTGATTAATTGAAAATTTTGTGTGCACAAATTTATACATGCAAAATTAGATTAAATAATTTGTGAATTATTATTTGATTTATTTGCATTATTTATTAATTGATGCAAATGTTAAAGCTTAAGATAATGTGAGTGATCATATTATTTTAATTGATTGGGAGTAGCCACAGCATCTCAAATTAATTACAATTATATATTCAATTTTAATATCACATTAAATCATTAATTATAATTAATCATACGTGATATGATAAAATCTACCCACATGAATTTTGTTATATTTGTATAGTTAATTAGGATGAAATATCGGATTATATTTCTTAATCTACCCACGGGAATTAAGAAAATTTTGTCATAAAGTTTTAGATGAATCTAATTGAGTAGAACTTTAGCCCACAGGTAAGTCTTATGTCACTAGATTCATCTATTAAATGCATGATTTACATTGGTAAACCATGAATTATTATTGGTCTCGAAATATATGTAACAAGCATATTTTTTTTATTTCTTAATTTGCAGTTACTCAGACAGTTAATATTTTTGATATTAAGTGTGATATTCCCAAATTGAGAGGTGACAACTATAAGGTGTGGAAGGAGATAATTCTGCTTCATTGGGGCTGGATGGATATAAACTATGCTATTAGGAAGGACGAACCACCGAGGATGACTGAGACCAGTACTCCAGAAGCTGTTATTCTTTATGAAAAATGGGAGAGATCTAATCATCTCTCTGTGATGTTCATAAAGATCAAGATATCTGTTGGCATTCGTAGTTCTATCAAATAACATAGCAATGTCAGATATCTATTGAAGGCCATTGATGAGCAATTCGCTACATCTGATAAGGCCCTTGCCAGCACTTTGATTATGCAGTTGTCATCCTTGAGGCTCACTGGGATAAAGGGCGGACGTGATCATATCATGTGTATGAGGAACATAGCGGCTCAGCTGAAAGCGTTGGAGGTTACTATATCAGAATCTTTCCTGGTGCATTACATTCTGTGCACTCTGCCTCAACAATACGGTCCTTTCAAGATCTCTTATAACACACATAATGACAAGTGGTCGATCAATAAATTGCTGACCATGTATGTGCAAGAAGAGGAGAGATTATTGATGGAAGAGGGTGAAAGGGTCAATTTGACCGTTTCAAGAAAGAAGAGGCCGGATGACGCCAAAAATAAAGGAAAAGGCAAAATTGCTCCTCAATCCAATATAAAGAAGCAATCAAAGTGTTTTTTCTGCAAGAAGAGGGGATACATGAAGAAAGACTGCACTAAATTTAAGGACTGGCTTGAGAAGAAAGGTACTCAAATTTCATTTGTTTGTTATGAATCTAACATGGTTAATGTTAATCATAACACGTGGTGGATTGATTCTAGTTCTACAATCCATATTTCAAATACCTTACAGGGTATGCAAAACCTAAGGAAGTCGGTGGGAAGTGAACAATTCATCTATTTAGGAAGCAAGACGAGTTCACATGTGGAAGCCGTTGGCACTTGCAATTTGGTTTTAAGTAGTGGCTTTATTTTGTGCCTAGAAAAGACCTTTTATGTTCCAAATTTCTCTAGAAATTTGATTTATGTATCAAGACTTGTACCTTTTGGTTTTCCTTTAACTTTTTAGATTCTAGTTTCAGTTTATGTAATGAATCTAAAGTTATTGGTTATGGTACATTATCTAACGGTCTTTATTCCATTCAGTTACAAAATGATGATGCCTATAATTCGATGCATGTCACTGCTGGATTAAAACAATGTGTTATGAATGAAGAATCCTCTATGTTATGGCACCGTAGATTAAGACACATCTCCATTGAGAGAATTAAGAGATTAGTAAATGAAGAGGTACTTAGTACTTTGAATTTTGCTGACTTTGAGACTTGCGTGGATTGCATTAAAGGTAAGCAAACTATCAAGTCTAAAAGGGGTGCCAAGAGTAGTACAAACCTGTTAGAAATCATACATATAGATATTTATTGTCCAGATATGGACGTAAGTAGTCCGAAATACTTTTTCACCTTCATAGATGACTATTCGCGATATATATTTATATCTCCACTTACTTCGTTCTAAGGAAGGACGAAGCTTTGGATGCCTTTAAAATGTTTAAGGATGAAGTGGAGAATCAATGTGAAAAACTGATTAAAATCGTGAGGTCAGATAGAGATGGAGAGTACTATCGTAGATACACTGAAAGTGGACAAGCGCCTGGTCCATTTGTGAAGTTTCTTCAGGAACATGAGATTGTTGCCCTGTACACCATGCCTGGTTTTTCAGATCCGAATGGTGTGGCAGAAAGAAGAAACCAAACCTTAATGGACATGGTGAGAATTACGAGGAGTAACACAAAACTTCCTCAATTCCTGTAGACTGAAGCTCTAAAGACGGCTATATATATTAATCGGGTTCCAACTAAGGCTTTCTCAAAGACACCTTTTGAGTTATTTAAGGGTTGGAAACTAAGTCTGAGACATATACGTGTTTGGGGATGCCCGTCTGAAGTGAGAATTTACAACCCACAAGAGAAGAAGCTAGATCCAAGGACCATTAGTTGGTATTTCATTGGATATGTTGAAAGGTCTAAAGGTTATAGATTATATTGTCCATCTCACAGCATTAGAATTGTAGAATCAAGAAATGCAAAATTTCTTGAGAATGACTAGATCAGTGGAAGTGGTCATTTTGAAGACATAGTTTTCGAAAAGAGCCATTATGAAGCTCAATCCTCTGGTTTAAGTGATAGATTGATTGTCATTCATACCCCTCAAGTTGAAACGGGTGTTGAATAACCAGTTATTGAAGTTCCACAAGCTGTTAGTACCAATCCAGAAGATCAAGTTGTAACTGAGGAACAACCAGAAATTGTTGAGTAACCAGTTGAACAACAGGTTGAGCAACAAGTCCCTCGTGAGGATGATGATACAACATTGAGGAGATCTAATAGGGTTAGAAGGTCAACAATACTTAGTGATTATATAGTGTATCTACAAGAGTCAGATTACAACATTGGAGCCGAAAATGATCCTGAAACGTTTTCAAGGCCATGAGTTCTAAGGAATCGGACTTGTAGTATAATGCTATGAAGGATGAGATGGATTCTATGATATCTAATCAAGTATGGGATCTCGTTGAGTTGCCAAATGGTGTGAAAACCATTGGATGTAGATGGGTATTTAAGACAAAGAAAGGCTCACGAGGCAATATTGAGATACATAAAGCAAGATTTGTTACCAAAGGGTTCACTCAGAGGGAATGAATTGACTATATAGAGACATTTTCTCCTGTATTTAAGAAAGATTCTCTTCGTGTAATAATGGAATTAGTAGCTCATTTTGATCTTGAGTTACATTAAATGGATGTGAAAACGGCATTCCTCAATGGTGAACTAGAAGGAGAGATTTACATGAAACAACCTAAAGGATTCTCCTCTAGTGATGGTAAGCATTTAGTCTGCAAGCTTAATAAGTCCATATATGGGTCAAAACAACCCTCCCGACAGTGGTATTTAAAATTCCATGAGGTTATCACTTCATTCGGTTTTGAAGAGAATATAATGGACCAATGTTTATACTAGAAGGTCAGTGGGAGTAAGACTTCTTTTCTTGTGTTATACGTGGATGACATTTTACTTGCGACTAATGATAAGGGTTTGCTATATGAGCTGAAACAATTTCTCTCAAAGAATTTTGATATGAAAGATATGGGTGAGGCATCTTATGTCATTGGCATTAGGATCCATAGAGAAATATCTTGAGACATTTTGGGTTTGTCTCAAGAGACCTATATCAACAAAGTTTTAGAGAGATTTCGGATGAAAGATTGTGCACCAAGTGTAGCACCCATAGTGAAGGGTGATATATTCAATTTGAATCAATGCCCGAAGAATGACTTTGAGCGGAAACACATGAAGAACATTTCATACGCTTCAGTTGTTGGAAGCCTTTTGTATGCTCAGGTCTGCACCTGACCTGACATTGCACATGCTGTTAGAATGTTAGAAAGATATCAGAGTAATCCAGATATTGACCACTGGAAAGCTGCGAAGAAGGTTATGAGATATCTTTAGGGCACAAAAGACTGCATGCTTATGTATAGGCAAACTGAGAACTTGAAAGTATTTGGATACTCTGATTCAGACTTTGCTGGCTGCATTAATTCAAGGAAATCAACGTCTGGTTATATTTTCATGCTAGTTGGTGGAGCTGTATCTTGGAGAAGTTCCAAGCAGACCCTAATTGCTACTTCCACCATGGAAGCTGAGTTTGTATCATGTTTTAAGGTCACCTCGTATGGTATATGGCTGAAGAGTTTCATATTTAGGCTTAGAGTTGTTGATTCAATTTCTAAGCTATTAAGGTTGTATTGCGACAACTCCGCTGCGATTTTTATGGCTAAAAATAACAAGGGTGAAAGTCGAAATAAGCATATCGACATTAAGTATTTAGCCATAAGAGAACGTGTTAAGGAAAGGAAAGTTGTCATAGAGCACATTAGCACTGATTTGATGATTGTAGGTCCTTTAACTAAAGGCACGCCACCTAAGCGATTTAAGAATCACGTAGTGCAAATGAGACTTGGTTCTATAATGTGATTTTTGTTGTACATTTGTTGCTTCAATGAAACTCTTATTTAGTTTGATATTTTCTCATATATTTTGTGCACACATATTTTGATTGGTTTTGAGAAATATAATTTAATTTGGACCTAGAATAAACATATGATTTATTCATTAAATTTAAGGATTAGTAATGAGAAATTTTATATATGTAATACATGGAAGATAATACTCACTATAAGAGGACCTATCGCCATGATTCATATATTTGATTTCTTGTTATGTTTGTGTTGGGTTAAATGGACTGAGTGGGAGAATGTAAAATTTTGAAAATTACCTAACCTTCCTACTGTTCATGTCATGGTCCATTTAATGCATTGACCCTTAACACACACACGTTAATGCCCATGCTCTACCGGTTACCTCCTCTGTGATAGGCAGAGGTGTTAAGAACCGTTTAAAACAAGTTTGGGTCCCTATCCTTACATTCACTATTTTACACCATCGTTACGTGAATAGAAAGAGGATAGAAGATTCAAACGCAGAGACTTTGCTGGATCATCGGTGAGCAATAGCTGAAGGTGTGTTATTCCGTTAAGTTTCTGTTGCTGTGTATACATTATTAATGTGCATGTATCTTTTACGTAATGTTGTTGTATGAGATACATGTACTGCCATGATTTATTTCACCTCAGTGATAACAATCGAGCTCCTAAAATCGTTCTTAGAACCTCGATTGCAAGTATGTGACAACTTTCTTATCAACCTGGAAAGCCTTTGCCAGGAAGTCACTAGGCATATCAGGATTGGACCCAAAAACTGCATCGGCAATGGTTATGACACCAGGGTTCTGACTACTCAAGGCAGCAATTGCGGCGGCGTTTGTGGTTCCCACGTTTCTCTGGTAATGAATGAGACCGACAGGGAATACGAACACGTCCCCGCCTTTGAGGACCTTGCTGAAGAGCCGATATTCGGGGCTTGACGTGATGAATCCAACCTCCAGTGTTCCTTCAAGGACTGTCAAAATCTCGGAGGCCCGAGGGTGTGTGTGCGGAGGGTTGATACCTTGTGGTCCGAAGTCTAGACGTGCGAGTATGATGCCAAGAGTGTTGAGTCCTGGCAATTGAGCTACTGTAACTGGGGTTACAGCTAATCCCACTGGACTTGATGTGTTTCCTGGTTTTAGAAGTCCACTGTAGTAGAAATCATTGGCTTGGACCGTGTTGGGGGACTTGCAAACTAAGCCATTCACTAGCACTGCAAGCACAAGAACACGAGAAAACAATTTAGAGAACACTTAGTAGCTATTCTATTAAATAGAAGACTAATTGAAACAATTGAAAATTGATTTATCTACTAAGTTTTGTGTATAAAGTGTAAACCTCTGCTGCTAAGGTCTGCTACACATAAATCCTGAAGAGAGCTTGGATCTGATGCCAAGGCAAAGGAGAAAAATATTGCCAACAGGAGTCCTAATTGGAGAGTAGAAGCAGCCATCTTAAGATGTCTATGGTTTGAAAATGCTAATAGCAAACTTGAGTTGATAAGAGTTGTTGCTTTGTGTGTGTGTGTGTGTGAAAATGAGACTTGATGGATTTATGTTTTGCCACAAAATCCCAACAAATTTCAACTTTTGAACAAGAAAAAGATCTTACTCCTTATGGCCTAATCGATATATTGTGATATAGGCCTCATTTTCAACAAATCCAAACAAAATTCGAATTAGTGTGATAGTCAACTCCCTATAACAGTCCTATATAGTCCCATTCCCTACCCATCACTCAGTAGACCTGTCTTCTAGGAATTTGAAAGCCATGCAGAGCCAACTTTCCTTGATCCAAAGTCAAAGTGTCTTCCTTTTTTTCTTTTTTTCTTTTTTTTCTCCAACCTACTATTGATTTTCAAGGTTGAGATGTGACCTAACCCAAGTTCCAACACTCTGAAGCATCAATATAAAACTGTGCCTTTATATTTCATTGATTACGTATAACGTAACTTAATTGACCTGAGCAAAAGGCACAATGAGTTTCTGAATGTTTTAAAAATTCACTACTTGTCCAAGCATTAAAAAATAGAGCTATTGAGAATCCAATTTCATAGAGTAATATACGTTTTACTCATAATAATATTATGTTTGTCCTATTTATTTCAATCTTAACTTAAACTATGATCTTACTCTATTCATCTAACCATTCCAACAATCGGTATTAGAGATTAATTGGGATGTATATATCTACCTATCTTACATTTTTTGTTTGCCACTATAATTATATCCTTTGCATAAAAATAAGTTAAATATTATTCTCCCTTTGAAGATAATGGGTACTATGCATATATACACTTATTGCCTATGTAAACTATTAAGAGCTATTTCTCTTAGATCAAAGCATTCTAGGATATAACCAATGACAACCAAATTTAAGATTGATAAGTTCAACAAGAATAATTTTTTTATTGTAAAAGTTGAAGATGAAAATTATTTTCACAAAGGATAATTGCTTCCCAACCTTTAACAGAAGTTCGATAGACTTTATAAATAACACCAAATGGAATGAAATGGAAGCAAATATTGCTAATCTTTTTATAACTTTAACTTATGAAGTTTCACTAAGTGTAAAAAAGAAGGAAATATCAAAGGATATAAGATGATCTCATAAAGTTGTAAAAGCTCTAATAACTCAATAAGAAAATTTTTCTTAAAAGAAATATTTATACTTCATGGATGTCATAATCTACTTGTGACCGAGAACATTGATAATTTGAGTACTTTATTATCTCATATCTTAACATTAGATTATAGAATAGAGTCATATGAACATATTGATCTATTACTTCATAATCTACTAAATTCGTATGATCAACTCATAATCAACTTAACCAATAATCTTCTCATAAATTGCCTATTCTTGATGATATTGTAGTCATAGTTCTATAGAAAGAAAATCAACACAAGAATAAGGAAGACAAGCAATTTGGTTCACAACAAGTCAAAGCCTTGATGGTGACAAGAGAGAGATTAATAAAATGTGATCTAAGTGAGAGCTAAACTTATAGAAAATCAAAAGCAAGAAGTAAGAAGAACTAAAAATGTTACAATTATTGCAAGAAGGGCCACCTAAGAAAGGATTATTAGAATTTAAATAAGAAATATCCTATCCTTAAGAAAATTATACAACTACTTTACATGATGACAATGCTCCGTGTTGTGAAATAATAACAACAATTGAAAAGTGAAAAGTTGCTACTAATTGATATATGACTCTTCGACTCAAGAGCTAATTTTCACATTACCTTTATAAGAGAATGGTTCTATCGTTATGAAAATAAGTAAGGAGTATTTTTGTGATTATGATTATTCTCTAAAGTGTGTTAGTACTAGAACCATCAAGTTGAAGAAGAATTTGTTCTTTTTAGGACAATAAAATGATCTTAGATGAAAAATAAAAATTGTCAAAACAATATTTTAAAGATAATTCAAGGCATGCTTATGCTTATGAAGGGAGAAATATAGGTACAAACTTGTACAAGTTAAAAGGATAGAAATTGCTAAAAGCAAAAGTATCGATCACTTTTAGTCTAAGGAAAAGATCTGCAATGTTATTACATTAGAAACTTGGAATTATATTTAAATAAGGAATGAAGATCCTTCTTGAACTTCATAGGCTTATGAAGTATCACCACCCTTTTGTGAGCATTTTGTTATACGTAAGAAAATATTGTATAAATTTTAATATATCAAATTCCAAAAGAAAGATTGTTCAAGAATTAGTTTAGTTTGATATGTGGCAAGCATCAATTCCATCTTTAGGATGATCAAAATACCTTGTGTCTTTAATTAATGATTACTTTAGGAGGTATTAGGTTTATCTTATCAAGTGTAAAGAATATATGTTCTCGATCTTTAAACTTTTCAAAGTGTGCATTGGAATTGATTATGATAAAAAAAAAAAAGATCAAGTGTTTGACGATAAATAATGGAGAGTATCGCATTTTGTAAGTGAGAAGGAATTAAAATAAAATTATTGTTGTATACACTCCTCAACAAAATAAAGTGATATAATGAATGAATTGAACTCTATAAAAAAGATTAAGAGCAATGTTAAGAGCTACAATCCTAGATAAGGCTTATTCAAAAGAAACCATAAAATTATATCCAAAATTCAAAAGATACTTATTCTTAGGATATGTTAATAGAATGAAGGGGTACTTTAGTAAGATCTTGCTACCCACAAGGTTATTATCATTAAGGATGACACTTTTGAAAAAAAATAAATTAAAAATAAAATAAGAAGACAACAAAATTTTATAAAGAATTTTAGAGACTATAATATATGTAGGAAAGTAATTTCAACAAAAGGCTTCTTCTAAAGCACCAACAGAGCAAAATGTATAAGAACTAGTTGAGTCTAGAAATTTATAAATTCCTTATTTATATCACGGAAAGGACCACTAAATTAGCAAGAATGTTATATAATGAAGGATTATATAGCATACTATCATTTAATAGAGGATAGGGAGACAATAAATCTTTTAAAAAATCTTATTAATTTAGTTTCTTTTTAGTTAATGATCGTAATATAAGGAGAAATTAAAGCATTTTCCACAAAAAAAAAACAAAACTTTAGACCTTGTACCACATCATAAAGAAGGAAGCCTGTTAATAATAAATGGATCTTCAAGATTTAGTGATGATTAAGTGGAACAATATCGTACAAGATTATTGTGAAATGATATTCTCTAAAATAAGGAATTGACTTTAATTAAATATTCCATGGTTATTCAACTCATTATATATGTGTTGTGTTTAACTTATATATAGAACAGTTAGACCTGAAAACTACTTTTCTGTATAAATATTTTAAAAAAGATATCTATATGATCGAATTAGGAGGTTTTAAAGAAAATAGAAAGAAGAACTCATTTTACATATTGAATAAACCACTATATGGTCTTAAGTACATGTTTTGAGGTATAAGTACAAAAGATTTTATTCTTTTATCATGATCATTGGATACAAAAATAATGATGACAATTGTATATATTTTAAGAGGTTTGGTAAAAATGATTTTATTATCTTTTTATATATAGACGAAATAATTAGTTGAAAGCTCCAACAAATATCACATTGAAGAAATAAAGGTATAATTAGAAAAATTGGAATAAAGAACTTAAGACTAGCCAACGAGATTATAAGGATACGTAATTATTACATAACTAACATAAAGATTTGGAATGCTTAGAAAAACTACTCAATAAAGATTTTATGAAGCTTTGATATGTAAAACTATAAGTTAATGTATACCCATCTTCCTATTAAGTTTAATGTATCCTCTAGCATGATCCCTAGCAATGAATATAAGAATATAGAGATATCTTAAGTACAATATGCATCTGTATTGGGAAGTTTAATATTCTTCATAATTTGTACAAGGTTGAACACTGCACATGCACTTCGAGAGATTAATCACTACACAAAGAATCCTAGATGAGATCATTAGAATATAGGATCCTAAAATATATTAAGGAGACCTCTAAAGTTGCATTACAATATGGAGGATCGAACTTTATTGTCGAAGAATATTTTGAATTTGGTTATGCAAGTAATTTTGATACAATCCAATCGACTGTATATTATATATTCGCACTTGTTTATAGGAATGTAAGATAGGTCACAGAGTTACATTCAATTATGGGTGTCAATAGAAGCGTATGATATATAGCAATTACCTAAACTAGTAAAGAAGTATTATAATTGAAACTGATGTTGACAGAACTTAGGCAAAGCAACATAAGGTTATTAATTTTCAATAGCCAAAATGCCTTATATCTAGTAAGAAATTTAACTTTTCATTAAAAAATCAAGAAATGTGAGTTTAATTTTACTTTTTGTGAGAAAATGGAGGAAAGAACTATAGATATGCACAAAGTTCATACTAAAGATAATCTAGATATAAGAGAGATTAATGGCTCAGAGCTTCCGATGACAGCGAGAATTTCTGAAGTTATCATTAATGAGAATTGGAGCTGGCATGATGTATCTTTGGACCTCCTCAGGACCCTTGAACCACCTCGGTACCTTCCAAATAGCTCCCAACCCGATTTCATGGAATGGCTTGCTAGCCCGACCAAAACGTATACTAATGGCTCAGCCTACAAAGTCTTGCGACCCCCACTACAGGAAGTACCCTGGCACAAGCTAGTGTGGTATAAACATAGTAGACCAAGGTACTCTTTTATCCTCTGGCTTGCCTTCCTTCACAAGTTGCCAACCAGAGATAAAATGCATTTTTTCCAAATTCCAAACCACTGTTCCTTGTGTTTCTTAGCAAATGAAATCACTGAACACCTATTTTTTGAATGTTCCTACTCTAAAACCATTTGGGACCGTTGCCTTTCACATTTTCAAGTGCCTATATTCAGTCAACCCACCCTTTCTGCTATCATCTCTTGGTCCCCTCCTGCCTCCAATAATAACTTTCCAGGGATTAATCTTTTCCCTATCCTGCTATCTACCACTGTTTATTTTATCTGGAGAGAATGCAATGCAAGAACATTCAAGGACGAAGCTAAGGATGTGGAGAGTGTGTCACTCGGAGTTATCTCCCATATTAGGGAACTTCTCAGCTCAAATAGCGAGCGAAGGTAATTTTTCCATTAAGTTATCACTAACTTTTTGCAGGTTGTCGAATCAGAATCTCCATTCAGCACTACCAAGTGTGTCCCCAGATGTAGCAGTAAGTTGGCGACCCCTTCAGAAGGCTCCCCAACTTCCACGGGCTCTTTAGCATTAACAGGTCGGTGGCTGGACATTCTTCAAACAAAAACACTGATCACCAGCAGGCTTGCAGCAATCTTTGCAGCCTCTATGCCTAAGGAAATTGATGTTAGTTTCTGTGTAGTAACTATGATTGTGAATGAATCATGTGGGCCTGTGTCTTTGGATAGCTGAAATCTTCTGGTTCCGCGTGTGCTACTGGTTGCTTGGTAGTGTTTTGGTGCTCTGTTTCTAGGTGGAGGTATAGTCTACCTCAGTTTCGAGTAGGTTGTGAATAACATTAACTTTTGTTGTAGTGCCTTCATTACCACAAGTTAAGTGAACTTCCTGTACATATTTTTCTTCTATTATAAATTCTTTTGACTTACCAAAAAAAAAGATATTCTAACATATTTTATAACAAAAGAAGTTAGCAGTACTAAGTTTGTTTAATCCTCATGCAACCAAACAAAAATTATAAGTAACATGACAATAATAAGGTAGTGTGAGAATTGATTGGTTCTCAACTAAATCTTTAAATAAAAGATTATAAGAAAAATTAGCCTAAATTTATTTGTGAATGATTTTTTTTTTACGTATATTAAAAACCAAAATTTTGTTAAAGACAAATAATTGTTAAAGAAGAAAGATTATTCATGAAAAAATTTGGAGGAAGATAAATAATGCATAGTAACAAAGCAAATATAAGAATATGTGGTAATTAAAACAAATCGAAATATATGCTTACAGTTAGTTTGATTCGCTTATAAATACTCATTTATTTTTTATTTCAAATATCAAAAAACAAATTCAAGTATCCAATATTAGGGATAATAGTTACGTCTAAGCCAGCTTAAAGTCAATGAGACATACCTTTGAAACCTAAATAGTCCAACCTTCCATCCAAAATGACATTGTTTTGAGTAGTTTAAACTCAACCAAGCTATAACAGAGCTTAGAAGATCCAACATTATGAATTCTGCTTTATAAATTGATATTTAAACTTATAATTAGTTAATCAATAAGTGCTTGTATTATAACTTAAATTTTACTCACAATAATATTCCACATGTCTTATTTATTTAATTTCAATTAAGTTATAATCTTGCTTTATCCGTCTAAGACTAAAACGATATCATTTTGAGTAATTTGAACTCGAACAAGCTTTAATAATAAAGCCTAGAAAGATCAAATTAAATATTATAAATTATACATTGTAAATTTAAATTTAAACTTCTGACTAATAAATTCTTAAGTGTTTGTATTATATATTTCACTCATAATAATATTTCATGTGCCTTAGTTATTTTAGTTTTAATTGAATAATAATCATTACAACTCTAAAACGTTTTTTTTTAAATTTCTTTTATGAAAGTTATAATGGTCTTATTAGAGATGAAAATCCCAATGTTATGAATACCGTACTGGAATCAGTACCGGATTGAGCTCTGAAACGAAACTGTACCGGTACCGGTTGGTACCGGGTACCGTTTCGAAAATTTTTTTAAATTTATGAAATAGTCCCTAAAATTTTTAAAAATTGCAAAATAGTCCATATTGGTATATTATACAGTTGT
>JAOQMQ010000003.1:24220059-24230911 GCA_027563845.1 Erythroxylum subrotundum
TTGTTCTTGAAGAAGATGGATTTTCATCTGATTCGGGTGATATGGTTGATGCCCTTGATCACTTCAATTGTTGTATAGAGGAAATTCAGGTTCTGGAGTCTCTCATCTCAGAGGTTGAAGTGAATAGCAACGTGGAAAACAATATGCATTTACTTAGTAACGACAAGGGATTGGGGAATTTAGAAGCCAAGAAATTGGTGAGAGTTGTGGAGGTAGATGGAGATAGAACTGCAATTTTAACAAGTGAAAAGGAGTGTAGCCGACAAGCCAAAATCAGAACTAAGATAAGGATGTTGGTTCCGAAGAAGTTGCGTGAAGGAAAGAAATGGAAAAGGAGTAAGGGTAAAGAATCAGATGCAGGCAACGTTAGATGCTTGGAAGAAGATAAAGTTGAAGTGAGAGAAGAGGAGCAGACTGTTGATCCTCAAGGCTTAGAAATTGCAGGCAAGTCGTTAGCCTTTCGTTTAACAAAAGAACAAGAAGGTGACAAAGAGAAAACTAAGAAACAAATACAAGTTGTTGAAAATGTTAGCAGACTTGTGGAGGCTGAGGCTGAGGCTGAGGCAGAGACGATTTTAGTTGCTGAAATTTTGGAGAGAAGGATGGCAATTCAAAGAAAGGATAATTCAAGTTATCCAATGTTCTTTGTTATCATTCTTGCTGGACTTATGGGGGGTCGTATGGTGGCCTTTTCACTTACAGTTGGATGGTGCTTAGCGTTGAAATTGTTTATGAGATGCAGGCGGTGTGTAAAAAGCCAGTGAATCTGAAACTAGACTCTTGGTTACTGTCTGTTCCAAGACGATACTGCAGTGTACACTTTATTCCTGAGTCTGGACAGGATGTAAAAACTGTACAATAGAGCATCCCAATTTTTTTGTTGGTAGTCCAAATTCAGTAGTTCATCTTGAACTGTAAATCAATAGACAGAAAACAAAAACAGTACAAATACTTCGGTGCCTATAGCGGGTGATTTCATGAATCTTAAGTCTTTCTAAATACTCACCCCTCCTTAGCTGTTGTTTCTTAGTCACAAATGTTTAGCTTCGTGCAGGCATGCTTATATTTGAGAGGACAGCATAGTTTAATATGAGGTTGTTCTGTGTCTTTTTCCTGCTAATTTGGACTTCTAAACCTGTGTTACCAATTGCTCCAGATGATTGCCAATAAATTGAATTACATTTAACTCTCTTCGGTATAGACTACTGATGATTTTTATCTGCAAATGAAAGTGGTAGGCGATGACCTTGATGCTTATGGAAGTCTGAATATGTTGACGCAGTGCCAAATTTGAGAATATGAATGCAGAGTCATGAATTGTAAACCTTTCGCTGGATAGATGCTACAAGGATTTGACTGCCATGTATTCTGCTAGTTCTGCCTTCTGTTCACACCTTCATCTATGGCCACATAATACACTTCAACTTCGCCCTTTCATTCCCTACGATTCTGTCCCAAAATCCAAATGCAGCTTCCCCTTGTGTTGCTTCAAATATGGGAAGAAATTAAATGGTACCAAAAAGGTTAAACGACCCAATATCGATTTGCTTCTTGTGGTTGGTTATCTGCCTTCCTCATCTCAATCGGGATATAGTACTATACCTTCTGTTTTTTCTTTCATCAACTATATTGTATGTAATGAAGACCTCATGTTTCCAAGGCTAAAGAACTTGTGCCAGGCTTCCTTCTTATACAAAAATCATGCATGATTCTTCTGGTTTTCGCAACCTGAGTCCATTGCCCTGCTAAAGCTCGAAAGTTCGACAACAGAATATGTGTTTCATATGTGTCACAACTCAACTTCATAATTTCATCACCAATCTTGTCTCCAAGGTTGAATTCCGAGTATTTTATGCAGGCACTTAAAAAGATTTTATAAGCTACAAGCCTGTCTTCAGGTAACAACAGTTTTACGAAATCTTCTACCTCATGCAAAAGTCCAGTTCTGCTCAAAAGATCAATTAAGCAGCCAAAGTGCTCGATCCTTGGTTGTACTTGGTAAGCTTCCACCATTCTTTTGAACAATTGACAACCCTCATTAATTAATCCCGAATGACTGCATGCTTTCAACACTGAAACAAATGTTGCAGCGTTTGGCCAAGCACCTTGAGCCTCCATCTGATAAAATAAACTCAAAGCTTCATTCCCATAACCTAAATTCCCCAGCCCTTCAATCACTGCAGTCCACGAAAAAGCATCTTTTTCTTCCATCTTGTAGAAAGTCACCAAGGCCTCCTCCATACTCCCACACTTAAAGTACATATCAATCAAAGCTGTCTTCAACACAATATCTTGTCTTATATTGTGGTAGTTAATGAACTGATGAGCTAACCTGCCGGAATGTAGGTCCGTTAAGCTGGCACATGCAGCAAGCACACTTACCATTGTGGATTCATCAGGTATCACCTGCTCATTTTCCATTCTGATGAAGAGGTCCAAAGCATCATGTGGACGCTTAGCTTTAGCATAGGCATGAACCAACAAGTTCCACAAGACAATATCTTTATCAACAATCTGATCGAAAATATCACGAGCCATGTCTAAAGATCCCATCTCAACATAACCATTGATCAAAATTGTGCAAGACACCAAATCTCTACACAAATCCAATTCACTAAACAGTCTTAACGCCTCATTTGTCTTTTTACACTTAATGTACAAACCCAGCAGGGCATTACTTACATTCAACACACATGCTAAACCCAATTTCAACACACAACTATGTATAGCTCTTCCACACTCGTTTTCATCTAGTTGTGTGCAAGCTGACAGTATAATCACCCAAGTTATCTGATCAGGCCTAATGTAATCATTAATCATTTTCTTTAACAATACCACAACTTTACTCGGTGAACGTGTATTGGTAGTGTAAGCACACATGACCGAATTCCAGCTTGCAACATCTCTTGCGGGCATTTCATCAAACAGCTTGCACGCGTCAGTCAAAAGTGACACAGCACCATAATAATGGATTAAAGCATTTTGCACACATATATCATTTTGTAGGCCTATTTTGACGACATGGGCATGCAGTTGTTTTCCCGTAGAACCCCAATAGAGACGAGAACAAGCCTTGAATAAAACAGGGTAGGTATAATTATCAGGAAAGTCGGAGCCAAATGTAATGAAGTGGTTGTAGATAAGAACGGCTTTGATGGGTGTGGGAGACTTAGAATAGGCTCTAATAAGGCAGTTCCATGTGCGAGTGGCATGGGCTAGACCAGTTGTGATGGTATGGGTGAGGATTTGATCAATATGTTTGGTGCTATGTGCACTTTGTTTTAGAGACAAAAGAAGCTTGTACAAGTGCCTATTTGCACATTGTTGTCTTCTCATGGTCTTTTGGCCTGTCGGAGGATGCACATCTTCTTAGAATTCCCTCTTAAAAGAACGATGCTTTACCTAAGCAGATTCATGGTATCAACTTCGACTGATATGTGTGGTCTGTAGTTTTATTCCTAAGTAGTATAGAAACTACTTCCAATTACTTAAAGAAACTTAGAAATATCAAAACATATATGTTGAATCCTCAATATTTATGCAATTGTTGAAGTCCTATCTTCATAATAAATTTTGTAGCAGTGTTTTAAATTGGTAATAATATTGTAAATATCATACTAGTACCGATGCTGAGTTTAGTTTTAGTATAGTACTAAATTGGTACGAGTGAATGTCGGATACCATTTTAGATAAAAATTTAAAATTATAAAATAGTTCTTAAATTTTTTAAAATTATAAAATAGTTTTTCAATATATTATATTAGATAATCTAAAATTTTATATCAACCTTTTCTTCAAAATCTAGAACTTTTGCACGAAGGAGGGTGGAGGCAGACTTTTGGGGTTACTCCCATTTACGGGAGTTTCCGCCTCTAGTTGGGGAAAGTAGAGAAGATGATTCTATATCATGGACCCTTAATACAAGTGGTTCGTTTACAAATGAGTTTTATCACCGAATTTTCAGACAAGATTCACCGGTAGTCCCGTGGTTCAACTTGGTATGAAAAAAGTCTTTGAACCCCAAAGCATAGGTGATATCATGGTTAGCCATTAAAAATAGGTTGAGGACAAAAAGACGATGGTTTAACTCAGATGAGGCCTGGTGCGTACTCCGCCAGAATGTCGTAGAAGACACAAACCATCTGTTCTTCACATGTGATTATTCCAAAGCCATCTGGAGACGTATCCAAGAAATGGTGGATGTCGTGAACATTGACTATGACTGGGATGCTAGTTTGAGAGGGGTCATTAACCGCATCAAAACAGGTTCTGTAAATGCCATCCTTATCAAGGTTGGTTTTATATCAACCATTTATATGATCTACCAAGAGAGAAATTACCATATCTATCAAAATGTAGCTACAGAAAAGGACCGAGTAGTAAACAAGTTGTTGAACTGGATAAGAGAAATGTTGCTGGCCAGGGGTGTTGACAAGATGTTCTCACAACAAATGAAAATGAGATGGAATATCTGAGGATAGTGGGCAGTTAATAAATAGTGTCTGAATTTTGTAACTTTGTATAGTAGTGCATAGATAATGACCTCTCCAAATTTGGTGATTGGTGTAATATTGTGCTTTTGTAATAGCTCGGCTATTGTTAATATTATATATACTTCATTTAAAAAAAAATCTTTACAATGATATTTATATGGCATATATAGAATTTATCATATATATCAAATATAAGTAAAATTAAAAGAAGAGAAGAAATAAAAACCTGGACTTTCATTTATCGAATATTCTCCCAAATCATACTAACTTTAATTCTCATTTGATACAAAATCTTCATTATTGAGAGGAGTCTCATCATTACCATCATTCAAATTCATTGCACCAAATGACATGTAAATACTTTCTCATCCAAAGTTATCTTTTAAGTTACTCTCATCTATCAAACTTAGTTTATCATAAATCTAATCCGCTAAAAGATCGATATGGTCAAGACCAATTAGATCTACAGAATTACTTGTTATATTAAGAGTTATAGTAAACAAATAAAATTAAATTATTAAAAAAATTAAAAATTATATTCAATTTAATAATGATAATAACAAGCTTTCTCGAAGTTTTAAATTGTATCAAACAAAGATCAAGTTGTTTAATCTTTTGTGTTCCAATCTATTCATTTTCTTGAAATAGATGAATTCAGATGTGCTCCAATTTTTTCACTCCCTATTGCACTCACACATTAACTTAGAATTCAAATTGAAGATCTTTGCAATTTTAGAACACCACTTTTGAATTAATTCTACTAAGTAACTATAAGAACAAAAGTAATATTATAAATAAAAATAAAATGGTGATTATTTTTCAACAAGTAAGAAAAGTGAAAAAAATATATACTTAGATTAAGTTTGTCTATTTTATGAATAGCAGTGGGCGTCCCAGAATCATCAAAAACATCCTTATAATTCTCTATTTGTGAGCTTATGTGATCTTACATCATCTGATGACAACAATTATTATAATAATTAATAGCATTCCTTTATTAACTTCATTTTTTTGGGTAAAATTTAGTATGAAATAGATACTATGATTCAAAATGCCGTATCAGCAAATAAAAAAAGAGTAAAGTTATCTTTTCCATCTCTCTTTGATGACTGCAAGATAAGGAATGTACAAAGAAGACTTATTATTTCGATTGGCCTTGATTGCTCCGCTCGCTCTTTTCATGGCATCATAAAAATATCTCATTGTTGCCTTCTCATTGCTATCATCCAAACGAAGTGCCCTCATCAAAGACTCATAAACTCAGATGACAAATTGATATTGGGACTAAAATTTATGATATTTAAGTATAATTCTAGAACCCTCCTATCCAACATTAGGCTTGGCATGTTGAGATATAACTTATTTACTACTTCTAAACATTTGCCTCAACTCCTTCATTAGAATAAAACACAAAAGTAATAAGAAATAGTTATAAATCTTGTAATAGTAGACGACACAAATTTCTACCATTGTTGAAACCCTTTCTTATTAAATTCAGGACCCATGTATGTTTGTAGATGAACTCGATCAATTTTTTTACTTTCTGCATAGTCTCATCAATAATAGGAAAATAACTAATATCTCATATATTTTTCAACATCAAGTTAATGCAATGTGTAACAAAAGGAATCCAATAAAAAAATTATACCTAATTTGCAATCTTTTTCTAACTGCTTTATAAGCAGAATTATTGTCAGTAATGAACTGAACAATATATTTTGGCTTAACATCATTCATAACTTCATCAAATATTTGAAACAAAGTATCAACATTCATAATAAGACTATATGTATTAATAGATTTCAAAAACATCATCCCGTTTGTAAAATAAACTAAAAAATTAATAATAGGTTCTTATCTTCTGTTCGTCCAACTATCACAAATGACTGAGCACCCATAAGTAGCCCAAGTCATTCTTCTTTCATCCAAATAACTTTTTATTTCATAAACAAAGGTGTTCAGACGTTTACCTCTGTAGTCAAATTGAAAGAGCTTTGTATTATGGACCATAAGAGGCAATAATATCTACCATAGATTGATAATAATAAAACTAAGCAGTATTGAATGCTATACCTTAATCATACCACCACATAGTGATTGTCAGGTTCACATTATGAGCCGTTTCTTTAGATTGTAAGGTATCACGTATTAAAGGTCGAGCTCCAAGAGTTGTTTGTGGTGCAAAAATAAGATACTTGTCTTCTTCTTTTCCTAAGGTCAAGTGCAACATTCCTTTCTTGTTATGTAGGAATATTACTTTCAACATTTCTGCTATCATCCTGACAATTAAAAAAAGAACTAACACTACTAATTTTATAGTTCAATCTTTGTCTTCTATCTTTCTTATGTTGATACTCTTCAAGCAAAGTTTTCACTGGTCAATTCACATCATGAATCACTTTCTTACAAGACTCTACTTCACGTTGGACCGCAACTAAATGCTTCTTTAATATGATGATTCCTTGACTTTTTAAATGCATGTTACAATACAAGCAAATAATATGGTTATTTATTTCAGAAACTAATTTAGCATGAGTCTAAATTGGATCATCAATCTTCTTAAACTTTAAGCTATTGAATTATCAAGAATACTTAAACTTTTCTCCATTTATCTATAAAATGAATAAAGACATATGACAAAATTAAATTAATAAATTTGTTGTCAACTATCATCAAAACAATGTTTATCACTCAACTTAAAACAAATACAAATGCAACTTAGATTCTAAAAGCATATACACAACTTGAACTTCAAAAATATGCATGATCTTATATTCACATTCAATAGTCCAAGAATCATTATTACTAACTACTGAATAAAAATTTCTCAACATTATATGATATACAAATGCAAGTTAACTTCACTAACTTATATAAACGATTGTTTTCTATCAGCCTGGTTTCGTACCATTTTGGTACTATACGAAATTTATAACGTTGGTTGATTGCTAATGCATTTATATTAAATATTAATTCGTTGCCTAAATAATTTACCGTTGTCACGTAACTCATGCATAATTCAAAACCTTGTTTTGAAGAAGAATATATATACCTTACGTGAAATGATTTCCTAGCCTAGTGTTTACTAGTTAGATAAGTTGTAGGAAAGGCCTTGAAGTGAGTGAAAGTAAAAAGTTTTAAACGCAGTTAAGTTTCAGCTTTTATTATAAAACTTTGACGAGGACTAAACTTCCAAAAAAAAGCCCTTGACGAGGACTAAACTCAAAGTCGGCGGTGAAGGTGCAGTCAGAATGTTTTAGCCTTTTAGGTCACCGTATTTAATGCAAGACAGATTACTACGAATCCATTGGAATTGTTTGATCTGTCTTTTTCTGAAGAAGAGGTGGACAAATATTTAAAATCGTAGTGAAAGACTGGCCAATCTGGACCAGGTTCGAAAGACAAGCAGAAGAGGGGAAAGGGAATGGACATCATTGCTGCTATTGAGGAGCGCCTTCTTCGCATGCCAAAGTGGAAGACTTTTTTCGATAGCCGACTGAAAAGATAGGACCGAATGAACGGATAGGATTTGCCTATAGGAATGGATTCGTAGTTATCTGTCTTGTATTAAGGGCTCGTTTGGTTGAGCTTTTATCAGTAGAGCTTTTAACTGTAATAGACGATTTGATTCCGATTACAAAAACTCTCATTTTTACCTTAAACTAACAGATAAGGGGGAATCCCATCTGCGTTCAACGTTGATGTAGCTCCAAATCTAAGATCATTATGGCTACCAGTGGTAATATACCTTTTAAATTTTTATGTATATGCAAATCTTGACTTTCCCATGAAGTAATTAATAAATAAGTGGGAGAAATGGAAGTTTATCATTCTTCCAAGTGCCCCCATTGGATAGATTTTAATATTATATGATAATTTAGTTTGGAATCAATTAGATTTACAGTTTATAAATTAAATTAAATTTGTTCTAAATTGAACTAGAACGTAAAATTATATTTATAGGTTAGACAAAATTGAAATTAATAAATTAAATTATATTTAATTAGTGTTTAAATTTGAAAATTTTTTAGTCTGAAAAAGCTTCACTTACTAACAATTTTAATAATGCTGAATTGATTTTGACACCTTTTTCACCCAAAATTTTAGTCACTTCCAAAATTTCAACAAATAAAATGTCAGGAACTCTGGATCTTGGCAAATGCTATTAAAAATCACGAGCATTTAGGTGATTTCAGAACTGAGAATAGGAAAATTGGATTGACGTGTAAGCCATTTCGTACATACTGAGGGCTCAAGGAAACAGTAGAATAACTGCATGCACCAAATAAACACAGCTAAAGGATAAATGGAAAGTAAGTACTTGTATCCATAGTTCCCTACATGCAATTGTAAACTACTCAAAAAGAAAACCTCAGGCATGTAAGATACAAAACCACTTTTCTCTCTACAACAGATGAATTCAGATCTGTTCTTTACCCCTTTCCATTTAGAATTATGGTAGCAGATATGGGTCTAAATCTCTGATAGGAAGAAACTCCATGACCAAATCCTACAAGCTTAAGATGTCTTTGGTTCCCTTTTTGCTCCTATCTTCCTGACAAAATTCTGACTTAATTTTATTCTTTGCGCAAGAAATGCGCATCCCTTTGTCTTACAAAGATGACAGGGTACAACATCGCATCTTATTTTAGTACAGTGACCAAGATCATAACAGTGCCAAAAAAAAAAGAGTAAAATCACAATAGAAATAATGTTTAAAGCTATGTTCTTGTTACCTGAATATATATGTGGAACCTCAGATTATCTGGAGGCTTCAGAAGAATGTTAATGTCCATAGGATTACACTAGGGTTTTAGTTGTGAATGAAAAGGAAGAAAAAGACGTAGAGGAAGAGGAAGAAAACATTGGAAATGACCATGTTTACAGAGAATTTTGGAGACAAGTTGTTCATGCCCTCTCTATAGATGGATTAAAAGAAAGACATTAATAAAGCTGGAAAGCAGGCCAAAACCTGAATACAAACGAAATGAGTTTCGGTATTTTCAATTTCTACTAAACCTAAGACTTCCCATTTTTCACAGACTCCTTCAACCTTGATCAGGATTTTGGACACTCTTTGTTTGTTTCTGTCTTTAAGAGTTGTTTACAAAGCTATTGTGCAAGCAGGCTGGGTAGATATTATAGCCGGTAGAAACTCTATATTAAACAAAAACATATTATCCATATCTGAAAGTGTCAAAGTTTTTACATTGGAAAAAGTATATTTTTTAAATAAAATAATATTATCATTTCTGGGTCAATACTTCAATTCGATTCATAAATGTGGTTAATAAAATTGTAATGTTCAACTAAAATTAACTGGACTATGGTATGATAATAATTTTTTTTTAAAATAAGACTAGAAGATTGATAGAAAAAGAGTGAAATGCATCTTACAGCAATTTGAAAGCTTGGGTTGTGCTCTGTTTCCTAGTGATTGACAAAGAGGTGGTAGTGTTGTGATAGTATTGGGACATGGAGTCTGATAGAAATATTTAGTTTTCTTTATTTCTAGCAATAAATAATAGGAGATATGGAAAGGTAATTGATATCCTAGTCTGGGTAGGATTCTATTTCCATATTCTATTATAATTTAAGTAGGATTATGTTTCCATATTCTATTGTAGGTTCTCGGCATATAGCGAACCTTAGTATTCTATCATTAGACAATACAAGATCAGAGGGAATAAAATTCCTAACACGATCTTAGACATTGGCACATTGTTGAACCATGTAAAAAATTATTTCATTTAATTTGCTTTCATGTAAATTTATTATTGTTGTATGTATGTTTATGGCTGTTGATCCTAACAGGTGGTATTAGAGTAAAGTTAAGAACTTCAAAGATTTACAACAATAAAGGACGAGAAGGTGAAAATAAAGAAGTTCAATGAAAAGGATTTTGGGTTTTGGAAGATGTTGATTGAAGATTATTTGAACTAGAAAAGTCTACACCTCCCTCTTAGCACAAAGAAGTCAGATTCCATGGAAAAGGCCAAGTGGGATCTATTGGACAAGCAAGAGTTAGGTGTTATTCTGGCGGATGGTTTTTTTGCTGGGTTTTTCCAACATACCTGGAGCATCACTGGACAATTGTTCACAGAGGCAGTTCTGGAGTTTTTTGTTTCAGGTACACTGCTCCAGGCAATAAACCATACTTATGTCTGTTTGATTCCTAAAAAGGAGAGACCAGAGCGGATTATGGACTATCGCCCCATTTCGTGCTGCAACACAGTGTACAACGTCATAGCTTCTATATTGGCGGGCCGGTTAAAGAATGTTTTGGCTGATGTAGTCAGTCCTGCTCAAGGGGCTTTTCTTCCTTCTAGAAATATTGGCGACAATATTTTGTTATTGCA
>JAOQMQ010000003.1:24231011-24242839 GCA_027563845.1 Erythroxylum subrotundum
ATTTAAACCAAACCTTTTAGCTCATATGCCCCATATTTTCCGATTCTAACCCTTATTAGGAGGGCGGGATGTTACAGGATTCCTACGCAGCCCATTCGGATTCGCAGAGGTCTTAGGCAAGGGGATCCTTTATCCCCTTACCTATTCACGTTAGCTATGGAGGGCTTTTCTAGGTTGATGAATACCATGGTGCAATGTAATGGGCTCTTTCGGTACCATCATCGTTGTTGCGAAATGCAGTTATCTCACCTTATGTATGCGGATGATCTTATTTTGCTCTGCAAAGCCGATTCTCATGTGCTCGGAATGATGTTAAACTTGCTAGACACCTTTTCCAGCTAGTCGGGCATGAGGATGAACTGTCAGAAGAGCAGTATCTACATCTCAGGAGATGTTCTGAATCGTGAGCAGTTAAGGGCTTTGGTGGAGCTGCCCCTCCACGATCTCCCTTTCAGATACTTAGGCGTGCCAATCTCATCCGATAAACCCAGGTATTCGGAATTTCTTCCTTTGTTGGAAAAATTAAAGAAGCGCATTAATGCCTGGCAGAATCGGTTCCTTTCCTTTGCTGCGAGGGTTAGCTTAATAGTTTCTGTGTTGAATAGTATGCATGTGCATTGGGCTGCTCATATCATCCTTCCGAAGAGGGTTATCAAAGAAATTGAGAGGATTTTGAAGACTTTCTTATGGACGGGCAATCATGAAAAATGTACAGGAGCTAAAGTCAAGTGGAGTGAGATTGTTAAACCAAAGCGACACGGAGGTTTGGGCATCATCTCGATTACCCAGATTCAACGAGTACTACATATGAAGCGTATTTGGCGACTATTTGTCGATCGTGAAGCATTGTGGGTTAAGTGGATTCAGATCTTTCGGCTTAAGAGGCAGAGTTTCTGGCAACTTCCAGTTAGCTCCGGGCTCTCCTGGATTTTTAAGGGTCTGTTGCTAGCTAGAGATTTGGTGTATCCAGTCCTTAGGTGCAGGTTGGGTGATGGGGCTAATGTGAACTTTTGGTTCGATAACTGGCATGCCTCTAGTCCTCTTTGGTTGCATCCAGACCTGGTTAGTTTCAAACTTCGGATTCCCAAGGTGGAGTCGGTGGCAGGAGTGATTCGGGCTAGGGAGAGATGGAGCAGATGTCGGTATGGCCATGTGTTGGTGTCGGTTTTAGATGGTGTTAGGCTTGGTCATGCTCCGGATGGGTGGTTATGGTTAGCCAATCCTGTAGGCTCTTTTACCTCACAATCAGCGCATGCAATTGGTCGGGAAAGGTTAGCAGTGATGTCTTGGGCGGACTTAGTGTGGCAGCAGGTCCTCTCTCCTAAATCGGCGTTCTTTGTCTGGTTAGCCATGCTGAACAGGTTGCGAACGAAGGACCACTGGTTTGGTAATTTTGATCCTATTTGTGTTCTTTGCAAATTAGTTAATGAGAGTAGAGATCATTTGTTCTTTGAATGTGTATATTCGAAATCAGTTTGGAGTAGGATTATGATTCTGTTAGGAAGAATTCCTTCTTCTTATCAGTGGAGTGAGGTGGTGGCAGTAATTAAGCATGAATCTAGCTGTGGCCGGATAGATGGCATTTTGTTTAAAACCGCGTTTCATATGGTGATCTATAATCTTTGGAAGGAGCGGAATCTCCGGCTGTATAAACAGGAAGAACGCCCTAAGTATGAGTTGGCGGACTGCATTGCTAACCTAGTGCGGGAGGCTCTGGTGGCACATGGCAAGCATATTTGTGTTAGCTTAGATATGAGAGGACGTTGGCATATTTAGTAGATGTGAGCTTCCAAGCTGTGTTGGTTTTTGTGTTTGTTTTTTTTCCTTTGTACTTTGTAGGGCTGTACAGTGTTTTGTTTGGTTTTTATTAATATAATTTCTCTTTAAAATTCCAAAAAAAAAGAGTTAGGTGTTGTACAATTGACGTTGGCCAGGAATGTTACGTTTAACATCATGAACGAGAAGAATGCCGTAGGATTGTTGAAGGCCTTCGCAAACACGTACGAGAAGCCATCGATGATCAACAAGGTATTTATGATGTGGATTTTGTTTAATCTTGAGATGGCCAATGGTAGTAATGTTACTAAGCGTATTAATGAATTTAATGAGATTATCAATCAACAAAGTTATATTGAGATTAATTTGATGATGAAATTCAAGCATTAATTTTGTTATCTTCTCTGCTCGACATTTGGGATACTTTTGTTTCTACAATTAGTATTTCCCATAGTAAAGGAAAATTAAAAATAGTTGATGTTCATGATACAATTCTCAATGAGAGTATTCGCAAGAGGGAATCTGGAGAATCCTATGGGAATTCCTTGAGTGCTAAGGGAAAGGGAAGGAATAAGCAAAAACATGAGAAATCCCATTGATCTTCTATTGGCATGCAGGTATACTGAGAATCTCTTTCGGCTAGTCTAATAAACTCATTAGCATATGGGATTGTCGACTCCAACATCTTAAAGCTTGAGTTCCATCTAGTTGGACAATCCAAAACCAACTTCTTTGAACTCAGAATGCATAAAATTTAGTGATATATATTGGAGTGCAACTCTTAAAAGAGTTGAAACTTTTGAAGATGGCACATAAATTTCAACTCTTTTAAGAGTTGCACTCCAATATAGAACACTATTCTGAATACAATTTATTGCTTTTTTATTGTCTCCAACCCATCCTTCATAATAAGAGTTGCACTCCAATATAGAACACTATTCTGAATACAATTTATTGCTTTTTTATCGTCTCCAACCCATCCTTCATAATCAAGTTAAGAATATGCGCAAAATAACGCATATGAGATAACTTACCTCCGACCAATAAGCTCCCAACCTGTATCTTACCCTTCAACTTCTCAATCATAGCATCATTTGTGCTACAATTATCGATTGCAATGGTGAATAATTTGTTGTCGATGTTCAAATTCATCAACATAAATGAACTTATCATGTACAAATATTACCAACATTAATCATAAATTCATAAAATAATAAAAAAGTAAATGATAACAATATTAAAGAAAATAAATTACCTCAAAAGTCTATCATATAACGTCCAATTATTATCAATATAATGTGTCATCACTGCCATATAACCCTTCTTTTGGTTTTTCGCTATCCACATGTCTGTTGTTATAGCAATTCGTCCTTCAACACTCGACAATGCTCTTAACGTCTCTTTCTTCTTTTCCTCATAAATTTTAAAAATATTTTTCCTCAATGTATTCTGACTTGGAACCTTGAAAGTGGGTTAAAGTGAATTAATAAATATCCTGAATCTTTTGCTTTCAACCATAGACAATGGTTGTTCATCACCAATAATCATATTAGCCATCAAAATCCTTGATTTGTTGTTGTCAAAAGTTGTTACGATGAATTCATTCTTCCCTTTCATAAGGTTAAAGGTTAAAAATGTTTGATCTCCTAAAACCATCTTCCTTCTAGTACATGAATCCATATGTCTCTTTAAATGAGACGTTCCACCTTTCAAACCACTCGAATACAAATCTTGACAATACTTGCACTCTACCTTTTCAATTCCATCGATCAATATAGTCTTGTTAAAGTGATTCCAAACTTCACTTTTATGTTGAGTAACTTAGTTCTAGTTGAAGTTCTATCCTCATTTGGTGTTGGAATAGAAGTTTTCACTTCTACCTTAGGTACTGGATTAGAACTCTCAATTAAATGAATATGCTCATCCATCTGATAAAAAACATATAAATACTTGAGGTTAGAAATAATCATCATATAATAATCAACATATAATAAAGGTTCGTTAATTTAAAGTACTTTGGTTTAACCAAGATTTGTTATACTTATGAGTTTTGGCATTAGTGAACATTTAAAGTATTTTGATTGTCAATGCATATTTGACAGGATGTTAGCGACCTTTTCATCTATTTGCTTATCTTCCATGTTGTATTTATGTATGATATATAGCTAATGCTTTACTCTGATTTGCTTGTGACTTAGATTTCAAATAGCCTTTTGGAGAGGTTCCATCAATCTTTATTTAGTAATGTAATAATCCCATTTCTCTCATTTTTCAAACCATTTACATTAATCCCACGCCATTTTCTACTCTTCCCTAGTCTCTGTTCTTCAATCCACTCATTAGATACTTTAAAAGATGAATGAAAACCCCTTATTGTTCATTCCTTCCTCATTATTAGTTTATTCCCATTCTATTACATTTTCATGAGATACATAAAATTAACTTATTCCATCTAGAATGTGTACTTATTTCAATATCAAGTCCCACAAACATAAATAAATTAGTAGATCTATACCTATCAATTGTAACATTACTATACACACATACACATGATACCAGATAATCACTAATTCTTAATTGGAAAAGATAACACTTTCTCTTTAATCTCTTGGAAAAAAGGAATCCACTTTCTATTGTATTACTTGTGGTTGCAGCTCGCCATGGCATGGCCGACCTTTCCGCAAGCGTAGCAGAGTTGAGGCAGCCTCTCATACTCCACGAGGAGCAGCTCGCCGTCGAGATCAACAGAAGTTGTCAGCGGATGGTTAAGATCCACGTCAACAGCGATGCGGGCATAACGCCCTCGATGGGCCAGCAACGTTTGTTCATCAATTCTCACCATTGAACCCACTGCGTTGCCCACCGCCGTCAGAATAGCCGGGTGGTAGCGGGCGATAGGTAATGCCGACACCCGGATCCAGGTGACTGCTCGAGTTACTTTGCCAAGGTGCGGACGGAAGGTGGGCATCCAACATTGAACTGATAGAGCTTGGCCATAAATGAGCCAAGGTCCGTCCGTCAAAGCGTGAAGGTAATCGACGTCTTCCATGAAACGCACGAGAAAGAAGTTGTGGTCCATATCAACGATTTTCAGGGGCCCTACCGGCTTCCATAACGCGTGAAGACGTGAACTAAGGGCTTGAAAGCCAATCCGGCGCCCCAACAGTTTGACAACCACAGCCTTAGACCACTGATGATCCAGTTTGTCTTTGAACTGTTGGGAGAGTTTGATGCCCCCACCAAGCTCGGCAGCTAGGAGTTCGACGTCGCCCTCCTCAAGCTCGACTGTGGGTTCGGCTGGCCAGCTTTGTGCACTCGCAGGGTGTGTTGCCATCTGAGGACCCGCGACTGCTGCACTATACGACAACGGGGGACCGCTCGTCGTCCCGTTTCCGCGTACGACCTCTTTTCGGTTGATTCCCCTCCGGATCGGGGGCCGCCGTCGTCGGCCCAAGCTATCGGGAGGAGGATGTCAAGACGGATCGAATCAAAAAGCGCTCACTGAAGACAGTTGAGATGCACCGATGTAGCAGAAGATGAACGCATCACCTTATCTCGCTCTAACTTCTCGCTCTTAAACTGTTTCTTAAAAATCAGTTGGTAGGATTCTCGCTCTTAAACTGTTCCTCATCCCCTTCTTGCAGGTGCATTTTGTTAGACCTACTTGATTGCTCTTATTGTGCTAACTACACAAACTTGTCTGAAGGTCTCTTGACTTCCACCATGTCTACATATCTTTGCCCCCCTATTGTTTCTCTTTAAGGTTACGTGCTTTGTCCATCGATAATGACCTTGGGTTGATACCTTTGCAAATTTTTCTCATAAAGCTACCAGTGCTATGAAACGTGATTTAGGCATGAGATATGAGTTGTTCCCACGCTGAACCTTTGGGTAATGTGTAGGTTTTCTTCCTGCACTTTGACTAAATCAATGAGTGTTATAGAATTTTTGGGTCTTCACTTGTTGCTGGCAAAGTGAGATTCAAAGATCTTTAACTTATATGTAAATCTTATTACAAACATGGATGTAGGGTGAGGTTTCAATCTTTTACAGCACCCATCAATGTTAAGGAGAAAGTCTTGCATTTTAACGCATCTGAACTTCTGAAGGCGCTTACAGATATATAATCTCCTTGTAATGTCACTACATGGTCAGTAGGGTCTGCCAATCTTTTGTACGTTAATTTCCAAACCTAAAAGCTTGAATTTCGGTGGTGACGGTTCATTCACGATGGTTAAGTGAATAGGTTCTGATAATCAGCCTCTAGATAGTCTTCTCACGACATGTTTGAGGGCAGGACAGGAGTAGCGTTGTCCCTTCGAGGTCCTGCTGAATCGTTTGTGTGCTAATCTACGGATTGGTCTCCACCAGCTGGAACACCTTTTCTGCATGTTAACTCGATTATGATCCACACTTGTTCATGCAACTGCACAAACAATATTGTAGAGCTGACTATTGGAGGGGGCTTATACTGGTGTTCATCAAATTTCTCACCCTTGCTTCTTTGTTCATTTATATACTGAAGTTAAATACTCTCTCTTGTTCAAAATAAGTGTCATTTTAGAGAAATTTTAATTATTCAAAATAAGTGTCGTTTGTGACTTTTTATGTATATTTATGATTTTACTTTCAAAATTACCCTTTAATTTCTCTCACATCTTAATTACACGGATTACACTGATTATATTTTTAAGGCACTTTAATATGTAATTAATAAAGATATATTAGACATTTCATTAACTTTCTTAATAAGTGTACATTTCTCTAAAACGACACTTATTTTGAATAAAAGAGAGTATTTATTAGTAAGCAAAGAAATATGGTATTTATTGTCGCGGTTCTTCCGATAATGCCTTACAAATCAAAAAGACAAAGACCATAAAGACCTCAAGTATCCATTAGCTCATTTCCATAAACCATGGGCGCTGACTGGCAGATACACATGGGCCCTATACACATGCACGGACGCAACTATCATGGACACCCCCACAGAACATGGCTAGTGGGACCCGTCCAAATATCATGTCCAATCAGAGGACAGGAACTTGGAAGTTGGGACGAAAATTACTAAATTACCCTGATCGTTTCAGGCGCTGAGCTGGATAGACAAGTGTCCAGCCTGGAGACGCTTCGACAGACGGTTAGCATCATCATTTCTTTGATTGCCTATCAACGGTTCAGATTTCTCCATCCCCTCGACTATATATACCGAAAAAAGGGAATATTACTGAATCACCGAGTTCTTATGTACTTGTTTTCGTTTCACTTCTGCGACTCGTCTCGTTATCGTAAGCACAGACAACAAAAACATCGATCTCTGGTACGGTGTTTTTGTCTCTGGAAAGAGAGAGAAGAGAAGACCCAGTAAGGAATTTGCTCTGGTGAGCGCTTTGTGTGGTTAGACCCGAACTGCATTGCTTTTGGTTGATGCCATTTTCTGCTGTTTTGCATGTTAGAGTTTCGGTCTTTGTGCTATATTTATGGATTCTGGGCTCATTTTTTTCATTGTTATTCCGTCATCTGTTTGTGATACCAATGTTGGTTTTCTATTCTCTGTTTGGCTGGTGAGAAAGTTTTTACTTTCTTTTAAATTCCTCATTGCACTGAGTACTGGCGGGTCTATGAGAGAATGATTTTTGCTATTTCGAATTTAAAGTTTATGTATTATGCATTGTACTTTAGCGTTGTTGCTCATGATTTACGCCGAAATTTTATGAGAGTTTAAAAAAGGAATCTTCGATGTGTGTGGCTAAGCTAATTATCGAATTTGAATGAATTGAGCGGCCTGTTTTACCTAATTGAGCTGTTGGTTGGTTGTTTGCTATTATACAAAGACATAATGATGAAACTTTTGATCACAAGGGTCCCGCGCTTAGAAAAGAAAGAGAAGTATATGAAGTTGAAAAGATGTTGTGTGTCTTTCTTGACGCTAGAAAACGAAGAAACAAAGTGCACATGGTAACATATTATATAAAAGACGTTTCATCAGGATGAAGTTGCAATTTTCATGGATTTCGAATAGATCACTTCTTTGATCAACTGTAGATTTGATAATTGGAATAGGGAAAAGCACTACTTCTGGTTGCTTGGACAGGAATTAGTAATCATGTGGGACCGCTGACTTCGATTATCCTTTGTCTTTCTTGTGGGAAAGATTGAAGGAGGACCCAATTCCATACGTAGTTAGTAATTGTAAATTTGAAACTTAGCAAGTAAGAAATCGTGAGTTATGCTCGCATCTGTAGTTGTGGTCCACAAGTATCGTATTCAAAAATTGAACTTTTGTTTGCTGAAGACTTAAACTAGGCCTTTCAAAAGTGTAAAATGACATAAAGAACACTTCCAGGTTGTGCTTTATAATTTCTGGCCTATTTACTAGTTTTTATCTGTTCATTACTGATCATTCTGAATTGGTATCTTCAATTATATTGTGAAGCTCAAAGATGGCTGAACGGAAATTCACCGTTGATCTAAATAAGGCTCTTGTTTTCCAGGTAAAGGACATTTGCCTTTTAATTGAGCTTTTCATAGTTGTGGTTGTTCTGTGCTTTAAGGTATTGTGTACGTTTTCCTTTTTTTTGTTTTGTTTAAGATTAGAATGAAAAATGGTTTCCGGGGGATTGTCTTTTAAGTGATACTCTTTCCTCCTTCAGTTACTTTGGTCATCTCGATAGTGGTTTAAAGTATTTAGTTATTTATTCTACATTTCTGTTTAGTATTCCACTTAACCTTGTGCAATGCATTTTTCTGTTAATCCAACTTCTAGAGCAAGCTATAAGTTTCTCTTCCTTTTTTCTTTAAACCTGTTATTACCTTTCCTTGGTGCCTTATGCAATTCCACAATTTCTATTTCTTTTGTGCTTTTGATAAGTTCACTCCCAATCTAAGGCCCTTAAAGCCTTATCTTCTCTTCTTTTCCCTATTTTAGTGGTTAACTTCTTGATATTCTGTCACAGGTGGGTCATCTAGGAGAAGATTATGAGGAATGGATTCATCAGCCTATTGTTTCCAAGGAAGGGCCTCGATTGTTTGAAAATGATATTGTAGAGGTATATGTTTCTTTATATGGAACCTGCTGCGTGAATGTTGTTTCACTTGTGCAGGCATTTACATGAAATATGTTGCATCTTTGAGACACTCTTCTGCTTGGAACAGTTCTTGACTCGAACAGTTTGGTGGGCAATCCCAGTTATTTGGTTGCCAGTTGTATTTTGGTGTCTATCAACGTCTGTTCAGATGGGACATACACTTCAAGACATAGCTGCAATGGTGGTTTCTGGCATTTTTATATGGACTTTGATGGAGTACAGTTTGCACCGCTTCCTTTTCCACATAAAAACAAAGAGCTATTGGTTCGTCTTTCTGCTTTTTCACTCTTATGTCGTTGTGTATTGCTTCTCGTTGAACATTTACTGAAATTCTTTCTTGTCTTTGCCAACTTCCTGTAGGGGGAATACCATCCACTATCTTCTTCATGGTATCCATCATAAGCACCCTATGGATGATCTGAGACTTGTTTTTCCACCAGCTGCAACAGCTATTCTCCTATTTCCGGTACATAATACATGCTGCTTTTAAATATAAGTTGTCTTCAAATTGTTGATAAACTAGTTATAACTGTGTTCAATAGGATATTTCCCTTCTCAAACTGTGTTCTAGTTTTTTTAAAATTTCCCGTTGCTTCCTCACTATCTATGGTACTCTGAACTATTAACAATCTAATATGCTTTGGTGCTGAAAGTATTATGAAGCAGGCTGCTCTAGTTTGACTATAACTTTGATAGATCTCTATATAGGAAAGGTTGAGATGAAAATAGTCTTGTTTTCTGTATATGCCACTTTAGGTATTAAGAGAGCCATCTTAGCCATGTCCTGACTGCTCATGTTATTTGGGATCTTCCACCGTGTTTACTAACGCTTCTGCGCAAGGCATGCCTGAAAACATAGTTGGCGTTAAATTTTGCAAATTAGTATCCCAGTTCTGCATCTTGTGTATGTTTATTTGTACACTGCACACCGCTTGACATTCCAATTTGTTGTTTTCCAGCTCTGGAACTTGGCTAATCTTTTGGCTACCCCTTCTATTGCTCCGGCTTTGTTTGGAGGTGTTTTATTCGGATATGTGATATACGACTGCACCCATTACTACGTACACCATAGTCAACCCAAAAGCAACTTCCCAAAAGGTCTTAAGGTGGGAACGTTATACCAATAATTTGTGTTATGTGGCATTGTTTGGATACAAAGGCGATGAGATAATTTCATCTATTTTCTGAAACCTGATTCTTTGGTTGATTGTTATTGAAAGTCTTATATGTGCTGCTAATTACGTTTGTGACTGGTGATCTGCAGAAATATCACATGAATCACCACTTCAGAATCCAAGATAAGGGCTTTGGAATCACATCTTCCTTCTGGGACAGAGTGTTTGGAACACTTCCTCCATCAAAACTGGAAGGGAAAAGTAGATAGACAAGTTTTAGGTGGAAGGTGTAGGAAGATAGTGTCAAGGGGAATTCAAAGTTACGCGTTTAGTTTTGTGGAAAAATTCTTTATTCTTCAGTAGTATTAATTGATTGTGGGTTTGTATTGACCTCAGTGATGTCTGAATCAGAGTTGTGGCTGGTCATGAAGACTCAAATTTAAGATACCCTTGTATAATTTAAGTTTGAGTTAATGTCGATCTCTTTGTCCTTTGGGGAGCAATATTTAGATTCTGCATTTCTGTAGTTAACTTGAGACCAAACATCCTTGTGATTGAACTTCCTCAAAAATCCGTACTAAGGTAGTCAAGCTTGAAAAGTCTTACGGTGAAACTTGCATCTCCTAAATCAAAACAATAACATAGTGTGTCAAACATGCTTTCCCTTATAGCCATCTCATTAAAAGTAAAAATGATTACTACAAACAAAAAACAATTATAAATTTTAAGAATTTGATAAAAGGTCAAATTATAACCAAACATTTTTATCAATATTTAATTTAAACTTGTCTCCTATACTTACCTATATAAACAATTATCTTAATTAAAATTAAAAAAAATATAGCATATGCCTTTAATATAAACAAATCGTAGACACTGAAATGTTTGGTTATAATTTGACCTTCTATCAAATTCTTAAAATTTGATAACATATGGTCCCTACATGATACTTTTCTTTGTTGATAGTTTCAATATGATAGGCTTTCTCTATAAGTGACTAACATGTTACAAATTATTGTGTGACCTATATATCAAGTAATATTGCAAGGTTGCTTGAAGTTAATGTTAATTTATGTCAGAGTTGCTTGAATTTTACATGATATTGCATGGTTGCATGCATATTACTGTTGAATTTCATCCACAAAACATCTAAATTTTTTGTCTTATGCTTATGAGTAGTGTAGAAATAATATGTGGATTTCTAACATGAACTTTCACATTCATTTTCTAGTAATATTATAAGCTTCCATATTAGTTGAAATGCTTCTAAAATACCTTTAAAACTATATATTCCTATCAGAATTGTTGTCATCTATATCATCTATCAAAATAACTATAATTTCTCTATTTTCTATTCGTTTTTATATTATATTATGTTATGTTACTTAATCATCATTATATTTTGAGTGCTTGATGGTCCTTTCATGGATTGGATGGATGACAACTATTAGGAGTAGATTTTCATCAAGTAAACTCCTTAAACTTCTACAAAGAATATATAAAGTATTAACTTTGGATGGAAAGCATATTGTAGGACTAAGAAGGCAAAATTGTTATAGTTGTAGAGTATCGGACCTCTATGTTACCCATACAAGCATACTATTAGTGTTATCAATCATGTTGGACAAATGGTGGTTGACAAATTAATGCTACTTATGTTTTGATAATAACAAATTGTATAGAATTGGTTAAGAAATTTATTGCAGGTATTTTAGATTGAAAGAAATCTAGAAGACATTACAAATCATTGAGGAATCAAGAAGGAAACAATTTTCAACATGATTAAGTCAAGAAGGAAACAATCTTCAACATGATTGAGACATTAAAAATGAAGATTATGGGAGATTTG
>JAOQMQ010000003.1:24248359-24259955 GCA_027563845.1 Erythroxylum subrotundum
ACCAAAGAGGACAGTACCAATTGTGTGGGCCGCGGGGGTATGCGGGGGTATGCGGGGGTGGCTGGGCCACCGAATCCTGGTACCAAATCCCGATACCGAATCCCGGACCCAACACATATTGTATTACACAAATTTAATCTCCTAGTGAAGTTAAGGTTAAAAGAGAAAGTTTTGGAAAGTTTAAGGTTACTTGGGCAAAAAGAACTTAGGAATTTTGTTCACCTTGCCCATAAGTTAGAGGACCAATTTGGGCTTTTTCTATTTTGATTTGGTTATCAATGTTAACAATATGCATATTATTTTGTAAATTGAAAAAACTTCAATAAAGGGCCTTATGTTAGATAATTGTCAAAGGTAACTCTACGATGGTAACTTAATGATTCTTATATCTTACAAATTATAATACTGCCCATTTGACCCAAATTATATTCAGCAAACCCAAATTCAAAGTTGTACGTTAGCTACTGAGGAATGTCATCATAGTAAACAATGCATTCATATAAGTTATTCTCATTTAAAACTCATATGCATATTCATTAGTAGGTTGGTCAATTTTGGACTCAAATGTATAGTCATTAGTAGGTTATCAATATTTAATTCATATGCATGCTTATTAATATGTTGGTTCATAAGTTGCTAGTTCTATAAACACTACTTAAAGGAAATATAGATAGATCGATCCAAGATAATTTAATTTTTCATTTGAACCAAAAGGTCTTATGTTTAAAGATAAGTCTACCATCACTGTAAGGCAACTACAAGCTAAATAATTGGGACTAACAGCTAACAGGTTGACAAACTAGGAAATTGATTTGGTGTATTAATGTATTTTAATATGTGACAATTGATTTGGTGTATTTTGTAACTAAATCATACATTTGCTACTCAAATTGAATGAACATTGTTAATTTGATCAAATGTTGGTTGTATATATGATAAATACACGATAAGTATGTATATGTGATACATCTTGCATGCAGGGAGATTTTATATTATATGGATTTAGTGGTGTATCAACTATCTAGCTAATGTTTATTTTCACATAAATAAGTATTTTAGCATATTAAATTCAACTATACTTATTTTTTGGTAGAAAAACAATGTTGAATTTTGACAATACTTCAATTCAGTTTAGCATATAATTGTATATATCCATTCATTAATAAAAATTATAAGTACATTCATACTAGTCATATTAAAATTTTACAACCATATAAAAGATGAATAATATGAAAATAAATAAACCATATAATTATATTGAATAACACACTTCAACTGTTTTTTCTCTTTAGTCAACATCTTAATTTCTTGCCTCATAATTTTCAATTGTTCATCGTCTTCTTTTAGTTCATACATATTTCTCCTTCTTTTACATCCTTTTTCAGTGTAGATATATATTTCCTTAATTTTTGCTTTATATAGAAAGCTTTCTCAAGAAATTGATTATCATATCATTAGAAAAATTTACAATTACCAATGAGATAATTAGGACATCCCAAAAATCTTCCACCTGGATTACTTCATGATGTCCTTAAAGAAACATCCAGTCCAAAAACGCAAATCACTTTGTTAACATTATTATAATTAAAGTTGTTATATGTTGCCAATTCCATCTGTAAAATTATAATAAGAGTTCCACAGTCATAATGTTCAATCGAAAACATTATTAGTTCAAAGATAACAAATAAAATAATCCTCGTGGGATAGCTTGAGATGATGATAAGAAATGCCAAGGGAACCTTAAATGTTGCTTCTTAGCATTTTCCAAACTTTAGTGTGAATTGGACATCATAAACCAACTTTTCTTTATTATATTGCTCATAATTTCATTTATCTCACATATTTGAAAAAATGTTTGACTATTTCTAATCAAAATTAATCATGTGAAGTTGTGGTGAATTAACTATCTTCTTGAAAGAAGGTGATCCAACTACAATTTCTAGTTAGAGATGGCAGTGAATTTTCAATTCCATTAATAGATGCATTACCTGACCCGAAAAATGGACATGGAGGTTAAAAATAGATTTTTAATGGATGCTGAAAAATGGATGTGATTATGGATTTGGATATGGGTCTATTGATAACCCGAATTAATAGATACCCATATCCTACCCGCTTTTTATTAACTCTATTTTTCTATTTTTCTTGAATATTTATAGTTAAATATAATAAAATATTAATATTTTCTGAAAAGAAGCAGCTTTAAAATCTCCACTTTACTTATCAGTTCTCACCTTTTTCATCATATTTTATTTTCTTGTAGGATGATGATAATGCAAATAATACGGAGATAGAGTTTTGAATGTTGTGGAGTTTACGCAAAGACAAGTTGAAGCTTTGGATATTTCAGTCTTTGTTCCAGTTCTTGATTGTGAAAAATATATGTTGTCTTTGCACTAGACATTATGATTTTTATTATTCCAATTTTATGGTTTTTTTAAAGACATACAAATCAAAATCTTGACTTATTATTATTAAAGTAATTTTGATTTGGAGCATTCGTAAAAATCTGCTCTTTATATTTTCTATTTAAAAGTTATATTTTTATATGCTATACAACCCGATGAATATCCAAAAATCCGAACAATCCAATAGATTTGGATATGGGTAGTAAATCGTAAAAACCGATGGATATGGATATGGATATAGGTTAAGTCATAAAAAATAGATATGGATATAGGCAAAGTAATACTCGAACTGAACCCTACCTATTGTAATCCCTATTTCCATTACAACTAATTTCACTAAACAAATGACTTTGATGATAAATTTCAATAATGATAATGTGAGAGCACATTCAATTACAAATTATTTGATTTAGTTAATATGTTCTCAAATTTCTACATTAGAAACAATGCAGTAGTTTTGTTTCCTAATGGTTTCTTATGAAAAGATTAATTAATAGTAAGAAATGCCTTGATCATGCTTGGTCTCCTTTGTTAGTTCAGTTTTCCAAACTAATTCATCTACTTTTTCACCAATTGTTTTACTTTTTAAGAGTGATTTGGAATGTAATGACCAAAAATTCCAATCTAAACCCAATATTTTCAACCACAAAGTAACCACAATTTTTCGTTAATAGCCTTACATCTAATCTAGGCACATGTTCAAAGTTTATTAATTAATTTAGCCGCCAGTCAACAGCCAACACTCAGCAGCCGCCTTCCATCCACACAACTCCAACTTTACTTCTACATCTTGTCTTCTATTCCTGGCCGGAAACCAACGGACAGTCGCTCTATCTCCATTTAACACCACCCCACGACGACTCACGGCGTTTCTGCTTTGCGCATGATGATGGACAGCGTGGCTCTAAAACTCCCATCTCTTAACTCCAAATTCGTAAACCTCTCCGCTCGGACTCGTCCTGCTATTCGCGTCGGGTGTCACAGACTTTCTTCTTCTTCTTTACCTGTTTCAGCTACTGTTGGCAGTGAAGCAGAGTCAGTTCTCGGGTCCGTTTCGCTCGGTCACCTGACCCGACCTGACTTCCCCGTCCTCCATCAGGTTCTCTATCATTTAAATTGGCCTACTTGGTCTACCCTATAATTCTAATTCAGTTGCTTAATCGATTGGATTTTGATAGGAGATAAATGGATCGAAGCTTGTTTACTTGGACAATGCCGCAACGTCTCAGAAGCCAAATTGTGTGATGAAAGCGCTGCAGAATTATTATGAAACTTACAATTCTAATGTTCATCGAGGAATTCATTACTTGAGGTTTACAAAGTTTATATCTTTTTTAATATTGCGTCAAGCGAATTAAGGGTTTTGGTGTAATTCTTGTTTGGTGTTGTGTTTAGTGTGAAGGCGACTGATGAGTATGAGTTGGCGAGAAAGAAAGTTGCGGCCTTTGTTAATGCGTCTGAGTCTAGAGAGATTGTTTTCACGAGGAATGCTACTGAGGCTATCAATCTTGTAGCTTACTCTTGGGGGCTAACGAACTTGAAACCGGGAGATGAGGTGGTTTTCTATTTTTTGATTTGATTGGATGTGTTTGTCTGTGAATCTGCGAGATCTTCTGAGGCATTCCCTATTCTGTTCTAGGTGATACTCACAATTGCTGAACATCACAGTAACATCGTCCCTTGGCAACTTGTAGCTCACAAGACTGGTGCTGTTTTGAAATTTGTGGATTTGAATGAAAATGAAGTTCCTGATGTGCAGAAGCTGAAAGAAATTATTTCTAGGAAGACAAAACTTGTAGCTGTTCACCATATCTCAAACATGCTAGGTAGGCTTGTTGACTCTGATGTCGCATTGCTTTTTAACTGTCTGATTTTTTCCCTTGTGATTCTTGAGATTGAGGATATCTTAAAACTTGTTGAAAAATCTGTATTTTGTTCCCTCAAAATTTTTACTTTAAACTATGACATACATTATGGAAATTTGTCTTTCAGTTCAGGTGTACCATCACTACTTTGTAGGGAAACTTTACACTGTTAAAAAAATGTGCACTTGAACCTGATGTTTTATATCATTGTTATTTTTTTCTGAGTCTTCTGGTAATAGTAATTCAGTGTTAGTATTGACTGCAATGTTGCTTTTTTCTTTTGATATTTCCGTCCTCCTTTTCTTCGATGATTTATATAGTTGTTTTGTCTGTCAAGGCATATTTCTCCCTTTGATATTCTTATGAGAGATTGGAGCTATTATGGTTGGACGGTAAGGGCTTAAATGAAGAATGCCCGTAGAGTCTTTGATATGGTCCCCCTAAACTTTAGGGTCAAAATCCACTAGCACTTTTAGAGGTTGTTGACCATGATAGAGCCTGAATCATTACCCAACTCCAAGAGAATGGTGGAGCAAATCAGTAACAAAGAGGGAGGGTATCATCCTTCATTTGATTGGAGTAACGAGAGGACACATCGTTACAGTTCAAATTTCTTTAATTTTTGGATGAAATCAATTCCTTTTCTGCTTTTGTTATATTTTAATCTATACAACAGTTGGCATCACTTACATGTTAAATAATTGAAGGTTAGGTCTCATGTGTACGTGGTTAGTTCGTGTTAGCTATAATGTTATATTTGTTTGATGCAATTTTCTTCTGAATGCTAAAATAAAGAAGGATAATGCTGACAACATCTTTATATGGCTTTCTTGCAGCTTCTTTTCTTCCTATTGGAGATATAATCCAGTTGGCGCATAATGTTGGGGCAAAAGTGCTTATAGATGCTTGTCAAAGTGTTCCACATATGGTTGTTGATGTTCAAGAGATTGATGCTGATTTTCTTGTAGCATCTTCACACAAGGTAGGTTTATTACCCTTGTATTATGAGCATAAACATTAGGCAGTATATGAGTTAAGAAATAATCATGTTCCAGATGTGTGGGCCTACAGGCATTGGATTCTTGTATGGAAAAAGTGAAGTCTTGTCCTCGATGCCACCGTTTTTAGGTAAGTGTGACAAGTGAGAATTGGAGCTTCTTCCTGTAGAAAGTACAGTTCTTATCCATTGTTTCCCCGTGTGTGTACGGTGTTGAAATAAAAGAGTTTGAGAACTTAACTGAAGCTTGTCTTGATCTTTGCTTTGCTTTTGTAGGTGGTGGAGAAATGATATCTGATGTATTTTTAGATCATTCTACCTTTGCAGACCCTCCTTCAAGGTTAGTGAGATTATTGCCCCATAGCCACTCTACTGATGATTTCACCGACTGGTGAAGCAGTAGGCAGTTAGTTCCTTTTGTTTTCTTCTATTAGTTTCCTGCATATTACGTCATAATTCTTATCTTATGCAATATTCCAAATTACTACTGTGTGGCCTCATTTGCTTCTTCGATGGGTTAGGTTTGAGGCTGGGACGCCTGCAATTGGGGAAGCCATTGGGTTAGGGGCGGCAGTTGACTATTTATCAGGAATTGGCATGCAAAAAATTCATAGTTATGAGGTTAGAACATCAATTTCATGCCATTTTCATTTTTCTTCTAGTAATTATCATGCGTGATTGACTATTCAGTGTTGAAAGTCATTAACATGTCACGCACATAGCTGCTGGAGATGTACTGACAAGTTATTGGATTGAAAAACCTGTGTATTGAAATAGTGGAAATAATTGGATGCAGATGGAATTGGGTAATTATTTATATGAAAGCCTATGTACTGTCGCAAACATTCACATATACGGGCCAAAACCTAGTGGGAGTGTTCGTCGTGCTGCTCTTTGTTCATTCAATGTGGAAAGTATTCATCCTACAGACATTGCAACATTTCTTAACCAACAGGTATGTATGAGAAGTAGATGTTGTTATAAAAAAGATAAATATTTATGTATCTAATCTTGTCTCAGCATGGAGTCGCTATGAGATCGGGTCACCACTGTGCGCAACCTCTCCATCGGCAACTAGGTGTGAATGCCAGCGCACGAGCTAGTCTCCATTTTTACAACACTAGGGAGGATGTTGATGTTTTCATTCAGGCTCTCAAGGACACCATTAGCTTCTTCAATTCCTTCAAGTAGCATTAGTCCATAGATGAATACGCCAAAGGATATCTGTTTTTTCTTTTGCTTTTCCTCGGTTGGATGTAAAATGGTGGGATTGAAAAACCTAGTCTGTACAAGTTCAAAATGTCCGAAGTCTTACAGGACCTTAAGAGCTATATATTTAAATTATAAGTTAAATTATGAAAAATTTTAAATTTTACTTGATTTTGATATTTAATTTGTCACCTCTCAATTAACGGTGTTGATGTGATAAATTGTGTTCGTAGTAAACTATGTGATAACTTACGGTCTTGTTTAGTAAATGACTAATCAGTTATCTTTTGGCAAATTGAGAGATATTTGATTGTTTGACTATATCAAATTGTTGATAATCATGTTTGGTAATCTACGGATTAAGTTGGCAGAATGAATTCAATTCACTATTTTTAAAAATAATAACTATAAGGAGCGTTTTGTTCTGACTGCTGAGAAATTAAAAGACGAAAAGACAATTGTGTTCAAAGATTATTATAAATTACTCAAGCTGTTATTTTTTTATTATTGCTTTATAGAGAGAGAGAGAGAGAGTGAATTCAATTTATTCGAAATCAAAAAAATATTTTGGATTATTCAAAAATTAAATCAAATTGAAAACATTTTTAATAACATTTTTGTACTTCATATCAATATCATTATTTTAAAAAAATTATTCCATTTTTAATTAAATATAGCAAGTATCATTGGATTTGATATTGTATAGTACAAAAACCGCTATCAAAATATTTTATACTAACCAAAATTTTCTATAATGTTAGATTCAAAGATTGGGTTGGACAAGAAAGTTTCGAGTTACATTTATTGTACTTATTAATACTTAGATTAAATTTTGTAATTAAGAAGAATTAAATCATTAAATTAAAAAATATATTTTATATTTAAATATTTTTAAACAAAAAATGTTTCTACAAATAGTTATTGTGTCTAAAAAATTATTTTAATGTTAATTTTAATAGATAAAATTATTAAAAATCTTGCTTTAGTCTTAGTTATAAGATAATACTAATTTTATTAAGGGATTACATTTTCATATAATTAAAAATAAGTTTTATGCTCATTAACTACTACACTTTTTTAGTTAAGTTTCTATCATTAATTTAGATAAATTTTTTTATTCTGAACATGGGCAAATATATTCTAATTTATTTAATTTTTACTAATTAACTGAAGAAAATTGAAATCTCAGAATAAATTTAGGATTGAACCAATAATTTCGAGCTCTATATCAACAATGTAATTGTTTTGCAGGAATACATTCATAATGAAAGACAAAAAGAACTTTTAAAAGGACTTCAATTGCTTGTTTTAAAGGTATGCAGAGAAAAATCAAATGACGTCCATTAAATTCATTTACTAATCTTAAAAACTCAATCAATTGTTGTTGATTAGCAATATTTAACCAAACAAGTTGATATGACATTCCCTTTGTATATTTTTTTGCATATCCCAACACCACTATACTATGAAATGAATTCTCGAATTATTTTCAAACAATAAACTAATGTTTCCAAGTAAAATTTAGAAACTATTAGTTCTAAGTTATTAGTGTACATTAAAGTTATTTGATTAATCAATCAGATCCACTTAAGTTGATACCAAATAATAGACAAAGAGTATATAACAATAAGCAGACGCAAGGAACCATGCATGATTTCTTATCTAACAGGATAACTATGAATGAATGAATTATTGAATAATAATAAAAAAATGGTGTTTTAATACATTTAGGATAAATCAAAATACATTTTATCAATTATGCATGATTTTAGAAATCAATTATGGTTTGAGGCCTTCGGATAGGATATCAATTTTGGAGAAAGTAGGGGTTTATTCGTGTATGTCTTAAGTAAAGGTACCCTTAATAGAGATACCTAAGAGTGCATTCAGCATTCTGGTGAAAATGTGAATAGAGTTTTTAAAGAAGTTTTGATTGTTATTGATGGATTTTCAAAGGATATACTTGTACTAAAAGATTCCAAATTTAAGGAGATTCCACTACAAATTGCTAATGATGCTAGATATATGTTGCATTTTAATGTTCCCCCTCCCCCTTCATTATATTTTTTGTTGAAAATAGTTGTTTTATCATCTTATAATTGTTGTTTTATATTAGGATTGCATTTGAGCTATTGATGGTACACATATAGTAGTAGTTATTACAGAGGAGTATCAAATACGATATAGAGGATGGAAAGGAATAACAACTACAAATGTATTAGCAACATATGACTTTGACTTACTATTCACGTATGTTTTAGCAGGTTGGGAGGGATCAACACATGATTCTCATATTTTCCTTGTTATAATCGGTAATTCAAGACTTAAATTTTCAAAACCACTGACAAGTAATTTTAAGACCTGTAGGATGTGTTATTCATGATTTAGACTTTTTATAATATCATTCAAACTAATTATATTGCCTTTATGGTCACTTAAGTAAATATTACTTGATTGACAAAGGTTATCCGAAAAGAGAAAGATATTTGACACCTTACCCAAAGACAAGGTATCATCAATCGGAGTTTCGTGGTGCAAATCTAAGAGGATCTCGAGAAGTTTTTAATCAATCATTCATCATTGAGAAGTTGTATTAAGAGGACTTTCGGTGTTCTTAATGCTAGATGGAAGATATTAGAGAAAATGCCTAAGTATTCATTGATGGATCAAAATAGAATAATTTGTGCAGCTTTTAAGTTGCATAACTATATTAGAAGATGCACAATTGGCGACTGACTTTTAACATCATCAATCAAGATCCTGAATTTATACCTTAAGATGTATTTGAAGATGTTGAAGTTAACTCTACACAAGAAGACATTGAAGAACCGAGAACTAAGGAGATGACAACTATTCGTGATAATATTGCTTCTAGTTTAATGGCAGTTAGACATTGTTCTTAGATTATTATAAACCCTTGCTTTAAATGATGGCATTGACTTCTTTTGCTCTATCTAAATTCTTATGAGAATATTCAAAGAAATATTAAGATATAATACTTATGTCCTTGTAAATCTTTTTTTAAAATCATGCCCTCATAAGTCATTTTACACATAAACAACTAATACTAAATAGTTAATTTTACCAAATATCTTTAAATAAACAGTTGATATTATCGGTTGGTCAAATCAACTATATTAATCCGTTGTCAGCTAACCGCTGATAGAATCAGCTAACAGCTAATGCAATCCGTTGATTGCCAAATAGAGCTTATATCAACAAATGTTGAGACGTGGTTGAGACATATATTATTAATATTATAACACATAAAATGCTAAAAATAAAAAAATATATATTTTAAAATCTAAAATTTTAAAATTCCCACCTTATTTGCATGTTGTAAAATGTTTTCAAACAAAATGACTGAAGGAAATGCTGAAATGAATATTGTGAAGTCAAATATGGTCAAACAATATGCTTCTTGCAATTGGATAGTAGAGGTTGAGAACACTAACAAGCTTACTGTAGGAATGCCTAAGGGATTATTCTTGGTACATCAATCTATATGTTATGACTTATTGACATTACTGTTGACAGGTGACAAGAAACAATAATGATCATTTATCTAGGAAATTTTTTTGCATATATTTGTGGAATGTGTTCAATGTGAAATTTTGCATCTTTCACATATTATATATTGGAAAGATTTTGAATAATTTTAAGCAAAGCTTTAACTAATACAAAATTAGTATATATTTATCTATTAAAAACATGGTTAAAAGTAGTATTTGGAATTCTATACGATACCAATAAAAAAACGGTACGAAATATGTTGATACCATACAGATTTCAGGTATTGAATGGTACCAGTCATTTATAGTGAAATACCAAGATCAAATTGTAAAAATAAAAAATTGAGAATTTAATTAAAAAATCTTTTAATAAAATAAATAGTTTTATAGGTCCAATTTGCACTAACCATATCAATCTTTTAGCAAACTAGGTTTTTGAGGAACCGAGTTTGAAAGATGAGAGTGACTTAGAAGATAATCTTGTATAGGAAAGTATTGGCATGTCATTTGGTGCAATGAATTTTAATGATGTTGATGATGAAGCTCCTCCTAATGATGAGGATTTTGTACTAAATAAGAATTTTGGCCAATGTGATTTGAGTTGATATTCAATTGAATGAAGTTCCAGGGTTTTTTTTTTCTCTTCTTTTAATTGCACTTGTGTTTGATGCATATGTTAAATTATATATATGTAATATAAATATAAAGCTTCTAATTGTAAATGTTTTTATTTTAGGTTTCGCTTCCACTTAGTTATATTCCTCGGTATGAACTTTCGTTGTAATACTTATGGAGTCATAGAACTTTATCATTCTTTCTACTTGATGTTTTGATGTAATTATTCTTTATTATACGATGAAATTGTAACATTTTAAGTATTTTACAATATTCTTAATTTTATGTTTTTATGATGATTAAGTGATTTTTTTCTTATATTAATCAAGGTTATTGTTTATATGTGAAAGATGTGAAAAGTAATATTCATAGAAATAAATAGATGGTTATTATTTCAATTTTCTATTATTATGATTTTTGGAGGCATAATTAATGTAAAATTATAAATTATATAGCACCATATATTGAGATACTGCTTTATAACTTTTAAAAAATTTAGGAACTATTTTATAATTTTTAAAATTACTTGAAATTGTACATGTATTGATTGGTACGATATAGTGTCATACCATAATCAAATTTAATATTGTTACCGATATTGGTACAATATTTATGACATTGATAAGACTGCACCATGGACGTGCTTAGATGGACCTTGCACAAAGATGGTTCCGGATGGCTAAATATAAGGCTCATTAAGGCATTTGGCTTCAAAATACAATGATGTGATGACACTTGACAAAAACATGGCCTAAGAAAGTGGAACCATTACCTTACAAAATGGGAGAACTTCTTGGAATAATGGGTCGAATGACGTGGCAATAGATAAGCATCTTCCAAACACTTGTCTCATATGTAAAAGTGGAGTTAGTGGCTTAAAGTGGATAGCTCTCCACTAACTTAGTGGAGTTACTGGAAGAGTGGCATCTACCCACTATTGTGGTGGAGTTAGTGGAGAAAGTGAGTAGTTTTAACTTACTTGGTCTTTAC
>JAOQMQ010000003.1:24265335-24284998 GCA_027563845.1 Erythroxylum subrotundum
TAACCGGACTGGCACATTGTTGAAGATTCACGAACAATTGTTAAATCACAATCAACAGCCAAAATGGTAAAAAACAGGGGAGTCACAATGTTGTAAGTTATGATAGGATTATCCTCAATCTTCGACAATAATGATCAGATTCTTTATCACATACGTCTTAGGCTCTGATACCACATGTTATAAAACCATAATCAATTTTACATAGAGTTATTGAGGATTACAATAATAGTGGACCATAGGCATCTCAATAGGGATCATATCATTAGCCTGTTTTTAATAAAACAAAATTACAATTGATTGTAGCCCATAAAATATATTCTAACAATCTCCTCTTAACATATCCGAACTACCTAAGTCTTGTCTTCCTTACTTTATTATTAATGTCAGCCACCCCTAAGTTATCTCTTACCACTACATTCCTGACTTTATCTCTTCTTATAAAGTTGTATATTCAACGGAGTATCATCATCTCCATCACTATTAACTTATGACTATGCATATGTTTAATGAGCTAACACTTTGTCTCGTAGAGCTTGGCTGACTTAATTGCTAAACAATAGATTTTACCTTGTAGCTTTAGTAGTATCTTCTTGTCGTATAAAATTCTTAAGGTGCCCCTCCATTTAAGCTACATTGTTTTGATACAATGTACCATGTCATCATTTATCTTGCAACTGCTTTGGATGATAGATCTAAATCACTTAAAAAAAAATTATGTGGTATAATTTATATACCAATAGTGATCTCCATAATGTATGTAACCCAAAGTTCTAATGTCTCCTTCCAAAGTTCTAGTTTGATATCAACACCCTCTTTTATTTTTATTTCATCCACTAAAATAATGTCATTAGTAGCATATGCCAAGGCACATTCCCTTGGATATTCTTGGTAAGCTCATTCATAACTACTACAAACAAGAAGGGGCTTAACGAGGTCCTTGGTGTATCCCAATATCAATAAAAGAACACTTTGTATCTCTTCTTATTGTCCTTACTCTCGTCTGAACACCTTCATACATATCCCTAATGACTTGTATATAGGCAACAAAAACTCCTCTAGTTTTTAAACACCTCCATATGACTTCTTTAGGTACTCTATCATAAGTTTTATCTAAAGCAATGAAAACTATATGTAGGTCCTTCTGTTTATCTTTATAATATTCCATTAATTGTCAAAGGAGATATATGACTTCTGTCGTGGACCTCCCTAATATGAAACTAAATTAGTTCTATAAGGTAGGAGCACCCTTTCTCGCTCTCTCTATAATAATGAAAGCTTCGTCGTCTTGTTCTACTTGAGCTTGCAATAACCCTTCTTCATTCGTCATCCTATGTTGTGCATTAGTTTCACAGTCATTACCAATATCAAAATCAGACTAATCACTGTTTATTAAAAAAAAAGATTATCATAATCATACTCATAATATACTTCAACAATGGTAGTTTAATTCTTAAATGCAGTTGGGCATTGATAATATGCCCTTGTCATGGTGTAAACTCAACACTTTTAAGCATCTCATTGGTTCTTTAGGAAATTTGTGAAAAATAGATACTACTCGTTATTTCCTTTATCTTCTTACACTATTGTTAATGCTGGCATGCTAAGTTCATCAAAATTCATATCCTTTTTTCTTTTAACTTTTTCTCAATATATTTGATGTTTTTATTTCTTTCAACATCTTACCATAATGAAATACAAAATTTATTAATATCTACATTTCAAATAATTGTAATATTAGTTTTCAACAAAATATATTAAAGTCTATAAGATCGTAAAGCCCTAAAAAAAGTCATTTTGTGCTGATAGTAACACAAAAAGTTCCTAAAAAATTTATAACAAATAACCAAATTTTGTATATGAACATCGGGTATATAATCGTGCTTTGAGAGTGAAGTAACAAGGTGATTTCATGTAAGTTGGTTGACATGGCGATGATAACAATATCTTAACAATAATAATTAAGATAGATCTGTGATTTCAAATATCTCATGTTCAAACATAATAGATGTTTTCACATATAGATAACCTTAACCACAAACTTTCCTTTTCCGTACCCTATACAATACAAAAGTTCCCTTTCTAAAGGCACAATGTGGATTTCCTCAGTGGAATAGCATTTTGAAACCCAATATTAACTTAATAGCGAAGTGACAAACAAAAAGATGTAAGGGGGTCGTAGCGAAGGGGTACGGGAATAAACCAATAAAAAAGAAACGAACAGTAATAGTTAGTTATTTATTACGATTAATTGAATAATTTTTTCATACTTCAGTTTTAGGTAATAGTCCATACCTTTTATGTGTGAGAGGAATGGTTTTGATTCTTGCAAATACTAATATTTTTTTAAAATTTTTTAATTAAATATAATTAAACTATAATTAATTAAAATATAAAATATAATTTATTAAAATGTAATTAGTTACAATATAATTATTTAAAATGTAATTAATAATTAATTAAACTATAGTTAATTAAAATATAATTAAAATGTAATTAATTAAAATATAATTAATTGATTAATTAAATATAATTAATTAGTTAATTGTAATGTAATTAATTAAAATATAATTTATTAATTAATTAAAATATAACAAAATTTTATTTCTCAATATTTTTAACAAACCAACCACTGTCAATAGTAATGTTAATCATTTCTTCCCCTTAACCAACTATTATAAGTATAATGATTATATCCATTCTCATTCCTTATTATATTTATTCTCATTCTTATCACCATTCTCTTATGTGAACCAACCGCTCCTTAAGATATTGCCAAAGAGGTTGAGCATAAATGCTATCTTTCTAGTATACATTAGCTCAATAAATAATATTTTAACATTCTTTAGGTAAAGAAAATTCAATCGATAATCTAGTATCTTCGACTATGATCAAATTTCTAGATATGGTTCTCCAGTGTTGATGGTTATGCAATGTTTTGAGCATCACCTCCATTTGTTGTTTATGCTCTAGAACTAGAACTGGAATATTTGTTTCTCGCTTCCTATTCCTAAATTCAAGTATAGAAGCAGATACAAGAACAAGTACATAAGCGGATACTCATGCTAATAGCAACTACAGCTAATTGACTAACGAGTGTAGATTCTAGTACTAATTTTATTCTGTCCAATTCTATTTAACGTTCAAAATGATATTGTTTTAGCTATTGGACATGAATATAAAAATTATATATTCAACCCTATCCCATGTCCAAAACGGCGTCATTTTAAAAATTAAACGGTAAAATTGGAAAAAAAATCCCCACTTTATACTAAGACGGGAGGTGGTGGTACAGCAACAAAGACAATAAGGTCTTTAATTTTTACCGAAAATGCATGAAATTTGTTATAAAATTCATTGAAATATTATTTACAAATTTCAGGTTTATATGATAAAATAAAAATTAAGAGACTAAATGCAATAATTGAAAAATCCAACATATTTAACTATAAAAATTTTGAATTGTCTAATTTTTCAGTTTGAATTTTAACTTTTTAGTTCGATTTATTTTAATAATTTTTTTAAAAATCGATCAATTTTTATAAATTAATAAATTTTATAAACTAAAATTAATTAATTAATTTTTATTTAAAAATATCTTTTTAATTAAATTTTAAATTATTCGATAAGTAAAGATAATATTTTTCAATCATATTTTAAATTCTTTAATTTTATCTAATTTTTAGTCATATTTTAAATTATAAATAAAATTTATTTACAAATTATTTACAAATTTCGGGTTTATCCTATAAAATAAAAAATTAAGATACTAAATGTATTTTTAATAAAAATTAAGGCGGTGCACAAAGGAAAAAAACATGCTTATACAGCACATAACATACGAACACGGTACTGCTAGTGCTAGTGCTAGTGCTAGTGTAATCAACTCTAGCGTACGGTATCGACTTCGAATTTGGGAGCCCAAAAGAAAGCAATTGCCATTTAGGAGCCGAATAGCATTTGAAAAAAGAAAGGAAACTCTAACTGGCGTAGCAGCACCTATATATATCTATCGTTTCCTTAGGGTTGCCTTGTACGAACGCGATGTTGTTTAAGATTTCTTTCCAAAGAGTTGGGCGAACTGAATCCGTCTCATGCGCATGATTTTGGTTGGAAAATGGCCACCGCTTCTCCTGTAAAACAGTCGCCGCTCAATCCCTGCTGTGCTTTGGTAAGTTGTGACGTATACATTTAAAGATTATAATATTTGTGGTGTTTCTTTGGTTTTAATTTGTGTGTTGGCTCATTGAGTAGTGGAAGGAGAAGAATGCCAAGTTGCAAGAGGGGCGTAAGGCTTTAAGGCAAGCAATTGATGTGCTTGACCAACAAGTTCATAAGATTCAATCGCACAATCTATCACTCACCAAAGGTATTGCTTTTCTTTTCTTCTGCTTCGTGTTATTGCTGTAATAGCATTAAAGGGTTATTGCTGCAATCTAGGTTTATACAGAAACAGTTCGTTTCATGTTATACGGATAGCTGTATTTTCTTTTCTCTTTTTGGGTATGGAAATTTTATGTGTTGGTATGTGTGATTTGTAGCTTTTGAAGAAGAGCAAACGCGTGCAGAAGCTGAGAAACAAGAGAAGGAGAAAGAACTGGCGTTGAGAGTTTGTTTTGAGAATGAGGTTTCCACGCTCAAGTCTGAACTCTCCAAGTTGAGGCAAAATGGAACTGCGGATGCTAAGAATGAAACAAGTGAAGTGCATTTTCTACAGTCTTGTGTTTCTGGACTGGAAAAGGAAATTCATCAGCTCAAGGAGCTGCTTGACAAAGAGAAAATAAAGACAGATTATGAAAGAAATAAGGCTGTGGCAGAGAAGAAGAGTGCTGTTGAAGCATGGAAGCAAGTGGAAGCAGAAAAGGCTAGGGTAAATGAAGAGAGGAAACGTGCTGATATTGAAAGAAAGAAGGCTGAGGAGTATCGCCTTCAGTTGGAGGCAATCATTAAAGAAGCTGATGAAACAAAATCAAAGTTGGTTACTCAGGCTACGATGTTTGAGGAGACAAATCGAAAATTAGAGATTGAAAAGAATAAGGTGGCAAAAGAGAGAAAACGTGCTGATTCAGAGAAGGTTAAAGTAGATGAGCAAAGGAAGCTTGTTGAAGCACATGAGAAGAAAGTTATCCAAGAAACATCTCATGCTGCAAGGCTTTGTCGGCAGCTCAAAGAAGCTCATCAGACTATTGAGGAGATACAAAAGGAAGGACGACAACAGGATGATATTAAAGCGGAGGTGGTTAACAATTATCAGCTTCAATTGGAGACATTGAGGAAAGAAGCTGAGGAAGCTAAGTTGAATTTGGTTTCTCAGACTTTGAAGTTTGAGGAGGCAATCATAAAGTTAGAAGCAACAAAGGCTGATGTAGCTAAAGAGAAAGAACGTGCTAAGATAGAGAGGGCTAAAATAGAGGAGCAAAGATGTGTAGCAGAGAGGAAGATCATGGAAGAAACATCTCGTGCTGAAGATCTTTCTAGACAGTTGGAAGATGCTAGACGAATTATTGAGAAAAAACAGAGGGAGACTCAGAAAATGAAGCTTTTAGATAAACAACTGAAGCTTGAGAAAATGAAATTGAAGCATACCAAACAAGTGGTTAAGCTGGAAAAGAGTCGTCATAACATTTTGCTGCAAGAGCTCTCACGCTTGAAGCTTGATTTTGGTCAAATATCATGTCGCCTGGATTTACTTGATAAATGTTTCTCACCGAGCAATCAAGGTATGAAGTACCTGGAACAGGTTAGTGTCCTCCTCTTAACATGTAGAATCCTCGGAATATAATTTGATTTTTCAAAATTCTTTATCTGTTTTGACGATTGTGTTTGTTTATCATATTGCTTCTTAAAAATAGCTTACAGGTTTGGAGTTTGTTCTATACTTTGCTACCGGTTGATTTTTCTCCAACAAATATGCTTACCTGATGGATCTTTAGTAAAATGATCTGGTGGGTAGAGCAAATATTTGCTCTCAATAATGTTTAGTTTAAAAATTCGAACGCAATTCAATGTAACTAGTATGTATATGCAACAATTCAAATTTTTAATGCTATTTGTAGCTCTGCTGCTTATACTTTCACGCGCTTCACTTGACATTTAAAGATATATGTGTATTCCATATTTCCTCAAAAATGGAAAGATCTTTGCCGCGTGTTATGTATTTCTTTGCCTTCGTTTTTTTATCTTCATTATAGATATGTTTTTGTCTTTTTACATGAACAAAATTAAGCTACTTCATGCTTAGAGTTTCCTTATTTGATTCTTTAATGTACATGTAGGCTTTGGATTTTACAAATACCCAAAGGTCAAAGTTGATGAGAGAGCATGGTTTTGAACAATTTCAAATTTCACCTCGAACTGAAAGTGAACTTTTGAAACTTGGGTTCTCAGATGGTACTGCCTCTGGTCTCGGGCAAACCTTTGATTCTAGTGATCCAGTTCGGCCTATATGTGGGGCCAGTTGTGTGGATGTGACCTCAGGTATTGATTCTAAATTGCAGCCTCTGCGTGGAGGCTCTAACCAAAAATTGTTACAGCGTTCTGCAGTAATTTCGAGTTCAGCATCTTTTTCTGATGCTTCATTGGCCAGATCACAGGAAAGAGGTTCTGTTGCTACTGCATCTGGAACTTTGACAGAAGAGAACTTCAACACTCCGCAAACAATGTCAAGTATGTCTGCTCAAGATACTAGGTTACTTAAACATGGAAAAATTTCTGTGATGGCTGAAAATAATGTGAAAAATCCTCATAGTGTCGATGTTGTTAATAGACTAGAAGTACATGGTAGAAAGAGGAAGATGCTTGATGCAATTGAATCTGCTGAGCTTTTACACTTGGAGGGAACAGACCGTGTAAAGTGTAGTATTCAAGATAGTTTATGTGCTAAGCATCAAAAGTTATCTAAGAAGAGAGAGGAAACTTGTGAAGAGAAAGTAAATATGAAGTTTGTGATTAACGAATCAGAGAAGAGTGGGCATGACTTGAATGAATTCCGTGATGACACAAATGCTTGCAGACAGACTCCCTCTCCTGCCAGTCATCTAACAGGAAAGCCTTTGACATGCAAAGATAATTTGAGGGATTGTTTTGGATATGACCATGAAAATGTAGCAGGTTTCAAAGATTTAGCTGATGGTGACTATATGAAATTGTTGGAGTTGGATAATCCTGCTGATGAGGAATGCTTTAGGAGAGCAATGGAAATGCCCATGTCCCCCACTCTTCCTTTGATTGCAAATGCTGAAGCATTTGATTTGGATAATTTTGAACCCTTAATAGAAGAAAGCTTCCTTGGAGGAAGGTTAATTAGAAAAGAGATGCCAGTTCCTTCTCACCGCATTGATGTTATTACTACTGAAATTAATTGCAATGATGAGAAACATGCTGTAACTGGAAATTTCTGTAGCGAATTATTGCACGAGGAAGATGGTCCTCTAAATCCTTTTTCTGTAGTAGACTGCAGAAATGGCTTTCATAGTGCTGAAAATGCAGGAAAAGCAACAAATAGTCATACTGAGGATTATGGATTCACTTTCAACACATCAATTGCATGTAAATCTGATGATGAAATTCTAGATTTTGCATCTAAAGAAGAACGAGGAACTACTCATAAGAGTATTCCGGAGTTCTGTGTGATTTATTCAGATATTGATGATGCTGAAAGCATTTCCAGAATATTTTCTGCTACAAAAGCATGCCTATCTCTCTGCACTGTGGGTACTCGAACAGTGTCACTGGTGCAAACAATCTTGCTCACTCTTAAAAAGGAAGAGAAAGCTTTTCCCAGGTAAGCTTAACAAGTCATGTTGCACTTTTGTTTATCTGTTGGAGTTCCTTCGATCAGCTAGTTAATGGTAATAGAACTATCTATTTGTTTATTTAATCATTTTTCATTGTTTTAGGGAGAAGGCGTGTGCATTTTTCACAACATTCCTGCTGAGCTTTTCTGCATACATGGGAAAATCTGGAAGCCTGCTGAATGGTGATTTTGTTTCTTGTTTAGATTCTTTTGCTGCAGACATACGATCAGGTAGATTTCTGTGTGCATTGCTTTCTTGTTTTGTAACTATAAAACATAAATGACAATTTTGCACAACTTAATGCAACGCTTGGTGTTGACAATGGTATTTCCTGAAATGCAGTAATGAGTAATGTCGAGGCAAGAAGCTTGTTTGCAGGAGTATGCTGTTTGGATGAACTTCTTGGTCTCATGGAGGATTTCCTCATAAATAGGAGAGTAATGTTCTATGCTGATGAGTCTTCTGAAAAACTGATCACTTGCAAGTCAGGTTTAGAAGTCCTTCTGGATGGTGTCAACATAAGATTGTCCTCTAAACTAGCTTCAGCTGATCAGTTGGTGGCAGGGGGCATCATATTGGGGTCAATATGTGCAGCTATTGAAAACATTGGGTTTCTTTGTGCGACTTCTTTCTACCTTCTACAACAGCACAGACAGAATACTCTTGTCTTAAATATTCTTCACATTTTTGCTTATCTTGGTGGAGACAAATTTTTCTCGCAAGTGGAGTACAGTTTGACAATGATTGTATTGAAATCAATTGTTGTGTTTCAAGAAAGGGAAAATGTGCCAGATGCTTCAGTTTCTCCGGATCTTTGGTGTATCAAATGTCCATTTGGTAAATGCCCTTTCTTGCAGGGTGCAGTTTCTCCAGATGATGCCGTGTTAGTTGTTGTGGAAAGGCTACAGTACTATACTCTTTCATATCAGCATCAAATGGAATTGAGCCATTTGTCAAATTCAAGTGGTCTGCACCACAAGAATATGCCCATAGGAAGTTGTGAAGAGGATCATTCTGTTGACAAGGATTGCGAAGCATCCTGTAGCTTGAAAAAGTGTGTGATGCTTTCTCTTTGTTCCAATTCTTTGACCAATGAGACCATATGTGATTTTATTGACTGCTTGTCATTGTTGGAGCTGCTTGCATGTAACATGGTATGTTTTTCATCTTATTCCTTCGATATTAGTCCCAGATTTTGAGTTTACCGCCTTATCTGGAGTGTGTATTACTGGGTTAAGTTCCTAGAATTTCAGAAGGAATATTAACATTAAGCAACTCTATAATCATAATTTTCTTTATTGGCCACAGAAATTGGTAACTGAAGGAAAAAGTAGATGAGGCATTATAACATACGAATGCTGTGTTTAATTATACTTGTGACTTTCTTGGTATCATACTGTAACACACTTAATTTTGACAATGGAAAAACCAATTTAACCATTTCTATGAACTAGATAATTCTGAAGTTGATGCATTCTTCTGATATTTAACATCTTAACATAATTCCAATAATGTCAATGCTGGGAAGGTCATCCGAATTGATATGCTTTGGACATAGTGTTGTAGAATTTGCACTGGGAAAGTGAGGCTGTTTCTTTGTAACTGAAATAATTAGCTTGTCAAAGAAGAAATTAGGAAAGTATAATTTGTTTAAAAGATATATTATTATCTGCCTTCTTTTTGTGCAGAAATGGAAGTGGACTTCTGACAAACTCATTCCTAAGATGTTGGAGATGCTGGAGATACCTAAGCTTGACAACTTTGCTATTGCTGTTCTTATTCATCTTGGGCAGCTTGGGAGGTACGTTTGACATGATTATTTCATTATCTTTGATTTAATTGTTACTGCTTATTGTTTCTATAGTTTTGGAAATACTTGTTCTTCTGTTTTTGTTGGAAAGTATCCATGTATATATTGCTTTTATTGATCTTATTGATGCTTAGAAGCTGGAACATATTCATCTGCTAGGAATGGGAGTATAGAACATTGTTTATACTTGTAATTTTATAGATTAGTTGGCCTTCGTATAGAAAAGGATTGCAGCAATCATAGTACTGGGGTAATATCATTCGCAGTTTCTTGTAGTTCAATGAGAAAGTAAAAGGTAGTCTGCATGTCACTTGACTTAATTGCCTTGGCTATTCTAGTGAGAACTATACAATATTTGAGTAAATCGGTTTTTTGCCTGAAAACAGTTTGCTTGTTAGCAGATAATTCCTGTTTCCTTGGTAATTCTGTATCAATCATAATCCGGAATCTTTGTATTAACTTGCTAAAATACAGGCTTGGTGTATCAACATGTGGTTATGAGAATGGAGGAGTTGAGGACTTGAGGTGTAAACTGTCTACTTTTCTTTGGCAAGATGGTACCATTAGGTCAGTTCTTCCTGTTCAGATGGCGACATTGAGTGCCTTGTTGGGGCTTCTGCCTCTTGATTTTGAGAAAGTTATCCACAGTAAGCTGCAGCCCTCAGCGACTGACTGTCAATCAGTCTATGTTGATCTCATAAGAAAGTGGTTTTGTTTACTAAGTAAGGAGCAACAGTTCTTGTCATTTAGCCTCTTGCAATCTGTTGCTGAAGATAAGTACTGAGATGACGAATTGGAGCTAAAATTGTCACCAATGGAACCTGATTGAGACACTCCGAATAGAGAAATTACTGATAGCTCGTAATTATTAGTCAATACCTAGATGAAAGATCAGAAAAGGTGTAGGAAGTTCTGCGGAGCCTCCCATAAACTTAATGTTCCGATCCTTTTGTCAGGAACTTTTTGATATATAGGATCTTTTGAATGTTTGGCTGGAAGATCAAAAAGCAGTGGGTAAAGGAATTTTAGATGTAGCTTTGGCGAAACCCTTGTTTGGGTTTTTACGTTCCGGAGCAAATTTTTGTAAATTTAGAGACAAGTAACGTTATTTAGTTTCATAATGTGATTCACTCAAATGCATTTCGTTGGAAGAGATTTTTATTAGTGGATGTATGCTGTTGTGTATCATACGTTACAAAAAATCTGTAGTTTATCGACGGTAAACGCAAGTATTCCTTGGGTAATAATATTTTTCGACAGAATAAAACGACGGATAATGGTGTTGTTAGTACGGTCGTAGGTAAATTTAACGGCATATTTTTATGTGCCTTTTCGTCGGTAAAGTATATTGACGGACATGCGTAATTGTCAGTAAATTTTACCTACGAAAGGCTTTTCCCGTCAATACATTTGTCAATGGAAAAAGAAGAACGGTCGGTAAACCGTAGTTTAGATAATCGCAAAGGTTTCAATATTACCAACGGAAGAAGAACGGTCAGAAAATATCATACAATTTACTGACGGTTTAAGGTGTTCCGTTGGTAAATATAGTGTTTTTTTGTGACGGTCTTTTATATTCCGTCGATAAATAAAAGTAAGAATTTTTTTAAAAAAAATTGGCATTAAATTTTATTTCATGATCTCATGATAAATGTATAAATTCAACGGTTATGAATTATCTATGCATAATAATTTTAGTTGTTTATATATTTAATTTGTTTAAACAGAAAGTTGATTGATGATATAAAATTAAAATTATCTTAATTGATAATAAAAATATTATAGTGTATATAATAAGTCTTTGTAATTTAAAGCAAATTAGTACAACAATCCTAAATAGGAGGTTAACAATTGTTAAAGCCGTAGAACAAGAACAATAACAATCTACATTCAATAAGACGCAGGTTGACCTCTAACTAGTAGGGAGGTTGTTTGACAAATTCTTACAGATATAACAATAAATCAACTTTAAAGCTGAGTCTAATATATTGCATCGATAAATCACAATGATATAATTATTTTCTTGGATTCTATGTAACATGAGAGTCGGTAAAGGTAAATGAGTTTCCGATGTCTAGATTCTCGAAAAGGGTCTTGGCATGTTCAGGTGTAGGCTTTTTAACACCTTGCAACAACGTTTCTGCTATAGCTAAACTTGTAGAAGATACAGTGAATGAGTCGCCACATTTAGTATGGAAGACTAACTCTCCAGAAGAACTACTAGTACTAACAGGTTTACCTAAAACACAATCAGTATAGAACTCAGATAATGTCATATTAGAAAACCATTAAACGAACCAAAACTGGATATTAATGCATACGTGAATGTTCAGATGAGTTTTGTGGAATTGACGAATTTTCCAAAAGAATCGATCTCCCTAATGCTTTATAGACCGTTGTGACATTGCTCCCATCTCTATCGGCATACATGTCATCTTCGAGATTTAAGGAAGCTTAAAACAACACGTGTATAGACCATCAAATGCGAATATATATAATAGCTTCATCAAAAGAAATGAGATGTACATAAAAAGGAAAGTGACGTTGTCCAGATCATACTAAACACCTTGAAGTAGAAGATCGATCATGGAAGGCAAACGTTCGTTAGTGTATGAAGTGGAGATTTTTCCTGCATTGTTTATTCCTTGGGTTGGGACAATTTTGCTACATTCCTCTCAACGTAATGAATTACTACCATCGGGAACCAGTCGCCATGTCGACATTCCTTGATTATGATTTTGAATTAAATACTTTACATAATATATTGAAAAGGAAATCATTGATTTGAAAAATAAAATATTCAATTACAAACACAAATTAATCGATATCATAATTTAATTGTAAATTACAATCATCATCTTTTTCGGAAGAATAAGAATCAAACTCCGGCTCCTCTTCAGATCTCTAACCCTCGTCATCCTCTCTAAATAAAATTTCAACATATTCGTTAGATGGATTGTTCAAAGGTTCATTATCGTCATATACGACAGATGCATTTATAAAATGAACATCTTTATGAAACGCTTCACTTTTAATTCTCTACTCTTCTTTTCCATGTGATTCAAATACAACTCTAAGTTTAACTTTGCAAATTACCAACCAATCTGACTTATCTCGTCCTAAGCTTGGAAAAGGGACATAACACACCTGTTTCGCTTGCATTGCCAACACGAAAGGTTCAAATTGTCTCAATCTTCTACAGTTGTTGATTTCAACTAGATTGTATTGGCTATGCACTTTTGTTCCAACATTTGGAGTCGGGTCATACCAGTCGCATTTAAATATCACGCATCGCTTTATTGGCAATGTAGGGTACTCAACTTCAAGTATCTCAATAATTTTACCATAATAATCCATCAATTCTCCCTGTATGGAAACTTTACTATTTATTATTGCCATGCAATGACCATGATATTCTGTATGATATTTGTATCCATTAACGAAATACACCAGATACAATTTAACAGTTCGTAGAGATCCCTTTGCAATATCACAAATGAACTTGTTCTCTATTGGATTTTCTAAGACCTACATAAAAGAAATTATCATATCAAAGAGTATAATGTCATTTTAACAGTTAAATCTTATAATTCAACTATAAGAATATTTGTAAGTGAAAACTTACATATCTCTCGAACTATCGAGGAAAGTGTCTTCCAACTTCTTTATTTATATCATCTTGTGTGTTGTCCAGCATTATCTCGCGTAACAATACCTCGTATAATCTAAATACAATATTATGTATTTCAGTTATGAACAACACAAAATTTGAAAACTGACAATTCTCATGTTCAACTTACTGCACGAAGGGTTGAACCTCTTGGCAGTTCAATAAAATGTAACCATGCGCAGCCTCAATTTCTTCCTCTGTTAACATTCTTCTTATTGCACGTCCATATGTTCATCTAGGATATGTGGAAATGGATAAGTTACCATCAACATCACTCGTTCCTCCCCCATCGCCATTACGAGGAACTTTTGTTTCTCTTGTGTGAACATGCGGCTCAAAATAATGTGAACAAAATGTACTAGTTTCTACCACTAAATAAGCATTACATATCAAACCTTTAACTCTAGCCTTGTTTTTTACATTTTTTCTTCAAGTTATGCAAATACCAATATTAGAGAATATGGTTATTACAATTTACTAGTTAAAACATGTTATTACTTCAATTACAATAATTTGAATTTGAATTACCTCTTAAACGGATACATCCATTGATATTGCACTGGATCGGCTAGTGTTGTCTCGTATGCTAAATGCACAGGTAGATGCTCCAAACAGTCAAAGAAGTTTGGAGGAAAAATCCTTCTAACTTGCACAAATTTACTGAATTTTTCCTTTCTAGTTTTTCCATTTCAGCTAACTTGATTTCAGATGATGTTAAACTTTTGAAAAACAAACTTAATTATGTTATTACTTGCCAAACCTTATTCGGTAGCAACTCCCGAAATGCAATTGGAATTAGCCTTTACATAAACACATGATAATCATGACATTTCATCCCAAATAATTTGTACTTTCTCATGTCCACACACCTTGCCAAGTTTGAAACATAACCATAAAAAAACTTAGAGTTTTCAACCATTAACACAAAATTTCTTTTTGTTTTTTGTCTAAAGTGTAACATGCTTTCGGATATTTACCGGTGCGAAGATCCTTATATAACTCATTCCTTCTACAAAAAGGTTGAAAATCAGCTCGCGATTTTGCATTGTCTTTGTCCTCCTTTCAATATTCATTATGGTATTGAACAAATTGTCAAAAATATTTTTTTCAATATGCATCACATCTAGATTATGACGTATCAAATTAGTTTTCCAATATGGTAAATCCCAAAAGATGCTTCGTTTTCTCCAACTAAAGTTTTTACTAATGGTTGTATTTACTTCTTCAGCTTTAAATTCTGTAACTTTCAGCAAGCCTAATTTGTCAACCTCCTGCAAAATCTCTTCACTAGCTTTGTGAGGGGGAGGAGGTGTTCTTACCAGCCTATTCTTAATGAACTTTTGTTTATTGCATCTGAATGGATGATCTGGAGGAAGAAATTTCCTGTGATTGTCAAACCAATATATGTTGCCTCCGTTTGGAAGATAAAACGCATCTGAATCATTACCACAATAAGAACAAGCCAATTTTCCAGCTGTGCTCCATCTAGACAACATGGCATATGCCGAAAAATCACTAATGGTCCACATCAAAGCCGCTCTCAACACAAAATTTTGTTTCAGAGACACATCATATGTCTGAACACCATATTCCCAAAGATGCTACAATTCAGATATCAATGGTTGTAAGAATACATCAATTTTATGCTTCAGACTTGTGGGTCCTGGCACAATCACTGCCAAGAACATATATTCATCTTTTATACACATCCATGGAGGCAAATTATAAGGAGTAATTATGATTGGCCATGATGAATATTACTGGCCGGATTGACCAAAAGGTTGGAATCCATCCGTTGACAATCCCAACCTAACATTTCGACTTTCAGTTGCAAACTCAAGATAGGTGTCATTGAAATGTTTCAATGCCAGTGCATCTGATGGATGACTCATTATTCCATATTCCTGTTCGTATTCATCATGCCATCTCATGTGAGATGCAGTAACATCAAAAGCATATAGTCTTTGAAGTCTCGGAGTTAGCGGGAAATAATACATCCGCTTCCAGGGTATTAATTTCTGTTTCATAGAACACTTTCTAGGCTTGAACCTAGATTGACCACAAAATTTGCACTCTTGTAATTCCACATCATCTACCCAATACAACATACATCCCAATTTGCAACAATCAATCTTTTCAATAGGCAAACCAAAACCCCTAATAAGTTTCTTCATATTGTAAAAACTATCAACCATTGTATGATCAGGAGGCAATGATTCATTATACCATTCAAGAATTTTATCAAAACTACGGTCTGAAATATGCCTTTCAGACTTTATGTTTAATATTCGAGCAATTGAAGACAATTGGGTCATTGTCTCACAATTTGGCCATAATTCTTGGTCAACTGATTGTAGTAAGTCAAAAAATTGTTTTGCATATGAGTTAGGTTTTTCTTCAAGATTTTCCCTATTTTCCTCAAAGGTATAAACGGCTGCATCATAAACCATTTGCATGTATGGATTTTCAGTTCAATCCCCATAATTTGTTCAAAATCCAATCCCCCCTTCAAACTCATTTAAGTTCACAGATGATTGTGCTTGATTCCCTTGAGGTGCTACCAATCAACGGTTCCCCATGTCATGTCCACTCAAAATAATTGGGGACAACCCTTTTCTCAGCAAATGCCAATTAACTTCATCAATAGGAAGGAAACATTTGTGTTTGCACTTTTTACATGGACATCTGATCTTTGGCACATCCATATATGCAGGTTGAGAACATGCATATGAATAAAAGCTTCAACTCCCTCAACAAATTCAGGATTAATGAAACCATCAGGTGTTAATTGTCTATACATCCAAGATCTATCCCGGAAATTCATTTATGGAAAACTGTTAATTTAAAACAGTGAATCCATAGTTAGTATCATTCATGTTGGCCAAAGATTACAAAACATCTAAGATAAGACTTGTGAATCAATAGAACAAGTTCTCGTTCTGACTCCTAGGCTCTTGGTATTTTTCACTAATAAGCCTCACGGGAGCTCCATCACGGGTTATGGGTTAAGGTTTGTGGGTTGAGATCTAAAATATTTTTAAACTGAAGGTCGAACATATATGTTTGCAATTATATATGTTAGAAGCGAATTAATGTTAATAATTTGATATTTAATGGATATTCGATATGTATTAGTGCCAAATATAATAAGTATTCAAAAAAATATGAACACTTATTTTAATAAATTAGTTTAACATATACAATTTTAAAAAAAGCCATGTAAAAATTTGGACATGCAAAGCAAACAGAACATAATCATTTTAGAGAGCATCAATGAAATAACAGATTGACATAATTAAGGTAATTGAAACAATATTATAAGTCAAACACATCCTATATTAATTCATTGATAAACCGAAGTTCATGCCACAAACAAGTTTCAGTTCTTACAACCCAAATTAAATAAACCACGTAATACGTTCAGATGGGAAGTTCAAACGACAAACAAATACCCAAATTAAACCAAGTTTTAAAAAACATAGAAAAAAAATTAACTTACCTCAACCGACATGCAAAAGGATACATGTAAGAAGATGATGACGGGGCTATGATGAAAAATATAGAAATTGATATAAATTCGATTAAAATGTGTGAAAATTCATTGTTGACATTATCAAAAATATAAGGAAATGAAGCTCATTTGAATACCTGTTAATGCTTCTCTTCAATCCCATTTGAAGTAGAAATACTGCCAACAAATGAGTTTCTACAACCAAGAACAAAATTGTTAACAATTTAGAAAGCGGGATATATTAAAACAATCATATAAAACTTATTGAGCACAGTTTAGAAAACGTGAATAATTTTGACCAAATACTAAAAAATTGTAGCTCATATTACCTCCTTTTCTCAATAAGAAGCCTAGAAGACCTAAAAAGCCTAGAAGAAGGGATATTGGTGAAGAACCATGAAACTTATACGAGAGATACTAACCATTTTATATTAATAAAGTATATGCATATAAATTTATATGAAGCAATTTCACTTACACAAAAATAAAGGAGAATAATAATTCTATTACTATGACTTCAAGTTTTAGTAAGGGTGTAGGAAACATTGTATCTATATGTCAAACCTACAAATTGATGAAAATTCCATGTTCAATGGAGATTTACAATGAAGGAAACGATAGCAATGTTTCAATAAGCCAAGTTCTAAATAAGAGTAGGAGAGAAGATTAACTTTCTTGGGATTCTAGAAGCTTCATTAAGAACTATTGTAAGACTACTATAATGTAAGGAGACAAAATCAAACAAAGATGATAAGAAATTGGTGATGCCAATTAACAAAGTTATTTGATGGTTAATGAAGCAAAACCAAGATATAGATTGAAAAACCTAAAATGACAAAATTAGCAAAAGTTTAAAGATCAAAACATATATAACAAAAGGGTTAAATAGACAATCTATTTCTTGAATTTCTATTTTAAATGCATATATATGTATATTAATAATCATGTAATTTACCCAAAAATCAAAGAATTATAAAAAATTTCAAACTTACCAAGTTCTTTTCTAAATTTTTTATTGATGATGCTAGAGGAAATAAAAATTAGTTTGAAATGGATGCCTAAGGAGATAAGAAAATTGATTTCCATAATAAAATATATAGCAATAGCATAAAATAACATGTATTGGATCATATTTCATTCTTCAAAAATCAATCATCATAAACAATTAATCAATATTTAGTAGGGAAGATCTCAACCATTCATGCATGTTTTCCTATTGCAATTTAATCTAAATCAATCATTCATGAAAACTCAAATAATTCAAAGACAAATTTTAAAACAAATTGAGACGCCTAAAAAGATAAGTCAACAAACAAGAACTAAAGCAAGCTTTAATTTAGCTAAAATTATAAAAGTAAGAATAACATCATCAAATAAGGCTAAACACTATAAAATTTTTTTTGATACATTATCCTTAATCTGTCAAAACTAGTATCATTCTCGGAGTTGTTCGACGTCATTTTGTTATTCTTAAAAAGGTTGAGCAGAAGCAGACGACAGACGACGACGTCTAGCTATAGAATTTACCGACGGAATGTTTTGTCAGTAATACATTCCGTCGGTAAACTAAAAACATTTTCTGTCAACGTTTTTCGCTTTATTTATCGACGGTAATTAATTACCGTCACTAAATACCCTCGTATATTCATTTTCTATTATAAGTTCAACAACGGATATTGCTATCGCCGCTAATCGAAAATTTTCCAGACAACTTTTCCAACGGGTACAATATTTCTGTCGGTAATTGACAACAGTTTGTTACTGTCGGTAATTTTTCGTCGCTAATTCATACTTTTCTTGTAGTGATAGGGCCGTACTGATCCATACTTCTATTATGCTCCATGTTGACCAGGAAACTATAGCACTGCATTTCTTCAATAGGACAGAGGCTCCATACTATAATGATTTTTGCTTTCCTGAATTACTTGTAATATTTTCTGAGATATTAATGGTGCTCCAGGAACAGGTTTTGCTTATATCTTTGAAACATAAGAGAATTCAACTAAGAGACAGAAAGTCTGTGGGGGATCGGTTTTTGTCGGCCTTGGCCTTTAGATTTTCTCCGCGGTCCAATTCAGAAATATGTAATAGTTATTTAACGTTCTTTTTTTTTTATATTTGAAGGAAAGAAAAACCAGGCCTAAACAAAGGGCCGAGAGGGAAACACCCCACCCATGTCCTCTAAGAGGAAAGTAATGCATATTGTGCTTAATATGGATTAGTTCTTGCAACTGAGTAACATGGTTGGTTTTGGATAGTAGAAAAACTAAGTAGGCTGGTTGTCCCAGGAAAAGTTATATTCAAGTATCTGCATTTGCATTAAAGTTTCTTTGAAGCAAGTTGACATGGAATACTTTGCTCATCTCTGAAGAAATTTTCAGGATCAACCTTGCTCTTGACTTGTATCAGCCTCTTGAAGTTGCTCCTGAAGTACTTGACACCCCAACCTGCAGCCTTCGCCTTCGGGGAGACTGCGTTATCATGTTTGATGGTACCCAGGTCAAGATCCTTATAATTAAGATAAGCAGCCCTAGGATACTTGGAAACGTATGGTGCCATGTATTGGTAAAGCATTCTAATCCATTTGATATGCCTGTCTGATGAGCCTACGTCGTTCACATCCCATTTTACCATGTACTGTATGTTGTACAAATTACCTTTTCTGTGTGGGAAAGGCAAATCGGCTTCAGAAATCTCACTCATCCTACCACCAAAAGGATCAAATAAAATGATCGCAATTTCTTCCTGTAAGATCCTCTTCCACAGTCCCTCGAGTCCCCTTTCAGGAATTGGTTGTGTCACAAAGTCGGATTTTGCTTTGAAACTGGCTTTGTATAGTTGAGTTTTGTCAAGCAAGACCTGCCATGGACTTCCTTTTG
>JAOQMQ010000003.1:24306318-24317296 GCA_027563845.1 Erythroxylum subrotundum
ACTTTAATGGTCCGAGGAGTTTGATATTCGAGAATGTATTGGAAGTGTTCTGTTTGCATCTAAAATTTGAATGATATTTGTTTGCATTTGAATTCTGAATAATATCTGAATACTCAACGAAAGTTGAATGCCAGACTGAGGTCCGATGAATATGAGATTTTGTCTGTGCATAAGTGAATTCTATACATGGCATATTCTGTTATTTGATGTATTTCATAAAATGCATGTTCAGATAAAGGCTTTATGATTAGAGTAGCCAATCTAAAAGAGTTTTAAGCTCATAATTCTGCACATAGAGCTTTGCTTCGTGATTTCTGTATTTGACTGAGCCCAATAGGCCAGTATCTGTATCTGAAAGACACTCAGTCACAACAAATAATAACGAATCTGGAGTCTCATATGCATTTGTATTTGTATATATATGATTATGAAATCTTTTCTGAAATTGTGATGATAAAGTGATGTGCCATGATAATGTGATTGTTTGGATTATTCATGTTCTGAAAGAATGTATGTGAAATATGTGATATTGTGAATTTGACATAGATGAGATCATCAATGATGATTCACTCATTGAGTTCGCAAAACTCATCAAAAATTACAATGTTGCTTTTCAGGTACGAGATAGGAGACGTAGTTCTTAAGATTTGTCTAGAGGAACATTTTGGATTAAGATATGGCTCAAGGGTTTGTCAGTTGACATCAAAGGAGTTATAATTTGTATTTTGTAGTTTCTTTATCATGTAGAACTTTTGTATAAGGATTGTAAATATTTGTTTCAATGAATACAGTGTAAAATTTTGTTAATGAATGAAATGAAGTGTTGAGGTTTTTAAGTATTGTATATTCTTTATTATACCATTTAAGAGATTATGTTTGCTCTAACATACTATTGTCATAGGATATGTACTTGAATGTCCTCTAGATGTTCGGGTATATATTCTATGGTAGTGGGATGTTACATATTATCCTTTATCAACTTTAAAATTTTTTAAGAGATGTGGCATAATCTTGTATAATAAAATATGAAAAAAATTCTTACTTAAGGGTATCTTGGTAACAAATTTCTTAATATTGTATAATAGACACCATCAGAATATAAACAAATTCTATGAAAACTATATGATAAAGAGGCCAAGCCAATATACTTTGAATCAAAAAGTAACTTAACATTTAAATTTTTTAATTAAAACTGAATCTTTTATATCCAAAAATAGATAGTGAAATCAAAGTATAAAAAAAGGTACATAAAATGTGTTCCTTAAAATAAGTCTAACTATTAAATCTAAGTTCATACTAACTAATCTTACAAATTCTGGATAATATGTAATTAAAAGATCATAATCCACCCACTGTGATTGTATATGTCATTAAGATAGAGGCAAACCTCAACAATATGCCTCTATGTGCATCTCTAAATTTCATATAAGACAAACAGATATTAGCAAAATTATCATACATAAAATCAAAATACATTTTTCAAATACACAAGTAAAGAAATTCATAAATTAATTAAGAAGTTCACTAGAGCAACATCTTAATTTATATCATACTCACACATTTGAGTATCAATGTGTGATCGCAAACTTTATAAGATGAGAAAATTTGTTTATACATATTAATTATTGTATAATTATGCTTAATTATAAAATTAATAACTTTTTTTTACGAATATTTGTCAACAAGCAATAATTAGGCATTTATAATCTTTAGAATATTTTATGAGATTGTAAAACGTAACATATTGTTCACTTTAAGATAATTGCATGTCAAATCATGAAATTATGGATTTAATAAAATATTAGGACCTAAAAGTTGATTTTAGAACCTAAATTCAAATTTTATAGAGTTAAAACTTGGATTATTAAGTTTAAAAGGCCTCAATTGATCCAATTAAAAACTTTAGAGATTTCTTTGCATACCAAACTGGTGCAACCTTTATCAAAAAATTGAAGAAAACTATGATCACTTATTTTTCCAATGTGAGTTTGTTAAATCTAGCTTGATGTCAATTATGCACACGTCACATTAGGAACTACCCTAGCGAATGGAGCCTGATCAAGTTATGGTGCGGGTGCACCTGGGTTTTCATTGTGACACGTGCATCGTATGCGTCCGCATCCCTTGATCTCTACACTGGGGCGTTTTCGTCCTCCTTGTGTTTCCGCCGACGACTTATTGCCTTAATGGAAAGCGCCAGGTTTGTTCATGTGATGGTGTTATTTGCACCCTTGAGGGTCCAACCGAAAACTTTGCTTAAAATTTTTCTCTTGCCAACACCAAAAGAAACTAAAGGAGAACAGCAGCGGTAGCAATAACTTTCCACGCCAACATATCAAGACAGATACTTTCTTGAGGACGAGAGATAGAAAGCAAAGCAACAAAACCTCATGTACTTTCAATTTTGACAGTAAAAATTACCATATTTTCTTCTTTTCGTATTTCGAATTAGATTAGGTTTAAAATTCACAATTATTATTAACTCAATTAAGAAAATTTCCAACAGAAGACACGGATTCTGGCCTTCTGCGAACTGTATGTATGAAAACAAACACGCAATGCTAAATTCAGAGTAGTATTTAAAGCTTCTAGTGGGTGGTGGTTGCAAGTTTATCAGACTCTGTCTTTCTTTTAACAGAAAAGCCATACTGGTACTACAGTAATATTTAGGTGGAAGAAGTAGCCATTCTTTCTCAGGATCACATATCATCAGGAATTACATAAGCTTGACGTTATGTTAAAATTTTCAGCAGTAGATGCCATTCAGGACCTATCTTTCTAAAAGTTGATGTTGTGCACATAAGCCTAGGCGTTGAGTTTGGATTACATGGAACAAATACTTGCTTAACAGTGCTTGCAGGTGAGTCTTGGCCTTTTATAATTTGATGTTGACACCTATTTGGCTCTCACAAAAGCACATGGCTTGATGGTGCCATGTAGTCCTTTTCCATTCATGTTAATTAAGCCATTAGGGACACTCTTTGTTTACTCTTTAACAAGCCAAATCAGTTGTTTGCAAGCTTTACCCCTTTTGATTCTTTTCATGGCTGTAGCCTTTTTATTAAAGTTTCTCCCATCTTGACTCTACAGTCCGAAATGGAAGATTGAATATTTCTTGCAAGTCACATTTATATAATGCTTAGAAGCAGACCCGGCAGAGAAAAAAGGATCTTCATGATCTTGGCAACTAATCTTTCTGTCCTTTCATGTATGTCTCTTGTTTTCCCTTAAAGACTAATATCACCACTTTACACTCCAAAGCTAAAGGGCATGCCTTTTTCCTTTTAGTTTATATGTTTTCTCCAACTAACTTCCAGATAATATTTCTTTGGTGCAACAAACTTGAGAACAATTTTAATAATTGCGGGAGAAACCATGAAAGAACTTGTGAAATACACGTAGGAGCTTAATTTGTGGCAACTTGAGATGGTAGTTGATGGGAGGTACGCAGGAAAGGGAAAGGAAAGATCGACCGACCGATCTTTAAGTTTGTGCCTCTTAACATGTCGTTCAAATGACAGAACAGAACATTGAACTGGACATTGGCTAGTGCATTAGTTGACTTGACTGGGTCCCATTGCAACTCTCAAACTTTTCCCTTCAGGAGCATTCCCTTCGGGTCACGCCTTTTCGCTCAACAGGATAACATTATATCAGGCTGTAATGAAGATACTTATCGTGAATCACGTCCTCAATTTTATATGCACAGGAGAATTATGATTCGATAAATTCTGAATATCTTTTTAAAGTTGATTAAGGAAATAAAAATGACTAATGTTCCTTCTCTTACAATTGCTTTGACGTTATCTTGTTTTTTCTGTAAATATTTTTGGTAAGAAGCTTGTTGCTAGAAACGTGATTGGATCAAAAATATACAGATTGCCCTGTTCTGACGTTAAGATTAGCTCAATACAGAGTCATCAGCTTATAATCCCACGTCTATAAAGAGAACTCTGTAACTCCAATTCTTCAACACATAACAAAGCAAAACGGAGAAAACATGGCTTCTAAAATTTCCCTTCTTCCCATTCTCCTACTTCTCCTATCTCCTTTGGTACAATCATTTCCACTCAAAGACAGCTTTCTCCAATGTCTCTCCTTCAGGTCTAAGTTCTCCACTTCTATTGCTTCAGACATTTACACCCCAGATAATTCTTCCTTCTCTTCTGTCTTAGAGTCTACTGCACAAAACCTTAGATATTTGTTGCCTTCTGTAACAAAGCCCGCGTTTATCTTTACTCCTGTGTTTGAATCCCACGTACAAGCTGCTGTTGTTTGCGCAAAACAGCTTGGAATTCATCTGAGAGTCCGTAGTGGAGGTCATGACTATGAGGGTGTCTCTTATGCTTCTGAAACTGAAACACCTTTTGTTATTCTCGACCTTTCCAAGCTTCGGTCCGTTAATGTCGATATTGATGAGGGCACTGCTTGGGCTCAAGCTGGTGCCACTGTCGGTGAAGTTTACTACAGAATTTATGAGAAGAGCAACGTTCATGGTTTCCCAATGGGTCTCTGTACCAGCTTGGGAGTTGGCGGGCACATTACAGGCGGTGCATATGGTTCCATGATGAGAAAATATGGTCTTGGTGCTGATAATGTCATTGACGCTCGTATAGTTAATGCCAATGGCACTGTTCTTGATCGAGAAGCCATGGGTGAGGACTTCTTTTGGGCGATTAGAGGAGGTGGAGGAGGTAGCTTCTGCGTGATTCTTGCTTGGAAAATTAAGTTGGTCCCTGTGCCACCAACAGTCACCGTTTTTACAGTTACAAAGACGTTAGAGCAAGGTGCCACTAAACTGCTCTACAGATGGCAGCAGGTTGCTGATAAACTTGACGAGGATCTGTTCATTAGGGTCATAATTACTACTGATGGAAGTGGAGCTCAAAGAACTGTGACAACATCCTACAATGCCTTGTTTCTTGGTGATTCTGAGAGGCTCCTCCAAGTCATGAAAACCAGCTTCCCTGAACTGGGCTTAACACCAAAGGATTGTATCGAAACAACTTGGATCTATTCTGTATTGTATATTGCTGGTTACCCTAGCAATGCGTCTGCAGAAGTTCTGCTTCAGGGGAAATCTCTATTCAAGAATTATTTCAAGGCCAAGTCAGATTTTGTCAAGGAACCAATACCTGAATCAGGGCTTGAGGGGCTATGGCAAAGGGTGCTACAGGAGGAGATTCCTTTGATGATATGGAATCCTTATGGTGGAATGATGGCCAAAATTTCTGAGTCTGCAATTCCTTTCCCTCACAGAAAAGGTGTTTTGTTCAAAATCCAGTACGTGACCACTTGGCAGGATGGAGAAAAGAACATGGCAAAACATATGGATTGGATGAGGAAGTTGTACAACTATATGGCAGCATATGCCTCCATGTTCCCAAGAACAGCGTACGTCAACTACAGGGACTTGGACTTAGGCATGAACAAGAACACTAACACAAGCTTCATAGAAGCGACTGTTTGGGGTGCCAAGTACTTCAAGGATAACTTCAACAGGTTAGTGCAAGTGAAAACCAAGGTAGACCCTGACAACTTCTTCAGGCACGAACAGAGTATCCCACCACTTCCCCGTTCTATGAAAAGAAAAGGAAGAGGAGTTGGGCACTGGTAGATAGGCAGGAGTGCCATATTCAATATCTCTGATTGAAAAGGTATTGTCAATTCTTAAATAGTAGTTTAACTAAGGAAGCAGAAATAATTATCTACGTAATGGTCTGAAATTCACATTGAAGTGATGAATTTGTTTCGTGGATAGAATGCTTGTGTTGTCCTACAGTTTAAAAAGCAGTTCTAATGGTTTATGTCTCAAATTTGTGCTCCTGCTCTGAGCTTTTTATGTTTCTTTAGGTTGTTATCACTGAATGGTTTGATCTATGTAAACGGGAATTTGTTTCCCTTTCAAAATTAAAGAAGAAGTGCTCTGGCTTTCCGCTCATATTTCCAGATATCAGAAGGAAACTCTGTTAAAAGAAGCTGACCTTTCAAACGTGTGCACCCTTTTTAGTCTATTTCACTGGGCTCAGAAAATGGAAAGGAACATGCTCTTGTATGTCAACCTCTACAAGATGATTAACTCTCAATCACAACCATTATTAGTGCAATAATGTCTTGACTTGATGATATAGTCAAGTTGCCTCCCCTGTTTCGCCAAGTATACCGTTCTTCCAAGCGCACCTTAACCTGCTCCAAGCCTCCAACAATCTGGGCTTCATCTTTACTTACTTTCAAAGCGAAGAAAAAAAAAAGGTGATTATGGAAGTTGGGGCTTCTGGTTCAACCACAGCCCACAGGTTACCTCTACTTTGTCTTAAAAATTGATTTAGGGCCTTCTTAGTTGCGAAAAACAAGTTCTGAATTATGGAGAAGGTTCCTCCTTAGTTTTACAGGCAGGCTATCAAATCCAAAGTTTCTTATCTTATATTAGAATTTTTAATATGGGCAGATTGTAAAGTCCATTAACAAGAATTGAGTTTTAATCAACCATTGTTAAAATGACTAGAACTAGTAATTTGAATAGTTGACCCTTACTACTTATAAACTCTTTAACATTTTCATGTTTAGTCAATATGAAATACTCTAACACTCCCCCTCAAGTACAATTGAGATTGGACATCTAATTGTCATTTAAAATAAATGTAGTGGTAATCGAATCGGGTCGTTGAGACTGGATATCCAGAAGGACAACAGAGAAATTAATAATCCGGACCAAACCTGCTCTAATACCATATTAGAATTTTTAATATAGGTAAAGTGTAAAGCCCATTAACAAGAATTGGGCTTAGGTCAACCATTGCCAAAATGACAAAAGCTAGTCATTTGGATAGTTGACCCTTACCGTTAATAAACCCTTTAATATTTTCATGTTTAGTCAATATGTGATACTGTAGCATTCCCCTCAAGTCCAACTAGGACTGCACATTCAGTTGTCACTTGAAATAAATGCAGTGGTAACCAGAATGAGCCACTGGGACTGGACATCCAAACGAACAATCGAAAAATTAATAATTCGGATCAAACCGGCTCTGATACCATATTAGAATTTTTAATATGGGCAGAGTATAGAGTCCGCTAACAAGAATTCAACTTGGGTCAACTATTGTCAAAATGACTAGTTCTAGTCATTTTCACAACGGGTCAAGAACCAGCTCTGATACTATTTATAACAACCTAGACCACCCACCACAGATATTGTCCGCTTTGAGTTGCCCATCGAGCTAAGACCTTCACGGTTTTGCTCTTCTCGTATCCGAGAAAATGCGTCTATAGGGAAGAGGTATATGTACTCTTATAAGGCGTACTTCGTTCTCCTCTTCAACTGATGTGAGATATTACAACTAGAACTAAGGCGTATTCGTCCCTGAATAGCTACAGATTTGCGCGGTTCTATTACATTTACAATAAAGTTCAACTAAAGAGCAAGCATTGTAATAGAATGGAGGTTAGAAGTCCATAAAACAAAGGATAAACAATGAAGTAAATGGTGTTGTAGAGAATTGAGAGAACTTAAGCTCAAAACACAAAGTTTAAAGTGTTCTAGCTGTGTTGGACACTTTCCTTAAAGTGTTATTTTCCCCCATTATACTTGCAAACTAGGTTAAAGGCAAATTACTTCTAGGATACAAAGAACACAAGAACATTCAAGTTGCAAAAGTATGAATGTTTTTCAAGAATTATGAATGCAGAGATTGTGTTGGTAAAAGTTGCTAAAAACAAAACATTTTTAATCTTAACTAAAACTCTTGTATATATAAAGTTTTCATAATAGTTATGTCTGTTCATTACCAGACACAACTTTTGGAAAGGAAGCAACCTTTCATAACAGTCACGTTTGTTCACTATGAGTTGCAACTCTTAAACAGAAAGCAAACCTTCATAACTCACTGGCATAATGGGTCGAGAATCTGCTCTGATACCATTTGTAACAACCCAAACCACTCGCTTACATATATTGTTTTGCTCTTCTCATACCCGAGAAAACACATCTATAGGGAAGAGGTATCTGTACCTTTATAAGGTGTACTTCGTTCTCCTCTCTAACCAACGTGGGATCCCATAACTAGAACCAGTGCGTATCCGTCCCTGAATAGCTACAGATTTATGCGGTTTTATTACATTTACAATAAAGTTAAACTAGGGAACAAGCATTGTAATAGAATGGGGGTTGGAAGTCCACAAAATAAAGGATGAACAATGAAGTAAATGGTGTTGCAGAGAATTAAGAGAACTTGAGATCAAAACACAAAGTTTAAAGTGTTCTAGGTGTGTTGGACACTTTCCTTAAAGTGTTATTTGCCCCCACTATACTTGGAAACTAGGTTAAAGGTAAATTATTTCTAGGATACAAAGAACACAAGAACATTCAAGTTGCAAGAGTATGAATGTTCTTCAAGAATTATGAATGCAGAGATTGTGTTGGTAAAAGTTGTTAAAAACATAACATTTTTAATCTTGACTAAAACTCGTGTATATATAGAGTTTTCATAACAGTCATGTCTGTTCACTACCAGTCACAACTTTTGGAAAGGAAGCAAACCTTCAGAACAATCACGTTTGTTCACTATAAGTTATAACTCTTAGAAAGGAAGCAACCCTTTAGAACAGTCACGTTTATTTATTATAAGTCACAACTTTTGGAAAGGAAACAACCCTTCATAACAGTCACATCTGTTCACTATAAGTCATAACTCTTGGAAAGGAAGCAACCCTTCAGAACAGTCATGTTTGTTCACCATAAGTCACAACTCTTGGAAAGGAAACAACCCTTCACTTCCAAGTTTGACTTTAACTACTTATATCAAAAACTAATTTCTAACAGTCCCCCACTTAGTTTGTGACATAAGAAAAAATACAACACAAACAGGAAATCATGCCTAAAGGAAGGTAGCTTTCACCTTAAACCATCCTGTAGCATAAACATATCATAAAATCCAAAGTAAATGATTGGTGGCTTATTGCTTAAACCATCATTCACAAAGGTTCAAACATGTTGCACACATGAACCATCTTAGCATTCAATTAATTCACATTACAATTTTAGCACTATTATTGGACATGTGCTTATCCTAATTCATGATCATATACAAGAGATTACCTTAAACTCTTGCTAGAAGTAGCACCATTTTTAATGATCATATATGTGAAAAGTATTCTATCTATGTTTACATAACCATAAACAAGCACTCAAGAATAATTTCATTAAGAGATTTCTCTGAAACTTCTCACTTAAGAGTAACAAATTGTAGCACTAATTACTTGGAACAGTTTACACAATGTTAGTGCTCACAATTGCTAAACAACTTGTTATTACCCTTTAAACCTTACAATCTAGGAGTAGTACTAGAAGAAGGATGAGCATTTCTTTAATAAATGCATGTCTTAAGCTTATATGTCTAGATTTACTATTGTACACTTTGTTTAATGCTTTAGACATAGTTGACTCACTATCACAATGTAAGGTTATTGCAGGCATGGGACGAGGCCAAAGATCTATATCCAACAACAAATCCTTTAGCTACTCATCCTCCTTACAAGCATAACATAGAGCTATAAATTTAACTTCTATAGTAGAGTGAGTAATCACCTTTTGTTTCTTCGAAGCCTAAGAAATAGCTCCCCCACCAAGCAAGAATACCCAACCAGTTGTGGGTTTTTGGTCACTAATGCTAGTAATCCAACTAGCATATGAAAATCCTTCGAGAACATTTGGAAAGTTATTATAAAGAATCCAAAAACTTTTTTCTTCTTAAGATATCCTAACACTCTTTTGATAGCTTGCCAATGTTCATGGCTAGGACTTTTAGTGTATCTAGCTAGTCTATACACTGAGTATGAGATATCTGGTCTAGTGCAACTCATTGCATACATTAGACTTCCAATTATACTAGCATATTCAAGTTATGCAATTAGACTACCTTCATTCTCATGCAACTTAAAGTTAGGATCAAAAGGAGTACTTACCTCTTTCACATTCAAATGTTGATATTTCTTCAGGATTTCCTCAACATAATATGATTGAGAGAGTGCAAAACCCCCACTATGTTTCTTAACTGTAATGCCTAAGATATTATCTACTTCACCGAGATCCTTCATCTTGAATTTAGAAGAAAGATACTTCTTAGTTTCAACCATACCTTTATATATAAGACTAATAACGAGCATGTCATCTATATAAAGAAAAATGATCACTTTATACTTTGCATTGAATTTATAATAAATGCACTTATCAACATTATTATATCTAAATCCATATGAGAGTAAAACAAATTTAAATTTCTCATGCCATTGTTTAGGTTTTTGTTTCAAGCAAAGATACGAATTCCGTTCCGTTCCGGCCGGTACCGTACCGGCCAGAAAACGGAATCCGGAACTCACCCTCGGTACTGGCCATAAATACCGGCCGATACTAGGGTTTTCTGTTGGGTACCGGTCGATACCCATCATTTCGGAAAATTTCGGGTAATTTCGGAATTGTCCAGAACTCTAAGGACTAAAGTGCAAAAAGAAAAATTTACCCTAACCCCCCAACCCTCATCTCCTACCTACTATCTTTTACTCTTTCTTCTTCATTTCTGCTACTCCTCTTCTTCTCTCTAAGCCACACTCTCTCACTATCTCGCTCACAGATCTCACCGTCTCACCGTCTCTGTCGCCAGCGTCTGGAGATCCTCTCACCGTCGCGATGCTTGGTTCTCCTCCTCGCCTGCCCCGGTTGTTCTCCGTTCTCCTCCCCGTGTAAATCTGGCCTCATCCGTGTAGATCTGTGTAGATCTAGCCTCGACAACTCCTCCTCGACGTCAGCTCTCCTCCTCGCCGCACCACCGCCGACCTTCCGGCAGCTCACAAAGGTACGACCCAAGTGAAGACCCGAATACCCAAGTGAAGACCCGAAGCCCACTGACGGTTAAATAATTTTTTTGGGTGTGTGTTACCGTTGAATCGTTGATAGATACTCCAAAAATTGCTGGTAAATGGA
>JAOQMQ010000003.1:24358563-24370288 GCA_027563845.1 Erythroxylum subrotundum
TTAGAATAAGTGAATTTGGGAAGATCATAAGTGTTTATAGTGTTAGGAAGGATGTAGGAAGCATGAAAGAGGGTTTATAGGGCTTTTGGGAAGCCCCATGTCCGTTAAACGGACATAAGGTCTATTTAACGGACCTTCTCGGGTGTAAAAACACCCCTTGCCCAGTCCATGTCCGTTAAACGGACATGAATGTCCGTTTAACGGACCTTCCCGGGTGATTTTGGCATCCTACACCTGATGTATGTCCGTTAAACGGACATCCACTAGAAAGATTGTGATTTTTGACACTGTTAGAGTCCAAATCTGAATTTGTGGTCTTCATGAAAATTGTAGGTATAGATGTCCTCTTTCTAATGGTCCAAAAACGAAAACGATCTGACATTTGTAGAAAAAGTTATGGTGATCGCGCCAAGAGAGGTACAAATCAATTTAAGGTATAAACATGTTCGATTCTTTTGATCATAACTCCCTCATCCGACCTCCAATTGAAGTGATTCTTGAAGCAATGGATTACTATGACATGTATCTATCTCTCCATGAAAATTTGTATCTTTTGGAGTTGATTTGAGAGAGTTTACAATAGATCAAGTGAGAGGTCGGTTATGAGAGTGTATTTAGGGTTTGTACACCCTATGGCTTTTTAAGCATATCTTAAGCTGTAGAGCTCCGATTCAGGTGATTCTTGTTTCAAAATAAACAAGAGACATATAGCTATGATTTTTATGAAGAAGTCAAATTGAAATTCAGATTTGAAGATTTCCAAATTCTGTTCACAAGCAGGAGAAATGAGGTTGATCATAGTGACTGTTTTGTATGGGCACGCCATTTGAACAAATTATGAAAAAAAAAATTTGGCATGTTATGAGCAAGAAGATGAACCGATGATGGTTAAAAAGATTACAAGGAACCACGCTCAAGATTTCGTGTTTTCGCAAGAGGTTGGATTCCGAAATTCGGACCTAATACAAGTGATATCAAAGCAAGAGTTGGGTTCCAGAATCGGGAGCCAACAATGTTTCTCATTAAACTATAGCTCATCACATCCTTGAAATGACTCAATTATCATTTTCTACTCCTTAGGGTAAAACGAGTTATAAAGAATAACATTTGGTGAGATTGTGAGTTTGTAGTTGTGGGTGTGTTAGAAAATAAGGTTTTCTACCATAAGCTTCCTCTTTTGCACAAGATTTGTTAATGTTGATAAGTTGTGGTATCTATAATGAAGAGAATGATTTAAGATTCCATGCTAAACATTGAAGGTATGTTAACCTTATTGTGTAGATAATACTCTAAATAAAATGGGGATCTTAGCATTGTGGTCATTGATGATTGCATTTATGAATAACACAATTGAGAAAAGACAAACATTTGTAATGTTTTTGATTCAATATTAATGATCTGTTTAAAAAGGTTAACCCAAAAATTAAAGAATTCAAATATTGGGATCTTAAAAATAGATTCAAACAGAAAAACACAATATCTGTAATACAATTTAGAAAGGATTTGACGAGTGATACCTACCAATAAAGGTACTTCTAAATATTAGTTCATCTCCCAAAGCAAATGCCCCCCATCATGCATATATGTTTTTTAGGTTCTATATAACAAAGCGCTCTTAATATTTTATAAGTCCTGAACAAAGGAAAAAATGAGCCTTATTTTATTTTATTTTATAAGAGTTAAAAGTAAGCCTTATTTGACTTCATTTTGTTCTTTATGAAAATTAAGAATGGACCTTATTTTGTTCTTCGTTTAAGTAGACCCTGGGTAGGTATCGTCTCTGCCGTTACTCACATCTGGGCATGTCCATAGGTTATAGTTTTGTGTATCCAATTTTCTTTAAACGTGTTAAAGTAAAATGTACAGGTGTTCTCAATCAATATTTACCCTCCCTTCACTGCTTATATTTTGTATTCTAAGAAACAAAAATTATTCATATATCCTTAACCATTATAATTTGATTATTTTAATTTCTGTTTTACTTTGATTTTTTTGCTTATAATTCCTGACTAAAGAAGCCAAGCAACGAAACTTTTAAAAGTATTTTCCAATTGGCTTGTGATTGGTGGGCTTAGTATCTTCGGCAAATTGCAATAACTTGTCAATATCTACATATGAAAAAGATTAAATTAAAATTTTGATAAATTTTATATTTCGTATATATCTCTTCGAAAGGAAAAGTTTTTTTGATAAATTTTATATTTCATATATATATATCTCTTTCAAAGGAACAGTCTTTTTGTCTCGTACATTTGCACTAATATATTATCACTTATTACGTATGTTTGTGCTTGTTGACACGTATGTTTGTGGTTGAAAAGAGTCAATAAATTCTTGTCAATACAAAATGAAGTATCCCTGGAGTAAATCTTTGTTCCATAATTATCTTTGTTTATCCAGTATTAATTAGTCAGAATGAAATGAATGCTCTTTGTCAAGAAAACAAATCCAATTGTGAAGTCATTCTATCCAGAAAAGTCAATAACGTTCATGAGTCCTTAATTCAGAGGCACGGACAGGCACTTCTGCTTCAAACTAGCATAAAAAGCTTGTGAAGGAACTGGAAGAGCAAAATTTGCAGGGTTATTAAATTATGGGATTGGGATTTCCCAAAACTTCATGGCTTGTGTTTGTGCTTGTCACCATTCTCTTGATCTCAAGTTTTGCTAGTTGTAGGCGTTCCCGTGATGAATATTATACTTCAACCAAATGGGAATCTAAGAAGAAAGTCCCTGGTGGCCCAGATCCCATTCACAACCAACCTCGTGGTAGCCCTCCATCAACTGTTGGTGGAAGTTCAAGTCGTTTTCCCAAGCCTACTCCACTTAAGTTTGCATCAACTATCTTGGGGATAAAGAAGAGGGTTCCCAATGGCCCAAATCTTCCCCAGAATCCAAATGAGAAATGAAGGTTGGTTGTAGCTCCTAAGTCCTAATCATCGAAAGCTCGCATGGTGCTTGCTCACCCTTATGAGGTATTTCTACTTTCCGTTGTACTTAAAAAGGCTCTTCATAATCTGCTCAGCTTGAAGGCAGATGCTATAATATTGTCACCATCGCAGACGTAAGAATAAATTCCAGGTCCTTACAAAAATACGAGTATGTTCATACCTACAGAAATCTATAGACTTGCACCAATTTGTCAAAGTTGCCTTTAAAATACTCGATTGCTCAAAAGCTAGCTTCTCCTTGGTAATTTGGGCACAAAAGATGTCATATGGTCAAAAAGCTGTCTAATTAGATGCACAATACGGTCTGGTTTCGTAAGTGTTCCTGTTCTACGAGGAAATGGAGTTTTTATCTATGAAATAATTGTGCCTCCATAAGTATTGTCGATATTGTCGTAAATAAATATATAAAAAAGGATCAAGTGGTTAGCAGTTCCTAACTCAAATTTAAGGATTAGGAACCGTAAGATAGAAAAAGTGATTTATCGGATACTGTTAGAAGGTATACCTAAACATGAAAATGTAACTGCAATCTCAAGTAGCCGAGCCCGCTGATACAAACCTCGTTAATTAAGCTATCGTGAAAGCAATTACTTTGTTCTTTTGGTGCTACATCAAAGAACTTTCCAAGTTCAATCCATCTTAAATAAGTAAGCGTTTACATTAAGAAAATAATTCATCATACCTCTCGTAATCTTCACGTGTTATTGCTGCAAGATGACGAGTGGGAATGCTTTGTTCGTACCTGAAGAAATTATCAGGATCAACTTGAGTCTTTATTTTCACCAGTCTGTCGAAGTTTCCCTTGAAATACTTACTCCCATAAACTAGAGCTTCCTCGTATGTTCCATTTCCATTGCTACCAATGCTTCCGTTGTCAATATCCCGATAGTTGAGGAAAGCCTCTCTAGGATTCTTAGAGACATAAGGGGTCATGACTTCATAAAGGGTTCTTGTCAAATTTATGTGCCCATCTTTCGTTTCAGACCCTCCTTCAAACCAGTTCACAAGATATTGAATTTTGAAGATGTTTCCAGCTCTGTGTGGGAATGGAGTTGCTGTCTCTGAAATTTCACTCATTTTGCCACCGTACGGATTCCATTGCATTGATACTTCCCCGAGTTCGATCATAACCTTCCAAAGGGACTCCAAGTCTGCCTTTGAAATAGGCTGCTTAACATAATCCGATTTGCGTTTGAAGTAACTAGAACGATTTAAATTTCTGGAAAGTAAAACTTCAATCTTAGTTTCTTTTGGAGTGCCGAACCAGAACAAGAGAGATTCAACCCATCTCATCTCAATGCAATCCTGCTTCTGCAGACCAAGTTCGGGAAAGTTGGCACTCATAAGTTTGAGTAGTCTTTCGGCCGAGCCCAGAAACATGAATAAAAATGAAATCTTTAGAGTCTTTTTGCCTTCGTCGGCCCCATTAGCAGGTTGCACACTCAATCTGACGAATACTTCTCGATCTAGCTTGTCTGCGATGTTCTGCCACTTCCAAACAAGCTCAGTGGCACCTTCCTCCAGGGTTTTATCAACATTGGCGACAGTGATATTCTCAGGGAGTTGCACCAAATTTATTTTCCACGAAAGAACTACTCCAAAACTTGCTGCACCTCCTCCTCTAATGGCCCAAAAGAGATCCTCCCCCATCGATTCTCTATCAAGAATTCTACCATTCACATCAACTATCGTTGCGTCGACAATGTTATCTACCGATAGCCCATATTTTCTCATCATGTTACCGTACCCTCCTCCTGTAAAGTGTCCTCCCAAGCCCAGTGTAAAACAGACTCCAGCAGGAAAGCCATGGCGATTACTTTTCTCTGCAATGCGGTAATAAAGTTCGCCAAGAGTTGCCCCTGCATCAACCCAAGCACTTTCATCTGATATATTGATATTAATGGATCGAATATTTGACATGTCCAGGAGGACAAAAGGGGCTTCTGACACATAAGAAAGGCCCTCGTAATCATGACCTCCACTTCGGATTCTAATCTGCAAGTCATGATCTTTAGCGCATATTACAGTTGCTTGGACATGAGATTCATGATTGGGAGCAACAATAACATGGGGTTTTGGGGTAGAAGGGGTCAAAAATAATCGATTTCTTGCATAAGACTGCAAAACAGATGAAAACGTAGAATTTTCAGGAGTGTAAATAACATCAGACACGGGATCTGATTCCTGATAATGTTGCTGTTGAAGGCATTCAATGAATTTGTTTTGAGCTGTAACTGGGCTACCTAACGAAGCAAAGATGAATGTTAAAGGTAGACAAACTTTTGCAACCATTTTATGCTTCATTTTCTGTTGACGGCTTTTCTTTGTATTGTGAATTGTAACCTATAACTCTCAGGTGTACTTATACTGGAAATCGAAACTTTACGTTGGATTTAACTCGTAAGAATTTATCAATCCTGATGACCCGGTTTGAATCTCTGGATGGTCGACATTTTACACTTCTAGAAGGCAATCTTTTTATATCAACAAACATTTCTGATCTAACCCAAGACACAGGTGAGTTATTAAGGGGCTTTTCTGGTTTAAGTGAGATCATTATGGATTCGAACATACCTCATGTATGCAGCCGTTTAAAACTTAGAGTTAGAGTTTTACTTCTTACAAAGGACCTATCCGGTTCGAACGGAGATTAGTCTGGGTTGAGAAACAAAACAAAAAAATTTCTGATCTTTTAGATAGCATCAGATATGTGCTTTGCCATGAACCATATAAAAGATTTATGATTTTGCTGCTAAATCGTAAGGGTAGATGGATTACATGATCCAGCTTGATTTTATAGAGTTTAATTTATAGGGTAATTTACCTTAACGGTAATAATACAATAGTCCAACCGCTAAAGAAAGTTGTTTACTTTTTACATCTATTTGTTGCAGGATCGTAATCCATTCTAGGTGAAAATAAAGGAGCAGAGAAGAGGGTACACTACCCAACTTGGAAGTGAAGAATTGTGTTCGTGTCGCTTTTGGCCCGTGAAGTAAAGATAAACCGAACCAACAACTTGCAAGGGATAAGAACTGCAATACATGTCATCCATTCCACTGGCGGCTTAATCATAGGAAAAGAGTAAAAGGCTACCTAGTTTAACAATATTTCAGCTGGGACAAGTATTTCATTGTAATCCAAGCAAACAAGCGAGCATTATCATAACACCTTTCCACAATGTACGATTTTTTTAATTAACTCCTTCAATGTTAGAGATTTTCCTAATCAAATCTTTTTCATTAATTCTGTTAACAAAAGTACAAATGGGATACACTATCATCAATTATGAAGATGATAGTGTATACACTTATGCGATCCTTTAACATGACACGTAAACTTATAGTGATACACATGAAATTATGGACCTACAAATGCCACGTAGGCGTGTCATGTTACATGATGCTGACATTACATTCACGTGAATGTGATATCAATATGAGACCCATAATATCAAACCTATCTTAATAAATCCTCTTAAAGGACTTAATTAGAATATCATTAATAATAAGACTTAAATTGAGAAATTGTCAAAATTAGTCTAATTACATATCCTTATTGTTTTATATGATTCTAAATATCAGAGATACTAACAATAATAAGTATTAATTAATCATATAATAAAAATAATATTATATTAGTGGGTATAAACGACATGGCCACTGATATGACATGACCAAGGCCTAAGTGTCACTATAATTTGTCACCACACCTAAATCGTACCGGCCAGCTGGCGGTGGTTGGTGTACTCTTTTTTTTTAATTCACGGGTACTCTTCATCACCAATTCCCAGATACGGGAATCTTCAGGGATTTTGCTGTTGGATAACTTCAATTCCTACAGTCGACAGCACAACTGAGTTTTTTCGAAGTACAACTGATTCTTTTCTAAGTACTGGGATTGAAATATGAACTACGGCTACGAAGGCAGCCGAAACGACGAAAGGAAAATGGAATGGAAAAGTAAATAGTTTTCATTTTATTATGTTGGTGATAATACTTTAAAACAGAGTAGAGACTCGTTCGCATAAGGGCAAGTTCTTATTTTACTTTTTAACCAATGAGATTTTGGTTACAACAATCATGAACATAAAGTGGTAACAATTTCAGATTAAAAGTAGTTGCTCCGACAACAAGTGTTCAGATTATACTCCTAGCTAGAACTTCTGGTAGGGCAAAGTTGGAATGCTTTGCTCATGTCTGAAAAAGTTGTGAGGGTCAACCTTTGACTTGATTTGCACCAGCCTGTTCAAGTTTTGCTTGAAATACCTCACTCCATAACCATATCCTTCCACGAAGCTTTGGGTGCCATGTTTGTTTGTTCCCAAATCAAGATCCTTGTAGTTAACAAATGCTGCCCTTGGATTCTTAGAAACAAAAGGAGTCATGTAATTATATAGTTGCCGTCCCAAATCAATGTAATAGTCTGCTGCTTCCGTTCCCTCTTCGGTCCAGTTAATCTGATACTGAATCTTCCATAAGTTCCCAGCTCGATGAGGAAAAGGAGTTGATGTTGGAGATATCTCACTCATTTTCCCACCATACGGATTGAACGCCAATATTGGCCTCTCTAGTTGAATCATTTTCTTCCAAATACCTTCCAGACCCTCCTTTGACATTGGCTCTTGCACATAATCTGATTTCCTTTTTAAATACACCTGTCTGTGAGTTTGAGGTTTCCTACAAAGCGCTGCTTCTTTTGGTGTCCCAGCCGGAAAATCATCCCAGAAAAGGTTTGATTCAAGCCAACTCATTTCAAGGCAATCTGCTTCAACTAGACCCAACTCTGGGAAGCTCCCTTCCGTAATTGAAAGAAGTCTCTTGGCATCTCCAAGGAACAGAGCTACAAATGAAGCCCTCACTGTTTTTTCACTGCTTTCACCTTTTCTCACAACGTCCAGAACCAGCCTGATGAAGAGATCTTCATCAATCTTAGGTGCAGCATGTTGCCACTGGTACACAATGTCAGTTGCATTTTCTTCCAGTGTTCTTTGGACTTTGAAGACAGTGACTTTCTCAGGAACTCGCACAAGGTTGATCTTGAATGCAAGAACAACTCCGAAGCTACCACCTCCACCTCTAATAGCCCAGAACATGTCCTCTCCCATGGTTTCTCTGTCCAGGATTTTACCGTCAGCATTTACAAGTTTGGCATCTATGATATGATCAACAGTCAAACCATACTTTCTCATCATGCTCCCATATCCACCTCCAACAAAATGGCCACCAACTCCAACTGTTGGGCAGACACCAGCAGGAAAGCCATGAGTCTTGCTTTTCTCAGCGATCCTGTAGAAAACTTCCCCAAGAGTTGCTCCAGTCTGAACCCAAGCGGTCTCATCGTCGATATCTACCTCAACAGATCGAAGATTGCACATGTCAAGAATGAAGAATGGGACTTCGGAGACATATGATGTGCCCTCATAGTCATGCCCTCCGCTTCTTATCTTCATTTGAAGGCCATGCTTTCTACCGCATATAACAGCAGCTTGTACATGAGACTCATGCAACGCAGTGAGGATGAGAACAGGTTTGGGTGTTGTTGGGGTGTTGAATCTGAGATTTCGAATGTAAGCTTGGAGAACAGAAGGGAATTCATGATCATGTGGAGTGTAAATAGCTTTGGAGATGGGATGAGAGGGGTGAGAATACCTCAACAGAGACTGGTAAAAAAGTTCATGATCAGTAGCTGAGGGTGGAACTGCCCCCATTGCCTGTGACTACTGAAAAGAGTACGATATACCGTGGTGGTAAGGAATTTAGAAAAGTGTGGTTCTAAACAACAAGATCGATGCATATTTATATAGAAGCATCTCGTTTACAAATACTGAACCATACTAATCTAGCAATTGCGTAGACTGTGGTGATCAGCAGCTTAGTCCTTTGCTCTTTTTTCAGCCTTCGTATTGTCATTGCCTTGCTTATTTTCTTAACATTAAGATTCCAACTTTATGGGCGGGAGCTTTCAATAGAACAAATTAAGCTGTAAAAGCTTAGAAAAGGAATAGTTGAAATCCATGCAAAGTTATTCGAACAATGAATGAGGAAAGAGGTGGGAAGAATGGTGCAATAAGCACATAAGAAATTGTAGGAACAAAGGCATAACAAGCACCTATTGTGTATGGTTTCACCGGGGGTGAATTAATAAATAAAACACAATATATTTTTATAAAAATAGAATTCATTATTATTATTATCTTTTGAATGTATGTTAATAAATTAATTCAAAATAAAATGCAAAATTATGTCTTATTTATATAAAAATTGGACCTCCTTTTCACAATCATTAGACACTTACAATGTTATTACACAGAGTATTGTTCTAATCTATTAGTATGTATTTTTAAGCTTAAGATTATAATTTAGCTATTACCAAATCAAATCTATAAGCCCAGCAGCGGATCTGGCAGGAGGTCCACAAATATTCAGAAACAGGACCGTACAAACCACTTCAAGTAAATACTCCATTGAAAGAAGATATTTTAAGTATCTCTCTTGTACGAACCAACAGTTGTTTGAAAGGGAGAGCTACAGGTATGACTAGAAGAAGGGCCTGATTCTACTCTGTTTCCTATCTTCTCCTCCATAAATACCCTTTTTTTTTCAAATCTAAAAAAGGATTTTTTAATTAATTCAAAAGAAAGAAAAAGGAAATAGACATAGAAGTAATAAATTCTAAATAATTAAAAAAAGAAAAATCTAATTTACCTTTTGCAATTACTCTGGCATTTGGAGAAACACACTCCAAAGCTCAACTTGCAGTGTAATCCCAGTTCTATGGAAGACAATATCGATTGGGCACTAAGTCAAAATGAGCATAACTCATCTGATTTACGAAATATGAAGAGAGAGAGAGAAATTGTAGAAGATTCCAGAACACAAAGCAGGAGGCACCGACACTCTGTCAATACATTATTCATGGTACAAGGGAAACATTGATAGTAAAGAAACTGCATCTAAGCAGTAAATACATGTTCAGAGTGAACTGGAACCTCAAGAAACTAGAAGAAAATATAGCAGGAATTCTAGAGATTCAAACATGCAGTAACTCCCAATACTTGAAATCAAGCGAAAGGAACATGCACAGATGGTTCTCATAAAAGTCAGCAAAGCTCACCTGGTTCACGAAGATGAGTACTGGAGCATAAAGGCAGCCGATCGAAGTATGACAGAGCCTTGAGTGACATGCAATGCTATAATAGCAATAATTAGAGGGAAGTAAGGAACATCATCAAGAGATCATGGATAACCTCGAAGATAATTCATTCAAGAGACAGAAGACACATACCTCAACTTTGTTGATTCAGAAGAATGAAAGAAGAAAGGAGGGAAGAGAGGAAAACAAAGAGAATTTTTTTTGGGAAAATAAATAATTCCATTAAGAGATATTAAATTGAGTACATACAAAAATGATGCTGTCTAGACAGATAAACTTGGAAGAGATGAAGTCGGAAAAACAAGACAGCAAGCCCTTTATTAGTTTGACACTTGTCCGAAAGCAAATATTATAACAGTATCCTTTTTTGTAAACTTGTACCCAAAAGGTGGAATCGCTACCTTAGGCGCCCCATATCCCGACCCGACAGAGTAGTGAGAGAGTAAATCACGTTCTGATTTCATTTAGCTTCTCATAAAGGCGACTTAGTATTCAGTGCGTGCAAAGAATCAACACATTGAATAAACCCCTGCACTGCACACAAGGAGTCCTTTTTGTAAACTAGTTCGTCCTAATGGTGACTAGTAATTGTATATTTTGGAAGCACATTTAATTTTTTCAAGAAAAAAAAGGTAGCCTGATCCTTTATTTATGTCGAAAGGATGATCATAATGTAGGTAGATATCTTTTTCACGATAATATCGTTGTTTTCGTGATCATTAAATTCGATATAGCATGTTACGTCGTATTCTTTTCATGTCACTACTTACATTATCATAACGAATGGTACTCATTTTTCAGAGCATCATACTACTGTCATAGGCCCAAGCCTCGTTTCTGATGCAAAGAGTGAGGAGCCACTAAGAAAGAGCACTAGGTCACATGTCGTCAATCGTCAATCGATTGCTAGAGCCTTATTTTACTTACTAAATATATAGCTGGAGATGAGAATAGGGATTTTTATCGTAAGTCTTGTGGTTTTCTTCTTCTCCGAGGATTTGTCTCTCCTATAGACAAATATTTTTGGATTGTCTTATTTTAAGCATTATCTTGGTGCTTTCATTTTCGCTCTCACTCCCACTATTTTGTGTTGTTCGTGGGTGCTTTGGGGTGTTCTTATGGCTAAGGGTACTCGATTTCGTGAGTTATCTAACGAAATTAAAACATTACAAGAAGCTTTTGCATCTAAATCTTTACAGGATGATAATAGAATGGCAGGAATTGAAGGGGGCCAAAATACTTTATCACACCGATTTGAGACTCTTGAATCCAAGGTGGAGAGTGGATTGGGTGCAGTAATGTCAGCAATCCAAGAGTTGTCCAAGGCTGCTCAGTCGACTCCGGTAGCTGCTGCTGCCGTTGTTCCAGGCTCATCCTCTTTGTCGGGTGGCTTGTTTCATCAACCGGGCTCCTTCCAGGTTCGTAATATTAAGCTGGATTTCCCTCGATTTAATGGTTCGGATCCGCTACATTGGGTGTTTAAGGCTGAGCAATTTTTTGAGTATTACAATGTGGCCGATGATACTCGTTTGTTAATCGCCTTAGTACATATGGAGGGTGATGTAATCCCTTGGTTCCAAATGCTGAAAAAGAACAATCAAATCCTGTCATGGAAACAAT
>JAOQMQ010000003.1:24370388-24388179 GCA_027563845.1 Erythroxylum subrotundum
CCAATGATCAGTAAATCATCAACATATAAAGAACAAATCAGCTTATGTTCACCTCTGATTTTTACATATAAGGTTGCTTCACTTTTGCTTATTGAAAAACCATTCTGGACTAGATAGCTGTTGATCCTTGAGTACCAAGCCCTTGGAGCTTGCTTCAACCTATACAAGGCTTTTACAAGCTTGTAGACCTTCTGCTCTTGACCTTCCTTCACATAGCCTTCGGGTTGTTTCAAATAAACATCTTCATCTAACATCCCATTCAAGAAGGCACTCTTCACGTCCATTTGATGAACTTCCCACCCCTTGTTTGCAGCCAAAGCCAACAAAAATCTGACGGTATCCAACCTTGCTACAGGTGCATATGTGTCCGTATAATCCACTCCATACTCTTGTTTATAACCCCTCACAACAAGCCTAGCTTTATACTTGTTAATTGTTCCATCGGGGTTCAACTTCTTCTTGTAAATCCACTTGGAATCAACCACCTTGGTGTCGGGTGTGGGCAGATCCACCAGCAGCCATGTTCCATTGTCTTCAATGGCTTTCATCTCCCCATCCATTGAGCTTTGCCAAACCCCTTGCTTAATGGCTTGCTTGTAAGTCATTGGTTCACATTTAGCTGGCAATGCACATTCCATAATTGTTTGAGCTTCATCAATTTCTTCTTCAACAGCTGCATTATACATGAAATCAAACAAAGGGTTAGTTTCATTATAAATGGAGGCCAAGTCTTTTGTCTTGTGAGCACTATCCGAGCTTGATGTCTCTTCTTGTGTATCCGAATTTGTTTCATCATTTTCTGAGCTTGATAAATGCTCCTCCTCAAGACCTTCACTTCCAACATCATTGGAGCTTGATGGATCCGACTGGTTTGTCTCCTGTGGTGATCCAACTCCATCTGCATTGTTCAGTCCATCTCCATTGTTGTCATCTGCGTTGTTTTCATCTGCATTGTGTTCATCTTCTGCATTTTCCTCTGTTTGTTCAGCTCCATCTGTATCATTCAAGGGCAATTTAAACTCCATCCTTCTAAAATTTCCACATGCTGATTCTTCCCAATTCCATGCCTCAGTTTCATCAAATTTCACATCTCTTGACACCATCATTTTCTTTGTTTTGGGATTATAGATTCTGTAGCCTTTAGATTTAGTGCTATAGCCCATCATTACTCCCCTCATTGCCTTTTCATCTAACTTTGTTCTTCTTGCTTCAGGTATGTGCATAAATGCTACACAACCAAACACTCTCAAATGGTTCACTTTCGGTTTAGTGCCAAACCAAACTTCAAATGGTGTCTTCTCCTTCAATGCTCGAGTCTTCATCCGATTTTGCAAATATACAACAGTGAAACACGCCTCAGGCCAAAATCTCTTTGGCACTTGCATTTCAGCCATCATAGCTCTTGCCATCTCCATAATTGTCCTATTTTTCCTCTCTGAAACTCCATTTTGCTGTGGAGTATAAGCTACTGAAAATTGATGATAAATGCCTTCTCTTTCAAGATAATTCTTCAACTCATTCGACACATACTCTCCTCCTCGATCACTTCTCACACACCTCACCTTCTTGCCACATTGTCCTTTAGCTTCTGCCCTCCACACTTTAAACATGCCAAAAACTTGATCCTTGCTTTTCATGAAGTAAATCCAAGTGTATCTTGATACATCATCAATGAATTCTATATAATATCTACTCCCTCCAGCTGATGGTGTGTTCATTGGGCCACAAACATCAGTGTGCACCAATTGTAGCTTCTCCGTGGCTCTCCATTCACTTGAAGGGAAGGGTAAAACATGGCTCTTTCCCTTAGCACATGGCTCACATACATTTTTCAGCTTATTACTCAATTGAGGCAGACCATGAACCAGCTCTTTCCTTTGCATTTTAACAATGTAGTCCACATTTCCATGTCCATACCTCCTATGCCATAGTTGTGTCATTTCTGTCATTGGCATAGCAGCAAAGACTCCATCTACTTCTGCCATTCGAAGCTTAAAAACTCTGTTCACCATTGCCACCTTATGAACTGGCTCTCCTTGATCATTGAAAATTCTGCACTTGTTATCTTCAAAATGCACTTTGTAATTCTTCTCCAAAAGCTGTCCTACACTGATCAAATTTTGGTCTAACTCTGGAATGTAATACACTCCTTCAAGTATGGTGCTCCCTGCCTTGGTAAAAAACTCTACATTCCCTTTCCAAGTCACGGGTATGATGTCTCCATTGCCAATCTTCACAACAGTGTTTAGATCATGTTTTGTCTCAACAAAAGCTTCCTTCCTCTTCGTCATATGGTTGGAACAACCACTATCAATCAACCATTCTCCTCCCTTCGCAACATTTCCCTCATTTCCACAAAACTTGACAGCTGAAGCTTGATTTTCTGGTTAATGCAAGGTTTCCACCACAAAAACACTTTCTTCAGTTATTGGCTTTTCAGTTGGTTTAGTTGGCCGTGAGGTTCCAGGTTGGGTATTGGAGTTTGGCTGTGAGGTAAGTTGGGAGTTTAGGCACATTTCTGAAGAGGTTTGAGTGGCTTGAGAGGTATTTTGTGGCAATTGGTTTGAGGTTTGGATATGCATTGGTTGAAATTGTGATTGTTGTGAGTAGTTGGGTTGTGACATGTAAGGATGGCTCATTTGTGGCTGAATTGGTGCTGTCCAACAAAGTGGTATCAGAGCTATAAATTAGTTTTCCACCATCCATCTCTTTGAGATGTTTTATCAAACACCTCTCGTGCAAAACACTAAAACTAGCAACGACCAGAATAACCGGCGTAGAGAGCAGAAGATAGAGAAAGAAGAACATTGATGCCGTTTAGCTACCACCAGAAGATATACAGAAGCGCCAGAAACTGTATTTTGAAGGTATTCCACAGTAAAAACCAAGATGAATGGAATGTTACCGTTTCAATTTCTAAAACTTAACAAGGAGAATTAAGACAACTGGTGTATCAGAATAAAAGCATTGCTAGGATCACAAGATGTGTGGGATATTGTAGAAAAAGGCTACAATCATCCGAAACATGAAGAAGCATTGACGATAGCAAAAAAGGAAGCGCTACAAAAAGCTAGAAAAAAAGGATCAGCAAGTGCTCACTCATATTCATATGTGCTTAGATGAAAATATGTTCGAAAAGGTGTCTACTGTAACTACGGAAAGAGAAGCGTGGGAGATTTTACAAAATTGTTTTAAAGGAAAAGACAAAGTAATTAAAGTACGCCTGCAGACTTTGAGATGTGACTATGAAAATCTCAAGATGAAGGATTCTGAATCTATAGAAGAGTATTTTGGCAGAGTCTTGACTGTTGTGAATCAATTAAAGAGATATGGAGAGCCGATGGAAGATGTTCGAGTGATTGAAAAAATTCTCTACATTGTGACTATCATTGAAGAATCAAAGGGTTTGGATTCGATTTCTATAGATCACCTTTTAGGTTTGTTACAAGCCCATGAAGAGAGATTGAAGAAAAGGTAAGAATCGGATGCTCAAGAGTTGCAGGCACAGTTGAATTTAAATGAAAAAGAAGACAATCAACATCAAGGACGTAGTAGAGGATGAGGAGGCAGAGGTCGTGGTCGAGGCTGGAATTGTGGAAATCGTGGAAGAGACAGAGGAGACAAAAATAATTCGAATGACAACGAAGAGTCAAATTTTTGGCAACAATATCCAAGAAGACGTGGTAGAGGTGGATCGTTTCAATGAGGTTGCGGTCAAAGATCTAATAAACAATGTTACAATTGCGAAAGATTTGGTCACTATGCAGCATAATGTAGACGGAATTCAAATGAAGAAGAAAACACAAATTGTGTTGAGGTTGAAGAAGATGATGATGAAGCATCTGCCTTATTATTAACATATAATGATGAAAAAGAAAGGAGTGAGGAGTCTTGGTATCTCGACTCAGGAACCAGCAATCATATAACTGGTAATAAAGATTTATTTTGTAGTCTTGATAAATCTGTTAAAGGCAATATTTCTTTTGGTGATAAAACTAAAGTTCCAATCAAAGGTAAAGGAAAATTTTTGATTAAATTGAAGAATGGAGATCATCAGTTTATATCTCATGTTTATTATATTCCTGCTTTGAAAACAAATATATTGAGTATTGGACAACTTTTAGAGAAAGACTACGAAATATAGATGAGAAAGAGTGGATTGGTCATACGAAATGGAAAAGGAAGATTGATTGCAAAAGTGCCAATGTCGAAGAACAAGATGTTCATACTAAATATCAGTAAAGATAGTCCCATATGTTTAAAAGCTACTACGAATGATTCATCATGGTTGTGGCATCTTAGGCTGGGCCACTTGAATTTTGGTGGATTGGAGCTATTTTATAAGAAAATGATGGTACATGGCCTACCTTTTATAAGTCATCCTGATCAAATTTGTGAAGGTTGTATGTATGGTAAACAGTCTAGGAGGAGCTTTCCGAAGGAGTCTCTATCTCGAGCTACACAACCACTCAAATTGGTGTATGCTGATATATGTGGTCCTATCGCACCAAGTTCACAGGGAAAGAATGTGAATTCACGTCAAATAAATTTAATTAATTATATGAGTATCTTAGTATTCAACTTTCTTTGACAGTTCCTAGATCACTTCAGCAAAATGGAGTTGTGGAGCGTAAAAGTAGAACTATTCTTAACATGGCTCGTAGTATGCTAAAAAGTAAGAGGATGCCAAAAGAGTTTTTGGCTAAAGCAGTAGCATGTGCAGTGTATTTGAATAATCGTAGTCCCACAAAGAATCTAATTTAAATGAATCCATGAGAAACATGGAGTGGAAAGAGGGCAAGTATTTCGCACTTAAGAGTATTTGGAAGTATTGGCTATGTGCATGTTTTTGATGAAACAAGAAGCAAGTTGGATGATAAGAGTCAGAAGTCTATAGTTGTTGGCTATGCTGAAAATTCAAAAGGGTATAAATTTTACAATCCTCAGAATGGAAAAGCAATCATTAGTAGAGATGTTAAGTTTGGTGAAGAAGGCTCATGGGAGTGGAATGTACCACAGGATGAAAATTATGAATTTTTTCTTTGTTTGTTAAATGTTTTTATGCAGATAAGTCCTAGAATCAAATTGTTACTGATGTTACACCGCAAACTCCTCCACGTGAAGTTCAAATAACTCAAACAATTATGTCTCCACAAACCTCCTTCGAGAGGCCACATCGTATGTGGAGTTTAGAAGAAATTTATGAAGTAACAAAAGAAATCAATGATTTTACTCTGTTTTGTTTGTTAGTAGATACGGAACCAATGACGTTTGAAGGAGCTGTCAAAGATGAAAGATGGAGATTTGCTATGGATGAAAAGATGAAAGCAATTAAAAAGAATGATAATTGGCGATTGATAGATCTTCCAAAAGGGAAGCAACCTGAAGCAGTAAAGTGGATTTATAAAGTGAAGAAAAATTCAAAAGGAGAAGTAGAGAAGTACAAAGCTCTACTTGTTGCAAAAGGATTCACTCAAAAAGCTGGAATTGATTATGATGAAGTCTTTGCTCCAGTGGCTCGCTTTGAGACCGTTCGACTAATTATTTCATTGGCAGCTTAACAGAGATGAGAGATTTATCATATGGATGTAAAATTAGCCTTCTTGAATGGAACTTTAGTGGAAGATTATATGGAACAACCATTGGGTTACATCATTGAAGGATAAGAAGATAAGGTGTTGAAGTTGAATAAAGCCTTATATGGTCTTAGACAAGCTCCAAAGGCATGGTATACATGTATTGATGATTATTTTTAGAAGGATGGTTTCTCAAAATGTCTGTATGAGCACGCCTTATATGTCAAGGAGAACAAAAATGGAGAGATTATATATGTTTGTTTATATGTTGATGATTTTATCTCTATAGGTAGTAATCCTATGATGTTTGAAGAATTTGAGAAGAAAATGATTGAAGAATTTGAGATGACTGATTTGGGGCTTATGACTTATTATCTTGGAATTGAAGTGAAGCCAAGTGAAGATGAGATTTTTCTCTCACAGAAAACTTATGCTGAAGCAATTTTAAAGGAGTTCAAAATGGATATAATCAATTTAGTTTCTACTTCAATGGAATGTAGGATCAAGTTTTCTAAGTTCGATAATGCAGAAAAGGTAAACCCAACTTTATTCAAAATATTGGTTGAAAGATTGGGATTTTTAACTTGTACAAGACCTTATATCTTGTATGGAGTTGGTGTCATTAGTCGTTACATGGAAGCTCCAACTTTGATGCACATGAAAGCAGCAAAGAGAATTCTTCGATATATTAAAGGAACACTAGAGTATGACTTATTTTATACTGCTGTAAATAATTTTAGGTTATCTGCATTTAATGATAGTGATTAGGGAGGAGACATCGACGATCGAAAAAGTACAAGTGGTTTTGTTTTCTTTATGGGTAGTACCGTGTTTGCTTGGAGTTTAAAGAAACAACCGATTGTTACTCTTTCAACTTGTGAAGTTGAGTATGTTACAGGTGCTTCCTGTGTTTATCATACTATTTGGTTGAGGAAGTTATTGAAAGAGCTGAAATTTGAACAAGATGGAGCTACGGATACTTTTGTTGATAATAAGTCTGCTACTGCTTTAGAAAAGAATTCAGTTTTTCATGATAGAAATAAACATATAGACACTAAGTCCATTTTATAAGAGAATGCATTGGGAACAAAGAGATTCAATTGAAGCATGTGGCATCTAAAGATCAAGTTATCGATAAGTTTATCAAAGCTTTAAAATGTGAAGATTTCTGCAGATTGAGAGCTATTCTTGGAGTTATTAAAGGTTGAATTACAAGTTTAAGATAAGGTGTTAGATGATAAACTTGAATTATGATTGTTAAAGTCATAGTTAGAGTTATTAGTTAGAGTCATTGTTTAAGTTAAATGGTAGTTGTTGTTATTAGTTAGAGTCATTGTTCAAGTTAAATAATAGTTTAGTTTATCAAGAATTGGTTTTGTAAGCCTATATTTATATGGGCATATTTCATGTTTTATTTGATAGCAATTTACCCTATAATACAGAAGATTGTTTAGCCTCTATTCCTCTGTTTCTTTTGCTTCTTCCGTATTTTTTGATGTCCAACAGTATGAATATAGTTCAATTCTCATAATACCTTCTCAAAACTCAGGGTCTTTCCTTTTTTTTTTTTTTCCTTTTCTCTACACAAGAGAAGGTTTTGCTGATGATACAGTGCAGACAACACACATCTAAAATAGGGAACAGAATGTTATAATCTTCAAATTAAAATTGGAAACAAAAACATTCTAAGCTCAAATATGGTATAGTTTAGAACATTGTGAACTTCAGTACTTAAATATTTTGATTATTTGTACACAAATCAATACAAAGCAAATTTTTATTGACGTCTAATAGAAAGGAACAGACGTTTATATATATACCAAGAAACCATGGAAACGTCATTAAGTTGTTGTCATTGCATTCTGATCAGTACCCAATCTCTTAAGAAATTCATGTGACCACTAGGTCAAAAGAGGAGGGATGCTCTGTTCATTTCGAAAGAAGTTATCAGGATCAACTTCAGTCTTCACACGCACCAATCTATCAAAGTTGTTCTTAAAATATTTGGTACCCCAAATGCTTGCTTTCCTGTAACTTGTATTACCAACATAATTATTCCTCCCTATATCAAGATCTCTGTAATTCACATATGCTTCTCGAGGATTTTTGGAAACATATGGAGTCATGTACTTGTAAAGGTTCCTGATCCAACCTACATGTCTTCGTGATGCCTCCTTACCCGTCTCGTTCCAATTCACCACATAACCCACTTTGAACAAATTCCCGGCTCTATGTGGATATGGAATGCTAGACTCTGGAATTTCACTCATTTTTCCTCCATATGGTACCAGAACCAAAGCACCAATGTCAACTTGGTTTAACCTCTTCCATATTTCTGCCCATGCATTTTCAGGTACAGGCTCTTTCACATAATCAGACTTTAACTTAACATTTGATTTGGATCCTGAAGTCCTATTCAATAAAGCATCGACCGATGTGTTGCTTGGGAGTCCAGCGAAGTATAAGATAGATTCTATCCAACTCATTTCAGTACAATTTTCCCTCTTCAAACCCAGCTCAGGAAACTTCTCTTGCATCAGTCGAAGTAGCCTATCCACGCCGCCTAGAAACAAAGCAGAGAACAAAGCTGCTCCTTGTACTCTTCCATCTCCATTCAAATCAAGGCTTATTAGGAAACAATATATGGTCAGATGTTCGTCAAGTTTGTTGGCGACGTATTGCCACCGATTCACTAGCTTCGTTGCATTATCGTCCACTACTCTCACGACCGAAAACACCGTCACAGTAGGTGGAACCGGAACCAAGTTTATCTTCCAGGAGACCACGATACCGAAAGTGTTACCTCCGCCGCCTCGAATTGCCCAAAACAGATCTTCTCCCATTGATGACCTGTCGAGAATTCTTCCATTAACATCAACGAGTTGAGCGTCAATTATGTTATCGACTGCAAAACCATATTTCCGCAACAAGGGTCCGTACCCTCCTCCACTAAAATGTCCACCAACACCAATTGAAGGACAACTTCCCGCTGGGAAGGCAAGAGTTTTACTTTTCTCGGCGATTTTGTAGTAAAGTTCCCCGAGAGTTGCCCCAGATTGAACCCACACATTGATATTTTCTACATCAACAGTTATTGATCGAAGATTAATGAGATCAACGATGACAAATGGGAGAATAGAAACGGAGGAGAGACCTTCAAAGTCATGGCCACCACTTCGAACTCTAATTTGCAAGCCATGTTTGCGAGAACAAGTAATGGCAGCTTGAATCTGGGATACGTCAACTGGGGTGATTATCGCTACTGGTTTTGGCGTAGTAGCTGTATTGAAGCGTAGGTTTTTCAGAGAGAACCGCAAGACAGAGGAGTAGGAGGAGTTTTGTGGGGTGTAAACGACTTTGGAAATATCGGAAGTGGAATTTTTGGAAGCAAGGCATTGAAGAAACACCTCATTAGAGTAACTGTGAGCTTCAGATACTAAAGAGAGTAAAAAGAGTGAACTAATTATGAGAGCAAGGGACGACATAGAAGAGTTTAAAGACATCATATCCAGTTGTGGTTTTGTGTTTGCAAAATCATGCAAGAGGTTGTTGTACTTATACTGGTTTGGACATTGCCTGTACCTTAAAAAAATGGAAAGCTATTAGAATTAGAATTACAGACACAAGCTTATCCATTCAAAGACTACTGTAACTGATGTTTGCGAAGGCAAATGGAAATCGAGATCTTGTAGTCACAGTAATCTTCTGATATTTGTTTTTAAATCCTTCTTTGTTGACCGAAGTCAAATTTAAGCTCAGAACAAATGATTCCACGTCGTAGTAACATCATAGGATTTAAAAGTCAAGAAGCCAAATCAGCTCAAATGTTATCTGTACAGCTTAATTGAGAAATCAGAATAGTGTCAAGCATATTTAATATACTTTTCACACGCAAGAAAGCGGTCAAAGTTTCACTATAATTAATCTAAATTCTGTTGAAGATAAATTCTTTTAAACTTTTCTCCACACCAAACCAATAGAAATATCTTTTCCGTTAAGGGATAAGGTACAATAATTGCAACATGCTTCATCATTCATCCGATTATTTAGTTTATTATTATTCTTAGAGCTTTCATGCTATTCAACCTTCAATAGCATAATCCATATTAATCAAACGGGTGTGTATCATAGTTCAAAATATTATTGTTTGTGCATTATAGTTGACTACTTCGCCGGTACTCAATCTTTTAAAATTATAAACAGATTTACTGAATTTTTATATAATTAAAATTTAAATTAAAAATATTTTGTATTTAAATATTTTTAAACATAAAAATTTTAATAAATGAAGTTACTTAAAATTTAGAATATTTTCATAATTTTAATCATGAATAAATTTTAAAATTTTAAAATTATAAATTTAATCTAATATTTGTATATTAATAATTTAATATAGTCAAAAAAATATGGGATAAAAGTATATTTAATTTTTAATCCTTTTGAAAACAATATTACATCTCTATCAATTGATATTTTTAATATTATTTAAATCAATTGTTAATTTTATGTAAATGTGCATAAATATTAAATCTAAATAATATGGCATGTAAAATATAACAAATATTATGTAAAGCCCACTCAGTAAATTAAAATTTTATCCAATCGCTTAGTCCAACCCACAAACCATTAAGTTGTATAAAAACACAGATCTGGAAATGCCTTAAACACTAACGTAAATTACCATCTTCTTCTTCATTTTCTCTTCATTTCCCTGCTAGTAAGTGCGTCTAAAAACACACTCTTTCATCTGCATGTAACACTTTCCTTATAGGTTTTCCCATTTTGTTTGTTTTGTAGAAAAATTGGAGGGAGTTGTGGAGGTTGCCTTACACCTAGGTAAAAATTCCGGCAGTTATTAGGTCTTTTTTTTTTGGTAATTTTTGAACATCCTACATTAGCTTATAGTTGGATTGCATGTTGTAGTTGTTTGAGACAATAATTGGAGTTACATGAAGGGATAAAAGTTGAGAAAATAGGGCAGAAAAATGATGAAAGAAGAGAAGAGAAAAGAAGAGGACAGGGTGAAGATGATGACATTGTTTTGAAAATTTAAGTTGCATGTAAGGGCAAAATAGGAAGAGCAGAAAGTGAAGGGTAAATATGAAATTTATTGCTTGAAGGGTATCTTTAGTATTACTTGAAATCGATGAGGGTAAAATAGGACTTTTAATTAGTTAGGGTATTTTAGTAATTATGGGGGTTAGGTTATTAGTAAGGATATTATTTTTATAATTAAGAATAAATTAGAAAAGAGAATAATGTTGGATTATTAAATGAATTTGGGTTAAAAATTTTGTGTAAATTAGTCTAATAGAATTTTGTAAATTTTAGGTCGAAAGGTCCGATTAAGGAGTAATTTGGACTGTCAATTAGTTGAGTCCGAAATCGAGATAAGAATAACCTTGGACACAGTTTTTTTATTAATAAATTATATTTTGAATTAGTCATTAATTTAATTAATTATTAATAATTAGATACATGAATTATATTTACTTTAATTGTCAAATAATTATTGTAGTATAAGGTGCTTCATATTTATATTTTGTTACGTTTTCTGAGGTGTGTTAATTAAATAGAGATAGGTTGATAATATGTTGAGAAGAATTAATGAAAATTGAGAATCGGTAGCTTGCCTAAGATAGGCTACATTCGATGGTCTTTGATTGATAGGTTGTGTCGATAAGAGCGAGTGGTGGCTAGGTATCTGTTTGTGGAGCAGATATCGGGGCATCCTGAGTCCCGGGGATATCCTGTGCCGATGGATATGTACCAGAGTGGTACCGAGATATCTTGAGTCTTGGGGATATCTTGTGTCAATGGCTAGGTACTAGAATAATACCGAGGTACCAAGAGAGTTTAAGGTACCTTGTGTCGATATTTATACATTTAATGACATTTCCACTTGGTGAGGGTTTATGACGAGTTGAGATGAGTCAACAAGCCATTGGATGTAAGTCTACTAAGTTGAGCTGGGCCTAGGAAATTTAGTTAAGTATTAGAATAAAGCATAAATGACGGTTATAATTAATATTTGTGTAAATCATAATTTGGTAAAATTTTGAGATGTTTATTAACTGCTTGGATTAGACTGAGTGTTGTTGCGTATATACTTATTATATGTATGATTTAATCGGTTGACTAAGTCTTATATACATTTTTTAGTTACTTGATTTTGAGGTATGGTCGGTTACCCTTACTGAGTGGGAACTCACCCCTTGCCACCATTTTTTAGGACATCAAGTGATTGCCGATAATCCCAGTGCACGTGATAGACAGAGTGAAGAATAGGTGGGGCCAGCATATTACTTTTGTAATGTTGTTGGAATGTATATATTTTTTAATGTGACTATTTGAGTAATCGTGTTGTATAAAATATTTTGTATTTAACAAACAATCCTCTCTTTTGGAACTAATGAGGAATTTAATGTTTAATGGTATGCTTTGGAAATGATTTGGTTAATTGTGGTTTAAGAATTTTGGGGAGGGTCACATTGGGTGGTATCAGAGCGGGTTTACGTTTCTAGGGATGTATTGAGTAAAAAAAACTAACTAATGATGTGTTCTCTTTTAGGATGGCTACAAAAGATGATAATGTTGGCCCTGAGTCAGATGGGGAATCGGGAAGTTTGGTGCATGCTCTAGATGTGCCAAATCAGGGGGATGCCCAAGCGAATAGGGTAGGAGGAGATGTGCCAATCCCACCAAAGATGATGCAGCTATTTCAGATGATGCAGCAAGCTATTATTGCGGGAGAAGTGCAAAATTTTCCCCTCAGAAGCACACAAAAATACTCTGACTTCTCTCTTCTTTTCTCTTTCCCGCCTCTTCTGTAGTTTTACCTTCATGCCCTTAATTTTGAGCGGATTTTCCTCTCCTTCTCAGCCGACATCCTTGCTTTTCCATCTTTTCCAGGGTTTTACTCTTTAGTGCAGCCGGACCCTCCCCTGCGATGGGTGATCCGGTCCCCACGCCGGTCTCCTTCCCTCCTCTGGTGCGGGAGACAGCGTCCAGCCCAGATCTCGCCTCGGTCGAGGTGGCTTCAGGGAAGACCCAGGCGTCGGTAGCTTCAAGGGGTGGCTCGTGGAGAGAGAAGGTAGGCAGCCGACATTCTCCCGATAAGCTTTCCTTCCACCCTGATGTGGTTAAGGATGGGGTTGTCTCTCCTCCGATGGAATTGTTGCGTGCTGGAGCTCGGGCTTGGTCTCATGCTCTTGTTGGTTTCTTTTGGTCTAAACGGCTGGCTTTTCCTCTAGTGAATGCCTGGGCTAGAACCAAATGGGGTCAGAAAGGGTTTGAGAAGGCCATGTTGATGGGAGACGGGTCGATATTATTCAAGTTTTCGGTGAACTCCAATTTAGGGGAAATTTTGGAATTGGGACCATGGCATATTGGGGATCAGCCCTTGTTCCTCCGGCCATGGCGTCCTGGGTTTGGCATAGATAGGGGTTCCGTGGAGGTGCTGCCCTTATGGGTTCATTCTCACGATATTCCAATGGAATATTGGACCTTGGAAGGATTAAGCCACCTGGCGAGTGGAATTGGGAAACCTCTTTCTATGGACACGCAGACCGCTGCCATGGATCGGATTGGATATGCCAAGATTTGTGTTGAAGTGGCGAAGGATGCTGATTTACCTGACACGTTGTCCATCTTGAGGTTGAGTGAGCAAGGTGAGTTAGTTCGTGATTGCATTTTGGTTACTTATCCGTAGAAGCCTCAGAAGGTTGAGAAGCATTGGGTGGCGACTGGCCGCAAGTTTCAGACAGGGCGGCAGAACGAGTTGATGTCGGAGGACAGGGGCGTGGTAGAACAGGGTGCCAAGCAGGATCCGAGTAAAGGCGTCAGGCATGGGCGGTCAGAGGAGTTAAATAAGGATGGCTCGAGTTCGAGTCAGGGGGCTATAGATGAGAGGTCTCATGGCCTAGCTCAGAGTAGGCCTTCGACGCCGACGGCTCTTTCCGACCAAGGGCCAGGGGAGTGCAGGACTGAGACTGGTTTGGGGGATGGAGTGGATGAGGGTGTTCAGCCCAATAGTCATCAAGTACGTTCCCTTGTGGTTGTTTCCAGTGTTGAGCAGCAGCAGGTCTCCACTACTGCTGGAGAGGCTGACGGGGTAGAGCCTTCGTAGCTTGGAGGAGGTCCGACGGTGGAAGCCGAGCCTAGTGTTAGTTCAGGACTAGAGGCAGGTTCCCCTTTAGAAGCAGGTGAGATAACGCAGATTCAGGTTGGGACTACTAAGGGATCTAAGGTCAAGAAGAAGAGCAAGAAGAAGAAGCACAAAGGGGTGATCTCCCCTTAGTGCCTTTTATAATATGACGTTCCTAATATGGAATACGAGGGGGCTGAACGACCCCCTGAAAAAATCGATGGTCAAGCAGGTAGTAACGGATCATCACCCTTATTTTGTGGGGCTTTTAGAGACAAAGATTAAAGCTTCGGTGGCTAGGAATAAGTTAGATTTATTGGGGAAGCAGTGGCAGTTCATAACTAATCTTGATTTTCATTACAATGGAAGGATTCTCTGGTGGTACAATGAGGATAAAGTGGTGGTTCAAGTAATTAAGATGGGGGTCCAGTTTATGCATTTGCAATGCCATGTGTCAGGGAAGGACCCATTTGTTGTTACCTTAGTTTACACCTCCAACTTTGCTTTTCAACGAGCTGATTTGTGGTCGGAATTGAGAGGCTTTCAGACTGGTTTGCACGACCGATTTTCAGAGATTTCAATTGCTGTCTCAATTCTTCGGAAGTTGAGGGAGGTGTGCTTTTTTATGGAGGTGCGGGAGGGGAACTTCATCACTTCCTTAGCCAAACCGAGTTAGTTGATTTAAGAGGAGGGGGAAGATGGTTTACCTGGGAGAATAAACAAAAAAGGGCAATGTTCATTCGGAAGAAACTCGATCGGCCTTGGTTAATAGGCAGTGGCTTGATGATTTCTCGCTCGATTCAGCAGATTTCGGGGAACCAGGGCTCTCTGATCATACGCCTATTATTATTCAGCACCCCAACACTGCAGTAAGGGTAGGAGCTCCTTTTCGGTTTTTTAACGGCCTCCTCCAAGTTGAGGGTTTCATGGAGATGCTCGCTCATGTTTGGCAAACGGATATCCGGGGTTACAAAGTGTTTCAGTTGATGCAGAAATTGAAACAGGCCAAGAGAGTTATCAATGAATTTAGCAAGACTCGCTCTGGTAATTGCAAGCTATTGGGGGCTCAATTGGCTGATATCCAGAAGCAATGCTACGTGGCGCCGACGGATGAAAGGCTGCGAGTTCTTGAGACAGAGGCTTTGCATAAGTACCAGGAGGCACTTAAGTTAAGTGATTCTATTCTGAAACAAAAAGCTAGGGTGAACTGGATTAAGGAAGGGGACTGCAATTCCAAGTATTTCCATGCCGCCATCTTGGCTCGTCAAAATGTCAATATCAATACCATCTCCGTATTGTCAAATGAAGGAGGTAATACTTTTAGAGGCCATGATTCAGTTGTGACTCACGTGAGGGATTTCTTTGTGCAATTGATGGGTAGGCCAGTGGAGTCGGGAAGTGGTTTTGGGGTGCACAATGTCCTGGAGTTTTCTCCGAGTCTCCATAGGTTGGAGAGTCTAGATGCCCCAGTTTCGGCTTCCCAGGTTAAGGAGGCATTGTTCCGTCTTAATGCGTCCAAAGCGCCTGGCTCGGATGGTTTTTCAGCTGGATTTTTCCAACATACCTGGAGCATCACTGGTCAGTTGTTCACAGAAGCGGTAATGGAGTTTTTTGCTTCAGGTAAATTGCTCTAGGAAATAAATCATACGTATATCTGTTTGATTCCAAAAAAGGAAAGACCGGAGTGAATCATGGACTATCGCCCCATTTCGTGCTGCAATACGGTGTACAAGGTCATAGCTTCTATAATGGCGGGGCGTTTAAAGGATGTTTTGGCTGATGTAGTTAGTCCTGCTCAAGGGGCATTTCTTCCTTCCAGAAATATTGGCAACAATATTTTGTTATTGCAGGAGTTGTTAGGGGAGTACCAGTCCGGTAAGAAGCTTCAAAGTTGCGCCTTGAAGATCGATCTTTATAAAGCCTACGATACTATTGGTTGGGGTTACTTGCGGGATTGCTTGCAGGGGATTGGCTTGCCCGTCAAGTTCTGTCATTGGATTCTGCAATGTATCCAAACTCCCTTGTTGAGTGTTTTGATTAATGGGATTCCTTCACAACCCATTCGGATTCGCAGAGGTCGTTGGCAAAGGGATCCTTTATCCCCTTACCTATTCACATTAGCGATGGAGGGCTTTTCTAGGTTGATTAATACCATGGTGCAGTGTAATGGGCTCTATCGGTACTACCATCTCTGTCGAGAACTGAAGTTGTCTCACCTTATGTATGCGGATGATCTTATTTTGCTATGCAAAGCTGATTCACATGTGCTCAGAATGATGATGAACTTGCTAGACACCTTTTCCAACTGGTCGGGCATGAGGATGAACTGTCAGAACAGCAGTATCTACATTTCAGGTGATGTTCCTAATCGTGAGCAGCTAAGTGCTTTGGTGGGACTGCCCCTTCACAGTCTTCCTTTCAGATACTTAGGCGTGCCAATCACTTTCGGGAAACCCAGGTATTCGGAGTTTCTTCCTTTGTTGGAAAAATTGAAGAAGTGCATTAATGCCTTGCAGAATCGGTTTCTTTCCTTTACTGCGAGGGTTAGCTTAATTGTATCTGTGCTGAATAGTATGCATGTACATTGAGCCGCTCATATTATCCTTCCGAAGAGGGTTATCAAAGAAATAGAGCGGATTTTGAAGACTTTCTTATGGACGGGCAAGCATGATAAATGTAAGGGCGCTAAAGTCAAGTGGTGCGAGATTGTCAAACCGAAGCGACTCGGCGGTTGGGGCATCATCTCGATCACCCAGATGCAACGCGTGCTGCTTATGAAGCGCATTTTGGAGATTATTTGTGGATCGTGAAGCATTGTGGGTTAAGTGGATTCAGATTTTTCGGCTCAAGAGGCAGAGTTTCTGGCAGCTTTCAGTGAGCTCTGAACTCTCCTGGATTTTTAAAGGTCTGTTACTAGCTAGAGATGTGGTGTATCCGGTCATTAAGTGCAGGTTGGGCGATGGGGTTAGTGTGAACTTCTGGTTCGATAACTGGCATGCCTCTAGTCCTCTTTGGTTGCGTCCAGACCTGGTCAGTTTCAATCTTCGAATTCCCAAGATGGAGTCGGTGGCAGGGGTGGTTCGGACTAGGGCGAGATGGAGCAGCTTTAGGTATGGCCATGTGATGGAGTCGGTTTTGGATGGTGTTAGCCTTGGTCATGGTCCGGATGGATGGTTATGGTCCGCCAACTCTAGAGGGTCTTTTACTACACAATCAGCTCATGCAATTGGTCGGGAAAGGATAGCAACAATTCCTTGGGCGGACTTAGTGTGGCAGCAGGTCTTATCTCCTAAAATGACGTTTTTTGTGTGGCTAGCCATGCTGAACCGGTTGCGAACGAAAGACCGCTGGTTTGGTAATTTTGATCCTATTTGTGTTCTTTGCAAATTAGCTAATGAGAGTAGAGATCATTTGTATTTTGAATGTGTTTACTCGAAATCAGTGTGGAGTAGGATTATGATTCTATTAGGGAGAATTCCCTCCTCTTATCCATGGAGTGAGGTTGTGGCAGTAGTTATGCAGGAATCTAGTCGAGGCTGGATAGATGGCCTTTTGTTTAGGATCGCGTTTCATATAGTGATATATAATCTTTGGAAGGAGCGGAACCGTCGACTGTATAAATAGGAAGAACGCCATAAGTATGAGTTAGCGGACTGCATTGTTAACTTGGTTCGGGAGGTTCTATTTGTTGGGACCCGATCTCGAGACCGGACCCCAACCCGAAAACGAAACGAAAAATGGAAAATCGAAAAGCAGAATTCCAAAACGAATCGAATCGGAAAACGAATGTCCGACATCCGGTAACGAAGATTGATCGAGAAATGATGCGAGACGCGCTGGAAACCCTAAGACTAATCCAAAAATCCCAACAAAATTTTTTTTTTCCATTTCTTCCTCTTTATACAAAAACATTCCAATTTCCCTTTTGGAAATTATCCTTAATCAAACTCAATTCATAAATTTCTTCTTAATCAAATCATACTTATCCCAATTTTTCATCTTTTAACTAAAAACTTATCTTTAACAAAACTAATCTCTTATCCTTATTCTTATTCTTATTCTTATTCTT
>JAOQMQ010000003.1:24411791-24428867 GCA_027563845.1 Erythroxylum subrotundum
TAAATAAGGTTACCGACAGAATATGTCCAAATTCCGTCGGTAATTTCCGTCGCTAAACTCCGTTTTTCTTGTAGTGTTGAATGAAAAATAGGAGTAGAAGTGAGATAAGTAGCACTTAGATTGTCGCACCATAATATGGGAGGTTGAGGAAGCACCACGCCTATTTCACGTATTAAAGAACAAATCCAATGAAGTTCATTAACTGTGCTTGCAATGGCTCGATATTCTACATCAGTGGAAGATTGAGCTACGATCCTTTGTTTACGAAATCCCTATGAAATTAAGTTTGGACAAAGATAAATAGAATACCCAGTGGTAGATTTTCGGTTACCAATAATGCCTTCCCAATCTGCATCACTATATGCAGAAATTGTAGTAGTCTTGGATGAGTGAAGAAATAAGCCACGAGAAATAGTTGATTTTAGGTATTGCAAGATTCGTTTAACTGTCGTCCAATGGTCATTTGTGGGTGCATGCATGAATTGAGATACTTTATTTACGGCACAGCAGATGTCAGGCCGAGTAAGGCATAGATATTGAAGTGTCCCAACAATGCTTTGATAGAGAGTAGGATCTAAGAAAGAGGGCCCTTAAGAATAAAGACTCTGTTTTGGACAAGTAGGTGTAGAAAGACGATTTGCATTAGCCATCCCAACTTTTTCAAGCAAGTCATGAATGTATTTAGATTGAGTGAGAAGCAAACCACCATTACTCCAATTAGCCTCCACGCCAAGAAAGTAATTAAGCCTTCTGAGATCCTTTAATGGAAATTTCAATTGCAATGAAGCAATAATTGAATGGATAAATGATGTATCACTACCTGTAATCAAAATATCATCAACATATATCAAATAAAAAACTTGAATCGAGCCATTGGAATAAAAGAAAAAAGAGTCATCTGACTTTAAACATGTAAGTCCAACAGAAACTAGAGCTGATGTGAAACATTTAAACCAATGCCGAGGAGCATGTTTTAGACCGTAAATTGATTTTCTAATTTGCAGACAAAGTCAGGAAAGAGGGGATGAACAAAACCTTGAGGTTGAGTTATAAAACCATCTTCTTCAAGAGAACCATGAAGAAAGGCATTAGACACATCCAATTGCTTAATGTCTTATCCATTAGATAAAGTAAGAGATGAAATTAATCAAATAGTGATTGGTTTAATGATTGGACTTAATGTCTCTGTATAATCAACTCCTGGTCCTTGATGAAATCTCTTGGCAACAAGTCTAGCTTTGAAATGATCTAAAGTGCCATCCTTATTTTGTTTAATGCGATAAATCCATTTATTTCCCACTATATTTTGTTTTGGATTTGGGGGAACCAGTTGCCATGTTTTATTGCTCATCATAGCATTGTATTCTTTTGCCATTGCTTGATGCCATTGAGCCAATTTAACAGCTTCACTAAAACAAGTTGGTTCTGTTTCTTTGGTTTTTGAACAAATAAGAGCTTTAGGTTTTAAGGAGCCATTTTACGATCTCGTAATTATATGATGGGTGTGGTTTGGGTTGTTATGGTGGTTCGAGTAATTGGATAAGTCTACAATAAGGGATAAATCAGGTGATGTTGATGGTTTGCGATCTTGGCAAGAAGTATGATGGATATTTGGGATAATGGTTTAAAGGTGATAGAACTCTATCTTAAGTTGAAGTGTGTATACATTAGGATTATGGTGTATTACGTGGGTGAGAGTCAAGGTTTACTGCTCAAATTTTCAGTGGTGTGGCCAAGGGTTTTTGTATGGTTTTTGGGTCTTTGTCGTGGGCGAGGGAAATAGGTGTACTGCTATGAATTTCTCTGCTATAACACTCACATGACTTCAGCTAGGTTAATGGTGAATTGATTTTGAGTATGTGAAGATTACGTGAGTGAGTGGGTTGAATAGTAGTGTGTGAAATCTGCAGTTTGGTGTGTGCGTGACTCTATGTTCTTTCGTATTTCGTTGGATGCATGATTTTTGGAAATTTGAGTTGTGTTTGTTTAATTTTCTGGAGTGATTTTATAGGGATTGAATCCTGATTTGGTGCTACAATTTCCTTCAAGGTTTTCATGACTTTGTTGGAAAGTTTATTGTTGACAGTGTATGTGCTTTGGCAGTTGCATTTTCTTCTATTTTGAGCAACCATAGAGAGTTTCTTTGGTGACTAGTGTGAGGATTTTGGCAACTAGTTTTTCTATAGTATTTGTATGATTTTATTGGGCTATTCATCATCAATGGAGTGTTAATTTTGTGGTTGTCGTTTTTGGGTATAGGTGTGCAAAAATTCCAGAAGTTCTAGTTCTTTTTCGCTGTTGTCCTTGTTGTTGGTTTTGTGCGAAAAACTTCAGTAGTTGTCACAGTTGTTGTAACTCTATTGGATTAATGTTTTAGTGAAGAAATGTTGTTGATTTGAGACATTTTTGTCGCTGTTGTACGTAGGATTTTTAGTGAAGATATTGAAGTCTCACAGTAGATTTTTTGATGAACAACTTCTCGTTCTTTGGTTGATGAAGCGACATAATTAGAGAAGTTGCTTTTTATCTCAAGTGTTGTCTTTGTTTATGTTTGTTATTGTTTAATCACTTGAGTTGTTTATTTCGTATCTTTATTATCATATACTGTTGAGAAAATCTTCTATTGAGGTTTACACGAGTCAGTCGTATTATTGAGTGTGAAAATACTTTCGCAAGAAGTGAGGTTGAGAAATAGTGTCAAGGAGTGAGTGATGTCTTAGTAAAGTCTTGTGTAAATTTATTGTACTTTCGTAAAGTATTAAGTTGGATAAGAACCCCACAAATATAGATAAAGTGTGTTAAACTGCCTTACCAAATTTCTAATGCGAAATCATGAATGAAAAGAAGAGGCATAAGTTGAGCTTTTCGTAACAAATAATTATTTGTAGAAAGTTTGATTGGTATGTGCAATATTAGGTAGGCATTGAATGTGGGAAAAAGATAGGAATTATGGCTGCGGTGTCAGTGAAAGAAGCCATATGAGCAAAATAAAGAAAACAGAAAATAGAGGAACGACGAAAACAGATGAACAACGAAACTAGTTGCAGGCTTTGACTTTCTAAGAACAAGAGCAAGGACGTTCAAAAAGGTCGTCAAGGACAAGCTTCTGACAAAAAAAACTGAGAAACGTTGGAACTTTAGAGAAGGAGCTCTTGACGGAATAAATGACTTGATACCATAAAGAATAGATATGAATATTGGCTCAATGTTCATTAACAAAGATAGGTACATATATAGTACCATTCATGATCTTCATAATGGTAATGTACAACTCGTAATGTCTCATGATAATAATAATCATAATACACCTCTATAATTCGAAGATACATGTCCATAATTAGAAGATTATGACAATCCAATTTTATCTATAATGATCTTGCTTATCACCTATTTCCTGAAAAATATGAAGGTTGACCAACTGGTTCGATTACGTACACATAACTGCTTTTCCTTTGCTTTGCTTGCAGGCAAAAGAGAGAACGAGTTTCTAGTAGACAGATCAAAAGGATTGATTATTAGAAGTAAGAAAACAATGTCAAGGGATGGTTGTTAGAAAGGAGGAGTCACATCATCGTACAGAGTTTATAAAACATTGAGTCGCCCTAACGCGTCTGTTGATTGAAAAGGATTTAATAACTTCATTATGCTTATATCATAATACAACGTGGCTTCTAATTTTCATAACATTCAATCAATTATATAGTTTATCATATGCATTGATGCAGAAAAATTAAAAATAATGTTGAATTTGAGATTTATGCTAATTCAAATAGAGATTGTTTGGACACATAATAATAGTTTAAAACTCTGATTTGAAAACCGGATTGGACCGGCCGGTCTGACCGGTGACCGATCGGTTATCCGGTCCGGTTTATCCTTAATCCGGTCCGGTTTACCCTTAAAAACCGGTTCTCACTGATTCAAAACCGGTCAATTGACCGATCGGTTCGACCGGTCCGACCACTGCTTCAATAAATTTTTTATTTTTTTGAATTTTTTTTATTTTTTGGTATATTTTGTATTTTTAATATTATTAATATTATATATAATTAAATATAATTATTACATAATTATGAACCGGTCAAACCGGTGACTAGTAAGGCTTCCGGTTCGATGGCCGATCCAGGTTTCAAAACACTGGTTTAAAATATAATCTCTTGGAGAAAGCTTTTTTTTTTTTTTTAATTTTTGCATGTTAAAAGATAAATTGAATATTTTCAAGCATTAGATACATTATTGTATGGGAGAGCAAATCATAAGTACTTCTTCAACCAATTTGCCTTTGTCTCCACGTTTTCGAAATATGATAATTCTGCAATTGCTACGTAATTCTTGAATGTACACTATAAATAGGAAGCTAATTGCGAACTTTGGGTTATTGAGTTAGCAATTGAGATGGATTCTCTGACCTCCTCAACGATTCCTTTTCTTTTGAGTCTCATCCTCTTATTCCCATGGCTAAAATCAGCTCACACACATGAAGATTTTCTTCAATGCCTTACCCACCATTCTGAAAACTCCTCCTCCATTTCCCAGGTCGTATACACAACCAACAACCCTTCATATTCATCTGTCTTGCAATCCACTTTACAAAACCTGAGGTTCAATTCCACTGACACTCCAAAACCTTTGATCATAATCACACCAAATGAGGTATCTCAAATTCAAGCTGCAATAATTTGCTCCAATAAACATGGATTGCAAATTAGAGTTCGAAGTGGCGGGCATGACTTCGAAGGCCTTTCCTACGTTTCGAGCACCGTCCCATTTGTCATCATTGATCTTACTAATCTTCGCGCAATTACAGTTGATGCAGCCAACAGAAATGCCTGGGTTCAAGCTGGTGCGACTCTTGGTGAAGTTTACTATAAAATCGCAGATAAAAGCAGAACCTTGGCATTTCCAGCAGGAGTTTGTCCGACAGTAGGTGTTGGTGGACACTTCAGTGGAGGAGGATATGGCACCTTGATGCGCAAATATGGTCTTGCGGCAGATAACATAATTGATGCCCAAGTTATCGACGTTCATGGGAGAATCCTCCATCGAGCATCAATGGGAGAAGATCTATTCTGGGCCATTCGTGGCGGCGGAGGAAATACTTTTGGTGTGGTTGTTGCCTGGAAGATAAAACTCGTTCAAGTTCCACCTACTGTGACCTTATTCGTAATTGGGAGAAGCATAGAACAGAACGCAACCAATGTTGTTCACCGGTGGCAATATGTAGCAAGTAAACTTCCTGAAGAGCTATTCATACTAACATTCTTAAGTAAAGCTAATTCTAGCCAAGGAGGAACCATTTTAGCAGCTGGATGGACAGGCTTGTATCTTGGCGGGATCGATAAACTTCTTCAATTAATGGAAGAGAGCTTCCCTGAGCTCGGAGTGAAGAAGGAACATTGCACCGAAGGAAGTTGGATTGAGTCTGCCATGTACTTCGCTGGACTCCCAAGAAATGCAACTATGGATGTTTTACTTGACAGGTCATACCAGAAATCAAATTTCAAAGCCAAATCTGACTACGTTAAAGAGCCAATACCTGAAACTGTGCTCCAAGGAATGTGGGAGAGGTTGAAGGAAGTGGAGTCAGCTGATATAGTTTTGGTACCCTATGGAGGTCGAATGAGTCAGATTTCGGAGTCAAGCACTCCATTTCCACACAGAGCCGGGAATTTGTACAAGATCTTGTACTATGTGAATTGGAGTGAAGATGGCATTGAAGCATCACAAAAACACATAGACTGGAGCAGAAAAATATATACTTACATGACTCCTTATGTCTCAAAAAATCCTAGAGAAGCATACCTTAACTATAGGGATCTCGACATAGGTACAAACAACCAAGATGGTTCAAGGTACGAGGAAGCAAAATTTTGGGGTGAAAAGTACTTCAGGAATAATTTTGACAGGTTGGTACTGGTGAAAACAAAGGTGGATCCTGGTAACTTCTTCAGAAATGAGCAAAGCATCCCTCCGCTTGGTTGGTGATTCTGGGTACAAATAAGGCCGTTGACCTTAGTTTTATGTATTTTATTGTATGCTATAGACATACTTTCTACTGTGGCACTAGCCCTCTCCCCCCCATTGTATGAAACCAAAATAATTGAAAACAAAAGTAATAATATTAAATTAAATTAATAATTAAATTTCTCTAATTATATGCCTTTCATTAATTATAATCAATTAATTCCAATGCCCCTCAAGGATAAGTTTAACTGCCGCTTGCTTGCGTATGCATACATATATATATATTAAGCAAAGAGTCATCTTTTCAGTATGCGTTGTTCTCTGAAAAAAGTTCACCGAAATCCTAACCATGACTACAAATTTTCTATTAAGTGGATAAAAATTTAATAGCAAAATTAATCATATATTAGTGTTTTTAAGCAATTTTTAAAAACAGTATCAAAATTTAAATCAGTAAGACAAAAGGTTTAAGATTTAAAAGGTTCAACTGATATTAAACCGTCATAAAACCTACTTTTTTGGTGCCCCAGGGTATCCACCGACGGAATCAGTGACTAATCCTTTCGCTGATAAAACCTACTAAAAATTAAATAAAATTAAAAAATTAAAAAATAATTAAAAGAGATTGTCCTTGTCTATCGAAGAATTTGAAGTTTAATTGAAAAAGATATTAGTAAATGAATATTAATTGAATTATTTTAGTTTATAAAAACTTATTAATTTACAAAAATTAACCGATTAATAATAAATTGATTGATTTTTAACAACAAAAATTATTAAAGTAAATCGAAGTAAAAGATTGAAAACTAAACAAAAAAAAATAGATGATTAATAGTTTTTATAATTAAATTGGTTGAATTTTTAAATTATTATTTCATGTAACATAAACTATCCCTGAAGTCTTTTGTTTTTTTAATTCAAAGTCTAGAAACAATAAAATAAAATGAAGTTCTTGATGGATGTTTGCATTTTGGATGGGCTTATACAAAAGTAAGCCTGTTTGCCAAACGGAGGAAAGTTTTATCGTATAACCGACGTATCGGTTCTCTGTACGTTCTGTTTGTTTACAAGACAAGTCTTAACGCGGAGATTGTTGGAAACTCCAACGACGCCCTTGATTTCCTACCCTTTCTCTGCGTCTCTGTTCTGTATCTTTGTGGTTTGACTTCCGATTCCAGAGAGCAATCGCTGTTTGTTGCTGAGAGAAGGTACCTCTGGAAACCCCAATTGCCCACTTTTTGTTGAATTTTTCTTTTCGAGTTTTTAGGGTACTCTACTGCTGATTCCCGATGAAATTGGGGAAAATGGTTTGCAATTTCTGAATTGAAATCATTATTCTTAGATGGAATCTGCAACTGGGGTTGACTTAATTTTATTGGTAGGAATAGTGAAGTAATTTCAGGAATTGAACGAGTTTGTTGTTCTATTTTGTTGATTTAGTTCCGTACTATTAGTATTGTTGGTGTTCGTTTCTATGTGTTTGGGTTCGTATGAAGCCTTATATATAAACTAGACAGTGTGTTGAAAATGTCCAAATTCACATTCTGATAAACTTTGGTCGTGAACTAAGAGTATACTGGATTTGTAAAGCAGTAAGATATGAATAGGATTCACTCTCCCATGATAAAATGTTGCAGGTCTTGATTTAATACAATACAATTATTGGAGTTTGTCATCAATCATGAGACGGAATCATCATTTTTGACATCATTAATACGTTATCGCAATCTTTCATGTTTCCAATGTTGGCTCACTTACCTTCCTGTTGTTCTGATATGATTCAAAGTCTTGTAGTAAGTCAAGAAGTCATCATACTTTAAATTATATTCATGATTCAGCTTATCAGTTTTCACCTTATATTCTGTAAAAGGTTTGAGGTCTAAGGAAGATGCCACCGTCAGGAGAAATTCCAAAGCCCAAGCCATCGAGGAAGAAGGTCGCAAAGAGTGGAGTTCCCATGGTACAGTTGCAAGAGAATGGTGTTAGAGAGGTGCAACAGGGGCAGCAGTCCATGTCTTTAAGAGTGGGGAAAAAGGCATTCAAAAGGAGCTCCAAAGATGAAGGGTCTCCATTGTTTCGGCACCTGGAGAGGTCTAGTTCTGAATCATTACCAGATTCAAGTACAGCATCAAATGAGTACTGGGCTTTGAGACGGAAGTATCTGATGTTAGAAGAAGAAAGCTTTGGTTTGGGGAGAGAATTGAGAGAGGTAGAAGATGAGGTTAGGATTCTTGAAGCCGAGAAACTTGCATTGTTGGACCAACTCGTTGTGTTGGAAGGCCTGATTGATCCTTCAGAAGTGCAGCCTCAAGGATTGCATTTGCCTTGATTAAACTACTTGTGTGTGTACTTTTAGTAAGAATATGTGTAATTTGGTATGGCAGGTTGTTGCCTATGGCACTTCTATATTGTGAATTGGAGAATATATTTGATATTGAATCACGGAATTCAAATATATGGAACTACTTTCCTAACAAGAAAAGAAAATTCTTCATTCAGAATAAATTTGTGTTCTTTCGTTTATGTTGTAAGTGCCATGTCAAAGACACACATCTTTACAGTCAAATTGATATAATGAAACAAGCCTTTTGTATATGCCGCTTCAGTAGTGGTAATTTAGATGTGAATGTTTATAAGAGGTAGATCAAACTGTAGTTTCTTAAGTTCGCCGGGTCTGTCCAATTTATTTTAGTTCTTTAACGCTCTAAACGTTAGGTACCTTGCAGCCTTTGTTGCTTGGGTCTTCTGACTCTGTTTCTCTGTATCCAAATCTCTGTAATTGACATATGTTCATCTTTTGATACAAAATGGGCAATTTAGCTGTAAAGTGGGCTGTTGCAATTTTTGTGATCCATCGTTTATACCATCTTCCTTAATGTATAAGCTCTCCATGGAAACAGTATGCTGGACTCTGAAATCTCGCAAAATTTTCCTCGACAGTGATAAGGAAAAGCATTTTTCCTTGGTCAAATAAATAATCCATTTCGGTAAGGAGAAACAAGGTTAAAGGTTAAAAGTGATACGTACCATTAAATTTAATCTTCTTACAAGAAAGTATAAGCTTTTTTTTTTCAAATTTCTAATTTTAATTTAGTAGTATGGTTTAATGTAGGAGCAAGATGGTTGCGCGAAATTTCAATTTGATCTTTAATGATTTGTTTGACGATTCCATGTAAGCGGCTCATTGTAAGAGCTCCCTTTTCCACAGTAACTTAGTCGGACACAGGCACCACTTAAAGTCTCGTTTATGACCTTATCAAGATGTTTGCATGGTTGATCTTGATCCGATAACATGCCAACTTGTGGATCACCAGTCTCTTCAATTTTTATTTTTATTTGTATTTTTCTCATGACTTGATTGTCCTCTGCTTTAATGGTTATCGTCAGGATTTCAATAATTTTTTATCTCATATAACATTATATCTTGGAAGAAATATTATGTAACATACAGATAAATTCCTAACCTTTCAAACATATGCGTCATTATCAAATCAAATTACTTAGATTTGATTTTGATTCAATGGTTAAAAGACTCTTTGAATTTTGATTCTTGCAAAATTTCTTTATTTAATGTTTTAGATTTTTTGAAGACTATTATCAGATCATTCAAATAAACATTATCTCATCTCATATTTATAGATAATGTCAATTTGTTAACTAACCATTAACAGTTAACAAAGGAAAGATTACATCTCAAACTCATCTGGTTTGTCTATTTGTTATCATGACCCACTCACATGTGATGAGTTTAGCTACTATGATTTCTACATGTTCTCATACTTGTCTAATAACTTGTGCGACCAACACACACACAATGAGAGCACATAGTCACGTATATGTTAGAAATATATGACATCTTGATTAATGAATCAATCATTGAGTAGATTTTGTATGCTATATCATAGGTAATATCTTGCATTTTAATATCTTTTGATCTCATCGATTTTACTTTATAATAATGTATTCAATTCTTTTACTCAGAGTAGGTGGCCAATTTGAAAAAATGAACTTTCTCTGTTCTCAATTCTCATTAATTGAATTTATTTACTTTCCTATAATTATCTCATAAGATTGTATCAAACATAATCTTTTGGTAATATTTTAAAGTAGCAAACTTTAAATTTAATTCTTAAGAATTAGACAAGAATCATAAGGCTATATTAAGAGATTCATTTAACCTCTAGAATCTCACACAATATAAGTTGAGATCTTTAGACTTACAATAATCCCTTTTGTGATCGTTTCTCCACACATGGTAAAAGTCATATGTAACAATCATCTCCTATTAATTAGAAGCTTATGTCTTTCATAAATGCAATATCGTACAAATATTATTTAAATATACTTAATTTTTAATTTGAGTTCACTTATCTACTCTTAGCTTTATCTTCCTGAACTCTCATTTAGAAACTCTAGATAGATATAATGTCCATATGATCACTCCAAACCAATTTCCTTTTGACTTATCATCTAAGTCGGTATTTACAGTTTAAGTTTCTTACTTTAGCTCTATATCATCACCTTGATAATAAACTTAAAACACATTTCTTCCTTAGTCATCACAAATATTAGAGTCGATTGCCCATGTAAGAAGGCCAATCTTTTATTTGTCTGACATACTTTTGATTCATACAAAAAATATTTCATATAAAGTAATCATATTTTAGCATCAAGTATTAAGTAATTCTTATTACTTAATAAAAAATGCCAACTTATATATGAATTTATACATGACAATACAATGAATGTATAACATGGAGAAATGTTAATCAATTACATTTCAGTATCTACATAATGCTGGTGACTTCATGTGTCCAGTATCTGTATCTTGGGGAATTGGCTTTATCATTAGGTCTACCACCATATCCTGTATAGATATATACTTTACGTTCACTTCTCCTCATGCAAATATATCTTTCAAATAATTGTATTTAGTGTCTATATGCTTGGTTTTAAAATGAAATTTAGGGTCCTTTCAATAAGCAATTGCTGCTTAACTGTCTTAATTGATTGTTACTGTATTAGTCTCACCTTGAGTGACTAAAGTAACTAAAAATCATTTAAGCCATACAACTTCTTGAACTATCGCTGAAAATGCTATAAATTCAGCTTCTATTGTGGATAAAGCAACACATAATTGTTTATTACCTTTTCATGATATAACACCATTTTTAAGTAAGAAAAGAAATCCATAGGTAGATTTTCTTTCATCTTAATCTCCTCCCTAGTCTACATCTGTGTACCCTTGTATACACAGGTCATTGCCTTATGAACACAATGCATAATCAACAATATCCTTTTGATACCTCAATATTTTCTTTACTACTCTCCAATGCACTTGTATCTTGAATTTGATTGATATCTACTCACCATTCCAATAGCTTAACAAATATCTGGCCTTGTATACATCGTGGCATACAAACAATTTCAACTACACTAAAATAGGAAATTTTCTTCATTTATTCCATTTTTTATGGTGTAGATGGGCAAAAATTTTTGCTGAGACTTTCGTCTTTAGCAATAGGATTATCTATCAGTTTGCGATATTGCACACAAAATTGTTCTAAAATCTTTTAAATATAAGTTGCTTAAAAAATTGACAATAATGTCTTTAAATGATATCTTGAAATCTTAAATCCAAGAATATATGCACCTTCACTTATGTCTTTCATTTCAAATTCAAATGACAACCAATATTTGATTTGTTTGACAAACTCATATTCATTACAAGCAATTAAAATGTCATCCACATATAAAGATAAAATTACAAATTTATCTTTGGATCTCTTAGTATATACACAATGTTCTTCATCAAGCATATGAAAAATATATGAAATTATTACATTATGAAAGCGTATATACCACTATCTTGACGACTGCTTTAGACCATAAATCGATTTTAATAACCAACCCACTTTATATTCTTGCCTTGTCTCTAAAGATCCATTAGTTTCTAATGATAGAAAATAAGTTAGGTGATGATCTTATTAAAAATTTTCACAAAACCTATTGAGCTACAGTGGCAGTGGCAAAGCATTGCGCAAACCCCCTTAGGCAGTAAATGGTGGTGGTGGATTAGAAACCTAGGCAAGTAAGGAGGGAGAGGAGATGTTGAGAGGTTATGGGGCAATATTGCTCCAACATACGCACTATCACTTGCTGGCGCGTGGGAGTAGATGATGAACCTTCTGGTGACAAGTGTGGTACACTCGTAAGACCCCCAGTGACTGACTTTCAACCAAAGGCCAATCAGTGGCTGATGAATCCAATTGTGCTGACGATGAGATTAAAATAGTCAACATACTTAGTATACAAGGCTCCCTGCTTTGTAAGGGTCTGCGGAGGGTCATGCCTTCCTTTTATATTTTTATAAAGAAGCTAATTTTGTGACTTGAACCTGTGACCTTATAGTAATAAAGAGACAACTTTAACAGTTGCTCCAAGGCAACGGTGAGATTAAAACATCACCTTAAAATGTTGAACAGAAACTTGTAACTACGACAAGTAAAAGAACTTTGAAATTATACTGAAATTCTACACTTGGCCAAAACCTTAATCTTCCAGATAGCCAATTATGGCTTTGATACCATATTATGAATACTTAATGATTTGTATTTACTATACACCTCTATTTATATACACATTGTGTGCCTAAAGATGGTAAGGAGATATTGCCAATCCCTACAACCAAACTTATGACAATCAAGTTATAATCCCTATAATATATGTACATTCAATAACATATGGTAATGTTGAAATTTAACATAGTATATCATATTCAAAATCTGCTTACTTATGACATATATATTTAGGTCATGTATTCAAAGAAAGGTTAGAAAGATTAGTATAGAATGAGATTTTTCCAGATCTAGATTTTACTATTCTATATGTGGACTATATTAAGGGAAAGCAATTTAAACATAATAAGAAAAGAGTAAAAAAAAACACTCAGCTTTTTGAGATTATACATACTGATTTTTGTGACCTTTTGATATTCCATATTTAGTGGAGAAAATTATTTCATTACCTTTATCGATAAGTTCTCGTGATATGGTATGCCTATTTGCTTAATAAAAATCTCAAGTAGCGGATGCGTTTGAGATACACATTACTGAGGTTGAAAGACAATTAAACTAAAACGTGAAAGTTATAAAATTTGATAAAGGGAGTGAATACCATAAGAAATATGATGAGTCATGATAATATCCAAGTCCATTTGCAAAGCATACCTTAACAAATTGGTGTGGCAAAAAAGGCATATAAATAGGACATTAATGTATATGGTTATGAGTATGATGAGTAACTTCTCACTGCCTAAATCTTTGTAAATGTATACCCCTAAAACTTCTATGTATTTATTAAATGGGTTCATAGTAAGAAAGTTTCAAAAACTCCTTTTAAACTATGAACTAGTAGGAGATCTAGTTTGAGAAATTTGCATGTTTGGGGTTACCCGATAAAGGTAAGAATCATTAATATATATAAAAAAATTAGACTCTTGAATGATTGCTAGTTACCTTAAAAGTTAACCAGAGAAATCTAAGGGGTTTATATTTTATTTTTCAAAACGTAGTCCTAGAATAGAAACTAAAAATGATACATTCATTGAGAATGATGAAGTTAATGGGAGTAATGAATGATAAAATATGGATATCAATGAAGTGTATATATTCCTTTTTTCGTAAAGGCTCCTTCAACCATATTCTTTCCAAATATTAGTCTAGTCGTAGTTAATAAAAATTTAGAAAACACTAAATAATACTTGAATAAAGGAGCACACCTGTAAAAAACTAACTCACAATCATCTATTGTACTTAAGCCACAAGAAATAATACCTTTGAGAAGATCTTAAGGAGAAAGAAATTCAGTTATTTTGAATGATTATATAGTTTATTTACAAGATTCAGAAGTTAATATTAAAATCAATCCCATTTCATTTTCATAAACCATATTATATGTTGAGTCTAAAAAGTGCATTGATTATATGAAAGATGAATTAAAATCCATAAAATACAAAAAATTTGGGATCTCGTTGAATTACTAAAAGGTTCTAAGTGATTTAGGTGTAAATGAGATTTTAAAACTAAACGTGACTGAGATAACAATGTTGATTATAAGGCCAAACTTGTTACCAAAGATTATACTAAAAAAGGTATTATTTATTATAGAGACATTTCACTTGTGTAAAAGAAGACTCATTAAGGATTATAATGGCACTGGTGGCTCATTATAATTTAGAGTTGCACTAAATAGATGTGAAAACAAACTTTCTTATTAGGAATCTAAAAAAGGATGTATTTATGGACCAACTACAAGTTTTTTTTACAAAAGATCAAACAATGTATAAACTTAATAAGTCAATATGTGGACTTAAACAAACTTCTTGACAATTGTATCTTAAGTTCAACGATACTATAACTTCTTTCAATTTTTAGGAAAATATCGTTCATTGATGTATAAATTGAAAGATCAATGAGTAAGTTTATTTTCTTAGTTCTATATGTTAATGATATCTTACTTGTTAATTTGGGCCTGATAGATGAGAAAGTATTTTCTCTCTAGCAATTTTGGGCTAAAAGATATAAGGGAAACATTATATATATATGATAGGAATTGAATTTTTCTGATAAATCACAAGGATTGTTGGAATTGTTTTATAAAGTTAATTTGTATTAGAAGACTTCTAGAAAGATTTAAATGGACAAATGTTTAGTAGATATCATTCCTATTTATAAAGGGGATAAATTATACAATATCCCAGGAATAATGTAGAATAAAAGAGATGGAATTGACTCCTTATGCTTCGGTTGTGGTAAGTTTAATGTATTTACAAATCTATAGAAGACAAGATATCAATTTTGTGGTTGAAATGTTGAGCGTATATCAAAACAACCCTAATTATTAATTGAAAAGCTACAAAAAATGTATTGAAGTACCTCTAAGGTTTAAAGGACTATATACTCATGTATTCATGGTATGATCATGTAAAAGTGAATGGATTTAGATTCAGATTTTTTTTGGATGTCTTGATAGTGAAAAAAGTCCACGTTTGGTTACTTATTTCTTTTAGTGAATGGAGAAATATTATAGAAGAGCACTAGATAGACTATTATTGCTTCATCCACTATGAAAGTAAAATTTTGTGGCATATTTCGAAGCCACAATTCATGCATTGAGGTTGTTAAATTTTATTTTAGAACATAGGATTGTCATCACTGTTAACAAGTCAAAATTTTATTATGATAATTTTGTAACAATTTATTCTCTAATAATGACAAGCTAAAAGTTCATTTTGAATCTCAACGTTTTTAATAAAGTGTAAAATAAACCATAATATTTCGAAGTATTCAAATTGATCCCTAACGTTTTTAAGACATTTAAAGCAAACCCTAAGTGGATGAAAAATTTAAAGGGGTTAACTCTCCATAAGTTAAACGTCATGTCAATGCTAATGTAACATTATTTTTAATTTTTAAATAGAAATGGTGGTCCATTGCCATATGACAAATGGGACCCATTGTTTAAAATATATAAATATGGGCCTCATTGCTAGTGGCAAATGGGATCTACTATCTAAAATATGTAAACAATGACCCCGATGTAACGTGAATGTAAGACTCACTTTCTGATTAATTTAAAAAAACTAATTACGTGATAGTGAGGCCCACTTTTTATTTAAAAAATATATAAATAATGTTATGTCAACATTGACATGACATTTAATTGATAGAGAGATAACCTCGTTAAATTTTTGGTCCATTTATGGTCTGTTTTAAATATTTTGAAAATATTATGGTTCAATTTGAACATTTAAAATGTTAGAGTTCAAAATGTAATTTTGGCCTAATGATAAATATTCAAAAGGTGCCAATTATAAACAGTTAAGTATTTTAATGTTAAGGGGGAAGTTCAAAAATAAGGAATATTTATTGTGCATATTAGTATTCATTTGGTGATGGTAGATATGTTAAGTAAGAGTTTACAACCAAAGACATTAAAAGAATATGTATATAAAATGGATCTTGGTTGTACTATTGAATAACATTCGTTTATAATAATGCTAGTACTCTAAAGTAATTTATGTACTCATGGTAAACTTTCAAGATTTTATTTTCGTGTTTGAAATTATGTTATTTATTTTTAATAATGTTATGATTAGGTTAAGTAGGAGAATGTTAGAATATTGTTAACATTAAATTAACTAGTTATGTTTAAGTCTAATAAAGAATTAAATAGCTCCGCAATCCTGATTGTTCATTCAGTTAGATAAAAGATGCGTCATATTAAATTATAAAAGATATAAATTGTTCCTTTCCTTACCAATTAGGATTCACATTTAACAAACATTAATCAATCAATCAAAATCATCTGTAGAAAATCAAAAGGGTGAAGGAAAACAAATTAATTTGTTCAAAAATAAGTTTGTAATATGTCGATTGCAACAAATACTACAAATATGCATTTACATAGTATATTGTGAGAACTATATGTTCACGATTCTATAATTAATAATTTATTTTGATTAATTAAACCGTACTTCCTATAACGTCATGAATTTATAGTTTCATCAAGCTCTACCCACATATTTCCAGGTAAAGGGGAATATAAAGAAACAAAAGATAGAGAGTAAAAGACTTGAATTTGATGCAATCTATGTAAGATCCAAACAAATCACAACACAAGACCAAGATCTATCATGTCAGATTATCAAGAGTAACTAGATAGTAAAAGCATACTTGAATCCATCAAAGTAATCACGTATAAGATGATGCGGTTTGTATTGATCATACAAGAAATGTCTTTAGGTTGTCTATCTTTTCTCTTGATGAGATAAAAGAAAAGAAAACCCTTAAGCCTCTCTTGGGGACCATAACATAACTACATATTCATATGCTTAGTGTCAATTACCAATTTGCCCATCATAAATTAGAAATGTAACACTAGGATCTCTATACATATCTAAGGCCATACTTTAATTAGATGATTTGGATCCAATAATCCGAAACTTTATTATGAAAGCGATCTAGAAGGGGGGTTGAATAGATCGTTAACTTTTTCGCGGAATTCTACAATTAAACAAATAGTTAATACACAAACAATCCAAATAAAATA